>CM069452.1:41067400-41197755 GCA_035610835.1 Ophiura sarsii | reverse complement strand
CTGTCACCACGTCATGTAATCCTACAAGTGCGGCTATAGTGATTTCGGTATGATCCATGTAATACGTCTACACGCCCTCTAACCCTTTACTCACAGCTGTTTCAATGACGACCTTATACCGCTAAGCATTCCTTTTGAAATAATCTTTAGCAATCGCTAGGGGAAAAATATTTTTGTGTGTTGCCAATTGACCATTTCCCAAATGACTAGATCTGCAATTGGAAAAAATGTTAAGGGTTGTTGGATGCAATTGGTCATTTCCCAAATGACTCTATCCAATGTTATAGGGGTTGTTTTGGGATGTTGTGTTATTTTAATTTGTCAAATATGTGCTTGTTTTTACCGTAAGCTTTTGCATGTAGACAGATTACTGCTTGGTATATATCTTGAGATGTGTCACTATGTGAAATGTCACATGTGTTTCATGGGAGAAAGCTTCGGGTGGTAGTTTCCAACATGATATTTACAGGGGTGTATCTTTATATTTACCCCCAACAGGTAAACGTTACCAGCCCAACAGCTTGAAGAACAGTAATCATAAAATTTCTGACTATGAGATAATCATGGTCTTTTACGGTTTCAAGTTTAATGTTTGCCTGTTGGCCACCAAACAAAATTTTCATTCTTTAAATAAAGTTTGATTAAAAATGGGCTATAATTAAAGATTTTTGAGCCTTTTGAGTGGCGATTTAAGCCAGGCAATTCTTACTGGCCAATCGGGCAGGTATGTGTCAAAAGTTACCAGCCCTACGCAAAATGTACCAGCCATACTTAGTACAACCCTGGATATTTAGATTGAATGGTACTAGTAATACAATCAAGCAAGCAGCATGAGTATGAAGTCGAAAACATGTTTAGTTTTCTACTTGCTGAAAACCCTTTTTAAGAATGGACAATTTTTTCCAAAGATATGAGCAAATAAAGGGTTTTTAAAACAATAGAAAACAAAAGAAATTCTATCATTTGTTTGGTTATATCTCAAAATCAATATTTGCGACTTCCCCGATTCATTTTGCTTGGTCACATCACATATGATTATTCTAATCATAATCATGGCAGTATATCCATGTTCTAATACAGTTATACAGTTCTATGTCATATGAATAACTCCCAGAATTCTGTAATTGTTAATGATACAATGAATTTTCTACAATTGAAAATAATTACATTATAAAATCAGCTATGGAGAAGGGGGGGGGGGGGGGGGGGGGGGGGAGGGGTAGTTATTAATTTTGTGGGAGAATTGTAAACAAAAGAAATAATCCAGATAATATCTGCCCTTATTAATTTGGCCTATGATCATCTCTATATACTAAATACACACTATATCATGTCATATCATATCATCATGTTTTTCTATGTCCATCATTTAATATATCAACCCTAACAGCCCTTTATAATGCTACTAAATACTACTCTAGGTGCTGGTAGCGCGCAGTTCAGTGGCGTAACTAGACTTTTTCATTGGGGGGGGGGGGGGGAAGAAGGAGCAGTGACTTGAAATGGGGGGGGGGCTCCTAACAGGGGGCTCCATTCCACACCCACACCGATTGATTTCATTTGGGGGGGGCAAGCGGGAGGGGGGGGGGGGCAAGGGTTCTAAGCCCCCCCTTCCCCCCGCTGGTTACGCCACTGTCGCAGTTCCCCAAACTCCCGGAGTCCCATAGCTCAATAGGGGCCGGACTGCCACGCAGACAACCCGGGTTAGATTCCCGGCACCAGCGGAGCAACCCCCACCCCAAATTTGAACCATTTTTTTCTTCCCCCTTATTAATTTTATTCCTAAAACCATGCCCACAATAAGGGATTTATAGCTACCTGTTTGATATTTGGTGCAGCACCAACATGTCTGTATATATTGAGCCACAGTACAGATATGATATGGCATATTAATTTTCCGAAACATAGGATTGTTTTTGATAAGTAAACTCTATTTCAAGATGTATTTCATAACCAGTAACTAGACCTTTATTGCTCCACATTTGTGTCAAAATATGACTATTTCTAATCTTTTCCCCCTTGATATTTTGACGACTCGTCCAGATCTTTCAACAATCGCCACATAGGGGTAGCTGCTTTGCATGTAAAGTGCTTATGAATCACATTTCAAGGAATCTTGTGAAGATGTGTGAATGACACTTTTCCCCACTAATTCTGCAACGATAAAATGAATCCTTCAATTTTAATGGCTTCAATAGTAAGAAAACCCTATTAAGTATTAAAACAAAGGGCCGGCCTGATTTGGACATGTTTCCTAGATAGAATGTCATTGAACCGTTGTGCAGTGTGTCATTTAAATGCAGCAACATAGTCCAGACAGTCACCAGATACGTTTCCTGAAAACTGCCTTCAAAATCTTACTCCTTAACCCCCTGTAAACTATACATAAGCCTGTAACTCTATGTGATTGGTTATAAGTGGCTGTATATCATCCATTGAACCAATCAGAGACCTGTTAAGAACTGGTGATAGGGCTGAATGGTATAGTGAGCATAAAATCATTCAAAGTTATCAAAGCTCTGTTTTGATTGGTTACTGGAAAGGACTTTGTCATATCAGCAACCAATCAGAGAGCCGTACAAAAAGGTATTGCAGTGTCTAGGGGTTAACATAGCTAGGATAATCTTAGCATGTACGCACACCTGGAAGTCGTTTCCATAGGAAAACAATACATATCGTCTTACGGGTACTTCGCCAAATTAAAATTAATCTGATCTACTTGTTTTGGGTTATCTTCCTTCATAATTTCTATTATTTTGTACTTATTATGTCTGGTATGAGTAGACGTTTAGGTACTACTATTACACCCATGGGTCTTGATCAATACAGTGTACCATTACATTATTGGTCATTGACTACCTGTTCTGTTTGTTAGACCATATATATGTTATCTTCAGACACTGATGTCATTTACCTTTATACATCTCTATGCATTTGTGTACTAGATTATATTGGAGGGAAATAGGCATGCTGACGCAGTACTACACTACCAGGCCGGTGCCACTGTACACAGACTCCCATTGCCGAGATCGAAGCCTTTCTAAGAGGTACATTGTGCGCCCTCATTATGCAAGAGGTACACCACGCGTCTCAATGTCCCTTATAAGGACTTTCGTGCTCTCAATCATAGCGTTGTCAAGATTATAACGCTTCATTTCAAGAGTTACATCGCGCGTACTCACGTCCACATGCCCATATATAGGAGGCTTCAGATTTGCGATTCGAATGTCCTCTCCCATTATATAAGCTCCCTGACACTACGCACATGCACTACCCCACGCACGTGGGAGGGCAAATAAGGGAGAAATACGCTGTGCTGATAGGAGATGGTTAAGGTTAGGCCTTGGGGGTTGAGATAAGCAACGGGGCTTATAAATGAATGATATATCCGGCTCACTTTGAATTCACCTCAACTTCACTCAAAGTGAAACAAGTCGAGTCCAAATTCAGCGGCACAAATGATCTATCGGGTGGATTTGGGATCTGAGTAAACTCCCTCCAAAACTGTGATGAGATCGACACACGGTATCTTCAGGGTGAGATTGGGGCCTCCAAATTTCAAATATGTTATTGATTTGGTTGTTGTCTGAACAATGCACAAGAAAGTTTTGAAGTATAGGATACTTAAGTTCACTCAAAGTTCACTTAAATCTCATTTGTAGGGCTTGGCAACTTTATTTCTCATGTACGGTTCTGAAAAAGAGATTTCCTGATATGAATGAGTAGTCAGTCAAATACCAAATGTCGTTTCAGGGGAGGGGGAATTATCGGTGTACAAGGCTACAAAGTCAACAATAATCCCTCGCTGTCTCATCTGATTTCTTAACAAATGTGAAGGGTGAGCTCATTCCTAGAACACAAATTTACTCCCACTCTAATTCGAATAAAACCTTACTTATACTGACGCTACTCAAGCACCCTTAACCAACAATTTACCCCCAGGGTCATTGTCCTCAAGAGATACGACCCTATTAATAAGGTCACCATGGGTCAATCACTTTAATAAGTAAAGATGGTTCAGCTCTATCAGGCTATCTGTCTATATATTCTGTCATACACAATCCAACCACAAGTTTTACAAGGTGATGACAGGTGACGATGCATACTGACTATTAGGTGATCAACAAAAAATTCTTGTTCTATGGATGAATGGATGGACCTTAAGTTTTCTTTCAATTATTATAACCCTAACCTCCTATAACACCCTAATCACAATTTTGGAAGAGAAAAAAACCCTACTAAATCGCTGGTAATCGATCCGTGGACCCTCCTCACGTCGGCCTGTTGTATTAAACACGAAGTCACGACCATCAGCTACTCACTATGTTTAGGCTTATGAAATATGATACCAAGTTTCCTGTTTCATATTTTCAAAAGAGTGGGTAGGTGTCTATTTCATTATTCATTGTTTCACTCAATTCATTATTGCATCTGTAAGGGGTGTTACTACTAACTACCTATTGATTTGTATATATTACACCTTAGTTAGCACTTTAACACTTTGAAAAACAATTAAGGAAGCATTTGTAGATGTGTTATTGAAAATGTCAACAAATCTGTCTGAAATATTGCAACATCAATTACATCTGAAATCTGAGTAGGTAATGCAAACAATTTCATTATTAACCATACCATGAAACCACTGCTATTAAAATAAAGAAGATATGTCTGGTATTTTGAGCCACTGAAAGTTTTGATTTTTATTCAAGTTTGTCAGAAAATGTAGATTTGCACAAAATAATGAAAGTTTTGGTAAAACTGAAAAGTTGGGTCGGTAGGGAAATAGGAAACTGGAACTTTCATTATATTAACCTTACGTTATTGAAAACTGTCTGCACATGCGCTTGGAAATAGATTAGAAGTGGTATTTTTAAGCAGGGGGGAGGGGGGGGGGGGTGGGGGGGGGGTGGGGGTAGGGTTAAAAAAATAATTTTACACCCCCCTCTTTCAAACAATTAAACATTCATTAAAGTGTTTCTAAAATGTTTTAAAAACATTTCTAAAAATTGAAAAATTAATAAAATAATCTTAAATTAGAATTAAATGGGTTGGATGAGCCCAAAGAACATTTTTTCTTTGGTCTTAGGCCAAAAAAAGAAGAAAGTTGACTTGCCCTTTCAGGGCCAGAGTCTGGGTCGGACGGTCGGATTTTTTTTTGATTTTTTGATTTAAAAAAAAAAATTTAAGCAGGGAGATACTACACAAAAACCTGTTTTAAAGATTTTTTTTTTGATTTTGATTTTTACACAAGCAGATATTACTCAAAACCACGTTTTCATCTTTCTTTATTGTTATGTGTTTCTTTCAACAACAAAAATTATTTTTTTAAATTTTTTAAATTTTTTTTTATATTGAAAAAAATAAAAAATAAAATAGCGACCCTAGATTTCCGAAAATTCGGGTCGGTCGGAAAGGGCAAGTCAACTTTTTTTTTTGTGGCCTTATTGCTATGTAGGCAGCTATGGCAAAATTACTAATCAGAGTTCAACTGATGAGTGTGAAATATCTAACCCTCCTGAGATTTCACCTGTCCGTTTTCAGGTGAGGTCATTACTAATCACACAGACCTTACTTTTTTTAAACAACCAATTATTTAAGACACACTGGTAATCAATCCTCAAGTTTTGTAAACTACATTTGAAAACCTCTTACGCCAACTAAATTTAGTGCCCTCATCCCCTATTGCAAAAGTTTTCTAAATATGTTAGCACTTTCCACGCTGCTATTAGTTTTACCATAAACAAAACAGATTTGTCTGAAACCTTTCCCAACTTTCAAAGTCTATCTCAAGGATTACTGAACCAATACTAGGCATGTTTGTACTTATCTTAATGCATTTTTCATGATGTTTGTACTTATCTTAATGCATTTTTCATGGTGATTCCAAATTTGTTGATGAAATTCAATTATTTTGACATTTTTATAACATTTTGTGAAATGTTGGAATGTTGTCTGCAGACACGCCTACTGCGTGGAAAGTGTTTACGAGATGTCTCAAAACGGTCAGGAATAACAATTACTCTGGTACCTACCTACTTCACTGTCAAGCCAGTACTGATAAGACCCCCTCCTTTTGTAACCAAATCGCAGTGAATAAGAAGGGAGAATTAGGTCCTTGCCCTACTGATTTTACCAGACAGTGAATCGTATATATATCTTTTGAAATAGCACAAGAGACTGAATATGGGGTTTCCCTAAGTTGTACTTATCAAATCAATCTGATGACTCCCTCAAGAGGTTATGCCCTTAGAACTTCCCTATCCCTTCAAAAATTGATTTTGAAAGCTGCTTCAGCAAGTGAAGAAAGGTATGTGCTTCCCTCCAACGTGGTTGTTTCTACCTTGTACTTTTTGTTGAGACGAGGTAATTTTGCATTTCGTTTCACTTAAAGAGTTTATTTCTATTTCATATAAGGCCAAACAAACAAAAAAGTTTGTTTCCAGTAGTGTGTACGCCAGGCGCGTCGCAACCGGGGCGGCAGGGGCGGTTCCGCCCCACTTTTTTTGCAAAGAAAGAAAAAAGAAAAAGGGGAAAAAAGAAAAAGGGGAAAAAAGAAAAAGGGGAAAAAGGGGAAAAAAGAAAAAGGGGAAAAAAGAAAAAGGGGAAAAAAGAAAAAGGGGAAAAAAGAGAAGAAACGGGGGAAAGGGATTGCTTTTCAATAAAATATTGGTCAAAAGTACACACCAAATGGGTTCGAAAATTGAAAACAAATCCAATTCTGAAGGGGGCACATCCCCCTCAGACTCCCCCCTGTTCGAGCTTTTAAACCATGTATACTTAAATCAAGAATATGCTCAACTTCTTTCTTGCATTGATAAAAAACAAAATATTTATTTGAAATGAAGAGGTGGCTTTTCGATAAAATATTGGTCAAAAGTATACACCAGATCGCACCAAATGAGTTCTAAAATTGAAATTTTGTCTACTTTGGAGACTCCCCCCTGTCCGAGCACAGCTCGGAGGCCGGTGCTGCGCACCGCTTTGATAGTACACAAAGCTCAATTTCCAATAATAGCCGCCCCACTATTTGGTACCTTGCTACGCCCCTAGCGTACGCATTTCACTGAGATGCTTGATTCTTGCACATTTAATTATTTTTCTAGAAAAAAACAGGACAAATGTTGTTAGGGTGCCATCTTTTGTCCGAATTGTGTCCAACATGTTTCAAGATGGCGATTGGCCACATACAGCAAACACGAAAGTGAACATTTTGGGGAGCATAAGAGTAACAAAAATGCACAGATTTGACTCAATAAAACCATTTCAAGAGAATCTCCACTATGAATTTGAGGAAAAAAATAAAGAAAAATAAATGCATTTCACATTTGACTTTTCTGGCTTGCTACTGGAAAAAAACTTATTTTTTTTGCCTAAGGCAAAATAAAAAATAAAACATGTTTAGCGTCCTGCCTTTTTTTTCTTCCTTTTTTTTCTTCTTCCAAAATGGCCGCCCGACACATTTTGTCAAGATATCTGGCCAAGCTATTTTTCAAGGTGGTGCCTGCTTTTTTCAAAATGACAGCCACTTGGATTCAAGAAATTACATATTGGCCTCTTAACCCTAACACTCCCGGTGGATTTTCCAACTAATTTTTTTTCAAGCGAAAAAAGCACACACAACAAGAGGTGCCACGCCCCGGGGTTTGAACCCACGACCTCTCGGTTGACGGGCGAACGCTCTACCAACTGCGCCACGGGGGAAGCTGTGCTGGGCGGAGTGTATTCGCCCAGCTATATAGCCCGGGGCCATTATTTCACCCAAAAACCTCAGCGCCAGGTGGAACCGACAGGCTGGGAAATGGGATTTCATGGGATACGGGGCGGTAAGGGTTAAGGGCAAGATGAAACAGAAAATGAGACCAAAATGATGTCTTGTCCTGAGTTCTGAGATGTAGAAACAGTTTATTTCACGGGGCAAACAGCTTCATACAAGGTGTGCTAAAGTCAAAAAAAAGAAAGAAGTTATTTGGCCTAACATTCCAATAGATGCCATAATAAATGCAACTGCGCTGATAATTTCATTCCTTATCTTACTAGACATCACCGTCTATCACATTTATGGACTGACTGGTTTCCTTTGACCTAAAACTGCAAATATAGGACAAAATTGGTAATAAAACTTACATAACAACCATCCTGCACATTTAGATAAAGGGGGACTACTTCAGCTGAGTATGACTAATAAGGAAAAAGTGTTAAACATCCTCTGTTATCCCTTTTGAAGAAACCTTATTTACCTTCAACCAGAGTCAATTATTTCGTTCATGTTAAGTGATTATATTTCAAAGTGTTATTGGGTGCTACATGTAGTATGCAGTTAACTTGGTTAACCCTAACTCTATTTCACCACACGGCAACAGCATTTTTTCCGACACCCAAAATTCACCAGAAAGGTCACCCCGGGATTTGAACCACGGACCTCCAGCATCAGGGCCCAGATCCTAGCCACTACACCACGGCTCCCAGTCGACACTCGGCGAGTATATTCGCCTCGTTATATAGCATGGGTCCGTTTTGTGGCCAAAAAACCTGCACGCCGGGTTATAGAAACACTTTTTCCGCACAGTTGCCGTCGGGTGTAGTAGAGTTAGGGTTTTAATGGAGTTTTGTAGTTTTAGTCAAACAATGCTAATGTAGCCCTTTTCTTTAAAGGCACTCATCAAGTATATCATTAATTTATAGACAAATATTGGTTATTTTGACCAAGCTTGTCATTAACGTCCTGAGCATTCCTGGCTTAGTGGGTGGGACGAAGGGCCAATGTCCGGAAGGACCTGGATCGATTCCCGTCAATTTAGTTCGTGTTTTCTCTTCCAAAATTGTTTCTCGGATTAAAACCCTAAACAGGGGGTTATGGTTATGAAACCTAATTTGGATTTTCCTTTATAAATGATTATCAAACTCCACTCGATCAAATCAAATGACTGTACTTATCATGACTATAGCCCTTGTTTGACATCTTAAGCACATGTGTTCAATGTGACTAAGGTGTGTTGCGCCAATGGTTAAGCCAGGGGTGGAGTGACAATGCACAAAACGATTAGTAATTAAGTGATGAAAGTGCCCAATGACATCTCCAAACGACCAAACGGATTAACTGAAGGCTTTAGGGGAGGGGTGGCATGTGGGCACTGAATGTAAAGTGAACCACATGTTTTCAACATGTTCTTTGCGTTTGAGTCCCTTGATGCCATTGTTAGACAGAGATCTTTACATCGCTGGCTTCCGTACATGATTCTGTGTGTATTCTCTGTAGATTCTTTATGCCTTGATTTCAGAATCATTATTGTCATAACCCAAAAACCTATTTCATGATTAATAGCACATACACAGCCAATCCAGAATTCCACAAATTTCACTTATTGTACAGCTTCAGAATGCTGTAAATTTGACATCGTAAATAACCTGATTAATTACAACACTGTAATTAATATATTACCCAACTTGGTGTGTGTGTGTTTAATGTGGTTTAATAGTAGATGATTGTTGAAGTCTGGGTGAGTGAGAGGTGTCCTACTGTGCAAGTGGTGTGTATCTGGTGTGTAGAGTAGAGCTCTGCCATATAAATCATCACTAAAATAGTCACTGTCGATGAGTGCTATTAATTCCTTATAGCACTCGGCAGCTACGCTGCTTCGTGCTATAAGTCATACTAAGTTGAATGCCCATATATAGGTTTCAAACACAACGGCGGCGAAAAAACTCGCCCTGTTCTATGGGCAAACAGACCGTTCAGGTAGGGTAGATTGTTCGGGCGTTATTTTGGGTATTTTGGTACGGGGGAGCGTTCACATTTTTTTGAACATTCGGTGAATGTTCAAACATTTTATATTACTGTAAAAGTGGACATTTTCGCGTGTGTAAATGTTCCTGTTTCGCTCATTTTGAACAATTTTGCGTGTTTTTATTTTCGTGATTTTGAGCTTCCTTACATAGCACTTCATACAAAAGGAATATATTCGCGCATTTTTATTTTCGCGCTTGCTGATTTTAGTGCGAAAAGAATTGGAGCGGAACATTTTCACTTTTACAGTTAAAAAAAAATCCAACATTTTTTAAAAAAACACAAAAATTATTCAAAAAAATTCAAACAAATGTCAAACAATTTGTAATAATTTGGGAAAAACTTGGGAGAATCAACAATTGGGGTCTATTTTCCAACAGATTTTGGGACAATTAATCCACAAAGCGAAACTCAAACTGCTGGGTGTTTCAGACAAAATCCTTTGTGACAAATTTAGCAGACTTAACCCTATAATATGCAATCCACAGTTTTTAAAGACACAAGGGTCAAAACTAAATTAATCACATATGCAAATGGCTGGTAAAAGATTGGATGAGAATACAGGGTCCAAACGGAAATTGACGAACAAATATCAGACAACATTGTAAGATGCTTATTCCACATGGCTTTCCTAAATAGATTTAGTAGAAGTACAACAGTAAATATTTAAGACTGGATCCTAAATCCGTTATTCTCAGGGAAAAGAACAGATTGACATTAGCTACGTTCAGACCTGGCTTTTAACTCAAGTTAAATATTTTATGACCCGTGATAAAATACCTGAAATATTTTCGCTAACTCGACCGATTGTCCACACACAGGCAACACGTCGTTATCACGACCAAATTAACCCGTCGTATTTAACTCGACCGCCTGCCCCTGGAGTTAAGTTCCGGATGTTAAAAAGAGGTGGGGTGCACGTGTTACATACATCTATTGATGTTTGTATCATTAAACATTATGGAAACTCACTATTTCCGACATGTTTGGCTCACTTAAATCAAAGCATGCGCAATTCTAAGAAAAGTGAGACGAGTGGGTATTAAAATGTTTAAAATACCAATGTTTAAAGTAAAAAGTGAGCTAGGAGATAATCCTAAAAGAAGTATTTGTTCGTTTAAGACATAATACATTATGAATTTCAATGTGTTTTTAGAAATTCATGAGGCCTTCTGTTGAAACATAGTTAATGTATAAGAAGAGATAGTGATAGTAGCACGACCGTTATTTTGGTATGCTATGTACAAATATTATACACGCGTGGCCTATGTACAAACATGGATAACAATTAAGCGAGCTATGCGTAAGCAGCAGGTCAATTTTATGGGCGAAAGGTCATATTTACCTCGAGCTATCAAGCGGCACTGTCCAGACAGTACGTTAACTCGAGTCAACTGGTCGAGATAAGATTTACCTCTGACTTTTGTCAGAGGTAAATTGGTCGAGTTAAGGTCGGGTTAAGTTAACTCGACTCTTGTCCACACGGGCACTAACTCGACCATTTTCGCGAATTTACCTCGACTCGACCTTAACTCGACCTTAACTTCAGAAATAGCCATGTCTGAACGTGCCTATTGAAACACTACATGTAGTGAGCGATGAGCTAAAAGAAACCCAGTGTTTTTACACTAACTAATCTGTTATGAGCTGGTAAAATCAATTACTTGTATATTATTTCTGTATGTTTGGAACAATTCACCAATAACACACCAAACTACTGCTCTCCGCATTCTCTCCACCACCCCAGCCCATCCTCGATACAGCCCAAACTTTGCAAGTTTGAGAGGGGCTTTGTTAAAACATTCAAATCTTAAATTATTTATCCACGCTTTCTTTCTTTACAGGCTACTATTATACTTCCTCTGTGAATCGTGCACATTTTGGACACTCAAAATTTACCATGTTTATCAACAAATTGCATAATTGGCACTATAGATATCAAATTATTCGAAGGCTCATGGTAGACTTAATTTTAACCAGATCAATCAGAAAAAAGTATAATCCAATAATTGACTGGACTGACATCCCAATAACAGAAAAGCTTATAAAATGGCTAAATTGTAGACTGAATGTCTTGGATGTTTACCAAACAAGCTATATTTCATTCAGAACGACATGGATTATGACATTTTATGAGATAAAAAGTTTGTTTAGATGTAAAACGTCATGATCATTTTCCATGATACCGATGGAAATAGACTTCAGTATCTTGAAAGATGAGCAGGAAATATGGAGCCAACCGACCTAATCTGTCAAAGTTGTTGTAAACATTGGGAGCCATTATAAGGCCAAAAAAAAAGAAAGTTGACTATCACTTTCCGACTGACACGAATTTTCGGAAATCTAGGGTCGCTATTTTTTTTTTTTCAAAGTAAAAATTTAAAAAATTTAAAAAAAATTTAAAAAAATTAAAAAAATTGAAAGAAGCACATAATAATTAAGAAAGATGAGAACGGGTTTTTGAGTAGTATCTACTTCGTCGCTGTTCTGACATACCGGCACATCACAACAGAATTAAGTAAAGTGATGTGCCGGTATGTCAGAACAGCGACGACCAGGCTTCTCGTTACAAATATTATGGGGTCCACTGGACCCCATAATTTACCAATTCTCAAAATTATGGGGTCCGAGAAGAAATTATGGGGTCCAAGTCAAAAATGTAATTTGCGAATTAGTCTAGAGTAGAGAGTTGTACTTGTAAGGAAGACCGAG
This sequence comes from Ophiura sarsii, assembly GCA_035610835.1. Taxonomy (NCBI): domain Eukaryota; kingdom Metazoa; phylum Echinodermata; class Ophiuroidea; order Amphilepidida; family Ophiuridae; genus Ophiura; species Ophiura sarsii. The sequence continues at coordinate 41,185,259 of CM069452.1, read as the reverse complement.
AATATTTAATATTTTATTACCAAGTATACCTCGATTCGGATTGTCACGAAAACTGATATTTGTAAGCTTACACATGTAAAATTATCTTGACACACGATTAAAAATTATTGCGTCCAGATGGACGCAATAAAGAGTCCAGTTTAAAATTGATTGCGTTTTTATCAAAATTATTGCGTCCCCAGACGTAACGAGAAGCCTGGCGACGACTTGTTTAAAAAAAAATCAAATTGTTTCTTCTTCTTTAAAACGTGTTTTTGTGTATCTCCCTGTTTAAATTTAAACAAATAAAAAATTAAAAAATCAATAAAAAAAATCAGACCGTCCGACCCAGACTCTGGCCCTGAGAGCGCAAATCAACTTTTTTTTTGGGCCTAAATTCAATGCTGCCCTTTTAGTAAAAGTTTTTTTTATTAGTTTTTAATTACAAGATACACAATCTGAAAAAGAAATAATATTTATCAACACATTTTCAATTTTAGTTAAATCTGCGATGACCATATCAATGATTTACCGAAAGGGAATATGAATTTTTAGATATAGCTTAGAAAAAATATTTTTTCTGTCATTTGTTTTAAGGTTTGATGGAACTAATTGCTCGGAAGTAATTTGTGTTTCAATAAAAAAAACCACACCAGCATTTTGGATTACTGATCTAGACTACAGAAGAAAACTAAAGACAATTACATGTACAATTACATTTACATCACATAATGTGGTCTAGTCTAAGGCAACATTTTCAAGTTGTTGGCAGCACATGCATCAGGGATGTATAAAATGACATGAGAATTCCACAAGGATGATTCCAGTCTGTTCAAGTGTTGTTCGGTTGTCCTCTACACTGTAAAAACAAACGTTTGACTATTGATAAACACTACAACACGTTTATTTGTTGTTGTTTACGTGTAAAGGTATAGGAGGTTGTCAAAGATAAACGGGTTGCATAAACGCTACAATGCGTTGATACGTTTGTTAACTGTTATCAAAATAGTGTTTATACCAGCAATTATAAACACATGATTGCTGGTATAAACACTATTTTGATAACAGTTAATAAGCGTATCAACGCGTTGTAGCGTTTATGCAACCCGTTTAGCGTAAACAACCTCCTATACCTTTACACGTAAACAACAACAAATAAACGTGTTGTAGTGTTTATCAATAGTCAAACATTTGTTTTTACAGTGTACTAACTTCTCTTTATACTAAAAAAGTTAAACACTTTTAACTTTTTGCTACTGCTACTCTGTTCCAAATACCATATATTTTTCTTTCAGGAATTCAAGTTTGATGATAATTACAAATTCTATGACAAATGTGTCTGAATACTTGTATAGTTTTGTTTACAGTTTTGAATAAATCAGGTCGTCTGCTCCTCCTGTTGAGATGAGTTGTACGGCCGTAATTTGGCAAAACATCGTAACTCAAAAATGATGTTTTTGAGTCATGAGCACTTTAAAGTTTGAGAGTTTGCATTTTCTCTATTATTTACAGAGGAAATTGATTTAAAAATGGAAATGTGCATTATGTTTAATTTTTTAATTTTTAAAAACTAAAGTAAAGTAAACTATTTTTACTAAAGATACAGCTGATTTTGTCCAGATACGCGGGTTTGCCAATCCGACATCTAATTATACGCAGAGTTAATCTTGCAAAACAGCGTAACTCAAGTTCCGTGTAATTCTTTGGTTACTATTTTTTTCGCTAAACCCGCGTATCTCGTAGCAAAATAGTTGTTTGTATAAGACGCGTAACTTAGAGATACGCTGTTTTGCCAAGAAAATACTAGATTTTGAAACACGTAACTCGATTAACGCTGTTTTACCATATTAAAATGCTAAAAGTTGCAAAATAAGGCCGAGATACGTTACGCTATCTTTAAAACGGTGCGTCGGGTCTTTTGAGACTCTCACAGATGAAAAGAGCGCCCTCGATTTCCCCAGAAATGCATGTAACTCAAAAAGTCAATATTTTGAGTTTCGCTGTTTTGCTAAATTACGGCCGAGTAGGACAGCTGAACAATTTTTAAATTTTTAATTTTTAATATTTAAAACTCTGTGTAGAATAACATACATTTTCTCTCTCCATTTACTCTCATCTCCAGGAAATCCCGAGATGGCCTACTTGCAGGCGGTCACATCAGCAGGCGTCACATTCACTGTAACGAGGGCGTGTGGGAGCGGTCAAATCGTAGAGTGCGGTTGCGACAACAGAATAGACGGTGATGGAGAGGAGGAGAAAGGCACGGAATGGGAGTGGGGAGGATGCTCCGACGATATACGATTCGGGATGTACTTCTCGCGAGATTTTGTGGACGCATCAGAGGAGGGAGATACATCAGCTAGCATGATGACGTTGCATAATTATGAAGCGGGGAGAAAGGTATTGCAATCTATTGTATGTTTTAACACTTTCCACACGGCTATAAGTTTTACAATATACAAAACAGAATATTCAGAAACATTTCCCAAATTTCAGGGTCTATCTCAAGGATTACTGGACCAATACTTTGCATGTTGGTACTTATTTCAATGCATTTCTCACGGTAATTTCAAATATGGTAATGTAATTCAAAAATTTTGACTTTTTTGAAACATTTTGTGCAATTTTGGAATGTCGTCGACAGCTGCCTGCTGCGTGGAAAGTGTTAAATTGTAATTGATCCCTCTTTTTCTACACTCTCCTTCATCATTTTCTCATTTCCACAGGTCTGGAAAAATTGGAAAAATTGGAAAATAAATCTTTCAAACAGAGGACATTTCCCTCCAACTTTTTATGTATTTCTCTATTCCGCCAAACAAAAGATATTCATTTGCAAGGCGCTTCCAGAATTCCCTTTTTCCAGGCCTGCCTCCCTTTGCTTTTTATCTTCCATCCGGCACCCTTTTCTTTCAACATCTGCTTCCCATCCTCCACTCTCCGATTTCTCACATTTTCATTTCCTACTTTTCTTTTTTCCTCCATTCCTCCCTTTCTCCACCTCCCGTACTCCCCTTCTTCAACCATCCCTTTTTTCATTCATAGCCCATCTAGAGTTCCCCTTCACTTCTTCACTCTTTTCCTGTCTTTCTTGCATTTATACTTCCATGCCTTCTTCCTTTTACTCCATCTCTATATCATTCCTGAGATCAACTGTGATAAAGGACCCTCAACCAAATGTTTATGTGCCTTTATCGGCTAATAAAGGTACCTTTTACAATTTTACTGGTACAACTTTCATACAAATTCTGTGTTTACTTCAAATATTTCCACTTTTTGTAGATTTATTTGAATAGCATAGTACTTTTTCACATATTATACTTGAGGCGTTTATGGCACCAATCAGTCTGAAGGGTTATCATTTAAGCTATCCATTTCTTTGTATTGATGATTTTATCTGTCTAACTGGGTGTAATATCATAACCAACATCAGTGGTTAATCCTTCCCCTACACACGATACTCCATGAGTTTCATTGATACAGGCAAATTCAACACCCAATAATCCGCGACCTTTTTTCTTATGTGCCTATCTGTTGGTTTTTTAAAGTCCAGATTGCATCTGTATTGCGGGATTATTTCCGGCTGACTTCTCTCAATTTGTGACTTTCTCAAAATCAGTATTTTAATCTTTTGAATTATGACCAAACAGGAAAATAGAAATAAATTCTTCGGTAGACATTAATAGGTCGCTAACCATTGAGAACGGTTTAATGTTTTATCCTTGTTTAGACCATCAAGCTATTAGTTACCTATTAGCTATAATTGGATTACATAATGGTATTAAAGAATTAGTATTGTTGTTGATAGATCTGTGTAGATAAATTGCATTTAATTACACAAATGTGCCATCATAATCCAGTCCAGACATGCCAGGAAAATGATATATTATAAGTTGGCATGCCATGGTTAGATGTGGAAATCATATCAAAATATCTGTCTACAATCAGTAATTGTGGAATTAATACACACAATAAAAAGAGATAATCAATTGAAAAATGGATTAAACATTGCTTTAAATACACTATCCTAAATATAGCCATTTTCCTCCTGTTGGTGTAATGATTAAAGGCAAAGGCAATACTTTTTTCACTGATGATTTTCTGTATATGAAAAGGCGATATATATTTGCTATCTTCAGAAGATAGCAACAAAATGAAACCATGTTGTGGTTACATAATTATTTTACAAAAATCCTTAAACAAAACCATCGATTCAGACATTTATGGACACAAATCTGTCATTAAAATTTAAGTCATTTTGCACACACAAGACTATCCTTCCCACAAAAAAACACCCTGGTCTCTAAGGCAAGAAAAAACACCTAACCCTGCTCTATGGCCAAACGGACCTCTCAGGTAGGGTTGGTCAGTAGACCATTTTTGGTGTGTTTTTTTCAAAAAAATTGTGAAACTTCTGGTGAATTTCAACAATATTTCCTTAACAATTTCTAAAAAGTTCCAACATTATTAAAGAAAAAGAAAATTTTCAAACAAAATCCAAATTTTCAAACAAAATCCAAATTTTCAAACAAAATCCAAATTTTCAAACAAAATCAAAATTTTCAAACAAAATCAAAATTTTCAAACAAAATCAAAATTTTCAAACAAAATCAAAATTTTCAAACAAAATCAAAATTTTCAAACAAAATCAAAATTTTCAAAAAACCTTCATCAACAATTTGAGACATTTTTCAAAAAGATTTTGTAAGTGGTTGGGCCTGTAGAACGGGATTAAAAAAAAGGATTTTTTTTCTTCTCGAGCCAGTTACATCATCTTCACTAAAGAGTTGAAAGTCAAACTAACCCCTATTTTCCTATCTTGCTGTGACAATATGTAATATTGTTTTCATTTTCTTCTACAGGCTATCGAAGAAAGCATGGAGATCAAATGCAAGTGTCACGGTGTATCCGGCTCCTGCACATCTAAAATCTGCTGGAATTCAATGACCAAATTCAGACTCGTCGGGAAACAGATCTACTCCAGATACCAGCAGGCCTACCACATGAGGTACTCCAAGAAGCGCAAGCAGCTCCGACCCATCCAGGAGAGATCCCAGAAACCCACCACCTCGGACCTCGTATACCTGAGATCATCGCCTGACTACTGCGAACCCAACAAAAGGCACGGTTCCCTGGGAACGCACGGCAGATTTTGTACCGATAACTGTTCACAGATGTGCTGCGGAAGGGGATATCAAACGATGGAAAGGAAAGGAACAGAAAGCTGTAACTGTAGATTTCACTGGTGTTGCGAAGTGGAATGCGACACGTGCGAGACTGTTAGACAACTTAGAGTTTGTAATTAATGACTGAATAATAGGTGATTGTTTAAGTGCCAGAATAGAAGGTCCTATCTACAATTGCTGCCATAAGGTATTTATTCATATTGCTACATATTAGACCCTTTATAGAGACACTCACATTTTCAGGTGGCAGCTTTTGCAGATAGGGGTTTTTGCGGCACTGACAACTCGAACTGCAAACCAGGACAATCTTTGTTGGTGACTATTTATCTGAACATATTTAACTGTGACCAAATCACGTCATGAAAGGTACATGTATGGAAATGAGGGCAGATTTTCCTGGCCTTTCTTTGCTAGAACGGCACTTGAGGTATATGGTCTGGTCTGGGTTACCTTCCTCCATGCAATGAAGTCACTGCCTAGTTCAATGACAGATGTAATGATTGCAATTTATACCTTGGTTGTTGGATAAATATGCGACACTTTGTTAGGCCAAACAAAAAAACAAGTTTGTTTCCAGTAGTGCGCACGCATTTCACAGAGACGCTTGATTCTTGCACATTTAATTTTTTTTATATAAAAAAGGGGAAATATATTGCTAGGGCGCCATTTTTTGTCAAAATTGTGTCCAATATGTTTCAAGATGGCGATTGGCCACATACGGCAAACACAAAAGTGAAAATCCGTGGAGAATATTACATTTTAACGAGCATAAGATTAACAAAAATGCACAGATTTGACTAAATAAAACCATTTCAAGTGAATCTCCACTATGAATTTGAGCAACAAAATATAAATAAAAAAACACATTTCGTATTTGACTTTTCAGGCTTGCTACTGGAAACAAACTTTTTTTCTTCTTTCCTTATCTCATGTCAGATGTTACACTCTGATTATTAACAATGCATTGATGCTATTGCATGAAGGAAGGAAAACGGACCATAGGTCTAGCAAGGGGTTCTCAATAGGCGATCCGTGGCCAAATCAGGCCCATCAAGCAATAATGACTTGCCCTTGAACAACTCTCAATAACAAAGAAAAACATGAGAAGAAAAGGGTATGTGGCCCTGGCAAATGTGCCTTTTAAAATTGTGTGGCCCCCCATGCAAAACAATTGAGAACCCCTGGTCTAATAGACAGTTATTCTTAATTGGCGCATTTACGTCGAAGAGGGTTTAAGTGAACTGAAAACGAGGCAGGCAATTTGGCCAAGACGAGAGTGCTGTAGTTTTTCAATGGGGTGAACTTTGAACTGATCATAGGTCAGAGCTGTTCAATGCTTGCCCTTACTACATTCGTGAAATTAACTTGAACATATAAACTATTTATTTCCACTAGTTTAAATGAAATATTTGCTGGAACCAACACTATCTAGGAAAATTTAGAAGTTCACAGTTCATTACATTGCAGTCAAAGGACGATATTGTAATGTTGATCGGAGTACTAATTGCTCTGAACATGCTCAGTTGGATTGCACTCCTCTTTTGACTTACGTGCACCAATTAAGAATAACGTCTATAGGTATCTTATAATAAAGTAAGAAGAACCAGTAGAGTTTAGCCAACATTTGGAAGTAAAGGAGGGACCGATAATTAGGAATTTGCTGACAAAATGTGTTGTGAAATTGTTGACATTCTTTAGACTGGGGGTGCCTTCTAATGTCCAGGATAGTTATCATTCTGCTATTTGGTTACATTTGAATAGAGCACTCACAATATTACATTTTTAACCCTAATATGGTTTGATTTTGTCAAATAGTTTCCCATTAGGTTCTTTTCTCAGGAAAAAATAACTTTCAAACAGATCTCAAACTGCAGATAGACCCATCGATGCGGGGGGGGGGGGGGGGGGGGGGGCTTTTCTTTTGGCTTCACCACTATCCATAAAACATATCAAATTGGTCACTAATTCCATAGGCCTATGCAGGGGTAGCATTAAGGCCCAAACAACACCAGGGTATTTGTTCACCCCCTCCCCCTCCCCCAACCCGGAGTATGCAAAGAATCCAAAAAAAGGGGGGGGGGGGGGGGGGCGGGCAGTGAAAATAATTTTTCTGGTGGAAAATATTTTTGGCATAGGGGGGGGGGGGGAGTTCATTAACCCCTAAACGGGGATTAATGCTGCTTCCCCTGTGCTAATATTATTACGAACAAGACAAACAACTGTTGACAAATTACATCAACTGCCGCATCACATGACAGCGGATCAATTAGCGGGAAAGCTAATAATTGAAGTACGGCTTAATTCCAGAATTCCTGAAACCACCTGTTTATTGACAACAAGGCGTAGAAGGTTAGGGGGAAGTTATTGCTATTCAAAGCAATAAAATGCTATGACTTATTTCATTGAAATGGACACAAGCCAAACGAAAAGCTATCATGTTTACGATGTCTGCCTCTTATTTTTGAAAACCTAACATTTGAGCTGTCAAAACCTACTCCCCCCTCAAACTGACTGACTGTTTTGTTGTTGTACATTTGAACCCATTTTCTAAGCATAACAGACCAATTAGGCCAAATAACAAAAATAATGTGTTTCATGTCCGGACTTTTTTAAAAATCAGTGAGGGCGGCCCTAACTATTTGTTATTTTTGGATTTTTTGTTATTTTTCAGAAGCCAAATTACAAGCTTTTTGCAAGAATTGTTTAGATATTCATATCACTATCTATGCCAACGAGTGTTTCTCGTGTCTTTTTCATTGAAATATAGTTGACAATGATGGACACACTCTCACACAACAAAGACAGGTATGATTTCTGATTTTTTTTTCGAACTTTTTTTGGAATCTTGAAGGAATTTTTGAAAATAACAAATAACAAAAATATTGGAGTGGCGTCAAAAATCGGTGCGGGCGGGGACGTGAAACACATTGTTTTTTTACTTTGCCTTATCAGGCTAAAAGGCACATTGCCAAGTACATGAGCAAATGGGGGTGGGGTGGTGATCCAGTTCAAGCCAAAATGCTTCTGGTACATAGGTTGAATAAGGGTTGGCAGATTTTAAAACAAAATAAAATTGATACTCAAAAATACAAACCATGCATATATTGAGATGGAAAATTATATATATATTAAGGATCTACTGATATTATTTATGAAATTATGTATTTCAATTACTTCATTACTACTGAGCATGTTGTCTTATGATTAAACTATGTACATTTTGTTACATCATATAGAGAAATAGCTTCAATAATGATATCACCAATTTAGAGAGATCAAATTATTTTTAGCTGATATAGATTGACTCCTTATCAAACATGCAATTGACAAAACAGAGATACAGTGAAGAACTACGGTCAAAATTTTAATTTTCAAAACATGTCTATTTAATATGTTAGTTTTGTTTAAAACATTTCATGTAATTTAGTACTTAGGATTCTAAAATAATCCAAGGATTGGGGCTTACCTAAGACAGCAAAGCCTTCATCTTGATTCTTAAGACAGTGAATATTTCATCTTGTCCAGATATATAATACATGTGGTGCGGTTGTCTTTTGTCTTCTGGTAGATGCACCAATATCTAAAATGAACACTCCTGTAGCAATAATAAAACACAAGACATAGTATTAATATGGTACACACATTATTTCTCTTAAATATTCTTTTAACTGCAAATGTTTGTAGAATTATAACTAGGTGCAAAAACACAAAAACCCTGCTCTACAGGCCCGACCGACCCAACTTTTTGTTAACAAACTGTTTGAATTTGTTTTTCATTTTGAAAATGTTTGAAAAATGTTAACAATTGTTGAAAGTTTTATGAACATTTTTAAAAGGAAACATTTAAAAAAAATTAAAAAAACCCCGACTGATCCTACTTAAGGGGGCCGTTCATTGGTAGAACAGCATTTTTTGTTTCGTTTTTTGTCACCTAACCCTTGAATGTAGGGTTTAACTTATCCAATCCTAGTACTATAGCTATGAGTTGGACTGTTCTCTGTTATGATTATGTAGGAGATGGGCTGCTCTGTGCTTCCGTCTCTGACATAACTATACATTTATGTGATCAAATTTAGGTAAACAATAAACCAGTTCACACCAACCAGCCTACCAAATGTGATTCAAATTTGACCCAGCAGTTTTAAGTGTGTATCCACACCACACAGTTATTATTTAGGCCATGTAGGTTTTTTAAAATGTATAGTAATAATATTGTTAGAATATTGTTGGTAATATAATATATATGATTGTAAAAAAATGAAATTTGTCTTCATCATTTATAGTTATGATCTACAGGGTGTTACAGAAAACCTGCAACTTATTTTGGCAGAGCTCTAGTTCTGCTTTTGCACCATATATCTTAATCATATTTGTACTTTATTGACAGTTTATAATCTGATATAAAAATTAAGATTGACAAATTTATTTTCAAATTATGCGCATCTAAAGTGTCGTTTGTCGTAATCCTGTTCAACCGATTTCCGTCAAATTGGTTTCTGACATACCCAAAGTTGACCATGCATAATTAGAAAAACCAATATTGCATTTTGAGTTTTCCAGAATGTGCCAACATCATCACGATATGTGGTGTAGAAGTGAAAATAAAGCTCCTTCAAAATCAGTTTCAAGTTTTCTGAGACACCCTGTATATATTTATAGAACTACTCTTTGACGATAGGTGATTTAGTGAAATGAGAATTAGCTTACACCCCCGAAAAATTGGAACAGCTAAGAATTCTGAGCAGGAAAAATAAGGTCATATAGTTCCTACATATTTTTTCCTGGATTGAAATTAGAATTGAAATGATGACTTTCATTCTTGACAAGAGCTATTTATTTAATTTTAAGTAATTTTAAGAGACTTCAACGTAATTTCAGACATTATAGTTTAGCGTCGTAATGCTATGGACAACATTTATCCAATGCATGCGTATGTGCATAAACCCGGAAGTGCGTACCAGAAGCTTTCCAAAAAAAGTGCTGATTGGTGAAACGTGAAATCACCACACACACAATATGCATAGTTGTTTGCGCATATCATACATTTGGACGTAGCTCCGTGAACAACAGCAAATCATGTGAGCATTATGACAGTGACTATGAACAAAACCAAAAGCTTATTTCATTCTTCTTCTTGGTTTTAAGGCTATTGTTTTACTTGAAGAAAAGTTGGTATGTAAAGGTTGGGTGTAAACTTAGAGAAATAGAAATATGGAAAACCATATATATGTGTCCATCATTTAAAAGCAGGTGAAAATGCAACAGTACGGTCCAAACCCCACTAAAATTGAACTTCTAGTTTTTAAGTGCCAAACAATTTACCAACTAAGAAAACAAACTAAAACATAAGAATTTATTACTTCTTTTTACCTATAACTCAAAACATTTGTGTAACAAGTAATCGTAATTGCACTCAATTACCCATATAACATTATGCCCATACAAGAATGTTTGTCTTTATCCTCATCCACTAGCTACTAAAATTGCTAGTAACGAAGTAAAGCAATTGGATTTAATGTTTATAAAATATTGCTATATATATAAAACCATATTATACTCTGTATTTTGTTTTATTAATATTTTTGAATTGTGTATGTATAAATAGAAATGTATATAGATGTAAATCAACTATAATAATATACAGGATTACAGATAAAGGCAGGGAGGTTCAATTTTTCAATTATTTAATGTTTAAAAAATGACATATTGTATTGAATTTCAAAACCCTATTTGTGACCCATCACATCAAAATGGACATGTTGGAGGCGCCGGGTCAAATCTGATTTATTGGTATGACTTGAAAGAGCACATTTTAAGCGTTGAAATGTTGAAGGTAATCGGACTTTGTAAACACAAGATATGATTTGAAGAAGCATGTTTTTTTCTATTATTGTCTTTATATTTCACCAAATTGGCCTCTATCTCAAAACTGTGTTTGCCTACATCATGTCCTTTTTGACGCGACTGGTCACATTTGGAATCACCATGAGAAATGCATGGAAAGAAGTACAACCATGCCTAGTCTTGGTTCAGTTATCCTTGAGGTAGACTTTGAAAATTGGGAAAGGTTTCTGAACAATCTGTTCTGTATATGGCAAAACTAATAGCTGCGTGGAAAGTGTTAAACTGACTTGAGGTATTGGGCAGGATTTTATTTCTTAAACAAATTTGATGAACATTTATCATACTGTTAAATAACAATGTGTTCACAAAAAATTATCCACTTTTAATCAAGGTGGGTGATCCGATCGGGTTCACTTTTTGCATGCTTTTTGCCATCAAAATTGAGATTTCGGTATCAGAAAAGAGGGCCCATATTCTTTCATTACCGGCAACATTTTAGGCCTGTGAGATGATCCCTTTATGCTATAAGTAAAACAGGGGTTGAATTACCTCCGCACAAGTGGTTAACCACTTTGAATAAAAGTGGATCAAAACCCCAAGAAATGTGTATGGTCTATGGTAAAATGTCAAGTAACAATTTTTCAACTGAATTACAAAGTCAATTTCCCCCAAATTTATCATTACTGGAATTCTGAACTGTGAAGGGTGGCAAGCTACTTTCATCAAAAGTTAAGTTACTCAAGTTACTTTCATCACAAATGTACATTATCATACAGTTAAGCCTTGTAAGATTGTGACTATAAATAAATAAATTTTACAAATAATTTCAAGTTTTTGTATGTGTCTTTTCTGTATGAATTGCTGCAGTTCATATATTATTGCAATCCTGATTTATCCCGGCCCCCCCCCCCCCCCCCATCCCTCACAACCCATCATAGTTCGGATTGACCACCATTTTCAGTAACAAACACATCTCCTTGCCAATTTTTGGGGGAGGGAGAGGGGGTTCTTTAAAGGGGCATTGAGAGATTAGTGTAGCTATTTATGGGAAAACGGATGAATGATTGCGCTAGATAGAAATTTAATTTACTGATCTCTCTGTGACCATTAAAGTTCCAAAAGTCTAATTTTGAACACAAATGATATATTGTACATTTTCAGGGTGAATTTATTTGTATACACAATTTGTTGTGACAAAAAAAGTTCAAAGACCCCCTTTTTATTGCTACATCGGGACAAAAGGCAACTTTAAGAACAATCTGGAAGCATAGAAATAAATAAATCTCATACTAAATCTCCTCCACAAAAAGAAATGTATCTGATAGGCCACTGCTGAGTCATTTAAGATTTCCTGGGTCAAAAGCTTATAGTGAACATGGCTAAGTGTTGAGTACTAGAGTACCTACCCCATGCACTGATATCAACTTTACTCTTTCTTGACGCATGAAATAAAAGTGAGGGAAAAATCTGATGGAAATAATACAAAAGGCTAATGACAGTTGAATTTGAATTTCCCCTGGGTGTGTTTTTTCTCCAAGATGAGCTTAAAAAGAACTGATTTTTATTCAAAGGAATTTAGAATTTTAAAAATTCAACTTTGTGGGAAACGGGAGGCTTAAGAATGGATGCAGGCTGCTGAAAAGGGTTTTTCTATACTAAACTATACAAATTAATGAAGAGGGGGCATAGGGACAGCAAATACTTCTAATATCTGTAACCTCCCACCCCCTCCCCCCATCCCTACAGGAAATGTCCATGCAAAATTATTTCCAAAATCAAGCGTAAGGCACTCCTATCATACCACATTATTAACTCCATTTGTATGAGCTCAAAACTAGATTTCGGTTGCAGAGATGGACCCTGTCATAATTGCAAATAATTGGTCTCCCTATATGGGGTGGCCACATTCCTTCAAACCATTTGTATATTTTTGGTCAAACCTGAACTTGTCCTATCTGGTGATAAAACTTTCATCATAGACATAAACCAACAAAAAGTATGTGTTTTCGAGAGGTGAGATGTCACAAACATACACAAGAAAATATTGTCATTTTAGGATATACTAGTAAACAGGTACAGGGTGTCCCAAAAATGTTCAATAACTTTTATATCGCCAGTAAAATAATTTGCGGAATAAAAATAAAAATATATTTGGATAGAGAATTATTTTGCTATCACGGTTACAAAAACAGCTAATCTGTGATGTCAAAGTACAGAAGAAAGTTTTCTGAATTGCAAAACTGCACGTTCATAAAACCGTTGTGGTGATGGGCTTAAGGGGGGGGGGGACTCAAGGAAGTTTTTTTTTAGAATTTTGTGAATGCTGTAGTTATTAAACTATTAATCAAATGCATATAAAAAAAATTGGCATCAATTTTGACCATGGCTCAAGATAAGCGGGCGCTGGGCGATTTTTACCCCTTGGTCCTCCTGCCATAGCGCCTGGTAATGCTGAAAAATAAACAACCGAGAGCTGATATTTTGTCAAAACCAGCGCCCGTTGATGATCGGTAAGCTTGCATAAGACATCGAATTTCGATTTGACAATACGATTTAATAAAAAGTTAGCTCCCGGTAGACTAAAAGTAGCTCCTGGTTCTCAATAAATCCCATAATCCGGGCGCTCCCGTTAAAAATCCTGTTATCTTGAGCCTTGATTTTGACCAAAAATGTTATTTTTTGAGAAGAAAAAAAATCACTTTTTAATTTAATTAGTGTCCTAATAGTATAATCAAGCAATTTTGGGCATTTTTACTAACAAATATTTTTGTAAACTTGTCCCCCCCCAAAAAAAAAAATTGGGTCAAAAAGTGAATTTTGTGATTTCTCAAAAAAAAATCAACATTTTTGGTCAAAATTGACACCAATTTTGGATTCTCTGATCTATTTCCTTTCCAAAAATGTACTTCTATATGCATTTAATTAATGGTTCAATAATTACAGCACTTGCAAATCTCAAAAAATCAAATCAAAAACTTTCCTGAGTCCCCCCTTAATGAAGTGAAGGGAGTGAGAGAAGGTGATAGGTAGTGAAGAGAGAAAAAAAGGATTCCACAGTGATAATTTTAAAATTCAGATTAAAATAATCTTTATTATGAACAATATCAATGTTGGTCACAAAATGTGTAACAAAAGTGAAAGCCTATTTGCAAAATCCCACATGAATGGAATGTGAGGAACCCGAGGGAGGGGGGGGGGGGGGGTACTTAGTGGATATCAGGTCATTTTCACCCATCTGGTAAATGAATGACCCATTTTCAGGTAAATTTAAGGGTTGACAATTCTTAAATTTGCTGTTTTTCACAGAAATGTTAGCAAAATCTGTCATATTTGTAAGAAAATTATGGGTACATTTCCTCCCCTGAAAATTGATAAGCAACTGGCAGCACATCCCTACCAAAAGAATTATCTGAGAACCCCCCACCCCAAGGTTGGTGAGGAACAAGCAACATGTGACTATAGCAATTTATACCATGTGTCCCACAAGTTGAACAATTGTATGGAATTGTGAGGGTTTGGATAATGTGCGAGTTGCGAGTTGATAGTTGCGAGTTCGAGTTGCGAGTTGAAATGTGCGAGTTTCGAGTTTGATTTTGCGAGTTCGAGTTGGGAGTTGCGAGTTGAAACGTGCGAGTTGCGAGTTAAATTTTGCGAGTTCAAGTTGCTAGTTACGAGTTGCGAGTTGAAATGGGCGAGTTGCGAGTTAAAAATGCAAGTTGATATTTGCGAGTTGTCACAAGTTGCGAGTTGCGAGTTCCCTAATTTGATAGTTACTTTCATTTCAGTTCAATTAAAGTTCAATTAAAGCTCAATTAAAGCGCTTTGATAATATACAATATTTTGTATAAAGAACAGTATTAGCTGCTCTTATATGTTATGTTATAGGTAATAATAGCATTTTGCAAGGTATAAGGATTAGCTGCTTTGCATGATTAGCTGCCAGGCATGAGAATCTTCAGGAAAAAGGAAAAAATAACACATAGAGCAGCTATAATAGCTGCTCTATGTGTTATGTGTTATTTTGAATGGTGTGAGACATAGCCGACTTTTATGAATAGCTGCCTTGTATAGCTTGTTAAAATGTGGTACCATTTTTAATACAAATACAATATTAATACATGTTAGTATTAAATTTCCCTATTGAATAATTTGCAATATTCATGTAATAATGACATTGTTTTGTAATGTATTATGAAATAATATCTGAGCAGGTTTAATGTGAGTTTGATTTGTCTTATTAATTAGCTATTATCCTGGGCAAAATCCAACTTGCAACTCGCACATTTTAACTCGCAACTCGCAATTCGAACTCGCAAAATCCAACTCGCAACTCGCACATTTGAACTCGCAACTAGCAACTCGCAATTCGAACTCGCAACTAGCACATTTGAACTCGCAACTTGCAACTCGCAACTCGAACTCGCAACTCGCAAAATACCTTCCCCAGAATTGTGAGATATGTGACCAAACATTTCAGCATATGTTTTATATTAAAGGGCCTCAGAAAAGAAGACAATTTGATATCAAAATAATTCCACAAGTTTTCTTTATCCACATGTGTTTACAGTTTGGCACTGCAAATTATTTTAAGATAGATACAAAGCCTTGAAAAGGTATCAACACATTTGGGACACCCTGTACAATAGGTGTATTCAAAACTACAAGAGTAAACATATAGCGATTTTAGGTATGAGTTATATGTATCATGTTGAAACCAACTAAATTTTGCCCTTATTCAAAAAGGTATATGTGCTCAGTTTAGAGAGGGAAAAATGAAATTGGAAGGTCAATAACAAATGTAAAACTTAAAAGATCAACAACTATGACAATAAATAGGCTAATATTTTGAATATTGGCAAAAGTATCAAACCTCTGCTGAAAAATATTCTTTCCTACAAAAAAACAGAGACCCTTACATGTATACCTCTTAATGCATTTTTGGAAAATCACAATATTCTCATCCATCCAGAGACCTTTAAAACAAATCTGAATTGGGACCCAAGCCATGGCAAACCAGGCCGGTGCCACAGTACACAGATTTCTGCCGAGATTGAAGCCTCTAGTGTGCTAGCGCCCCCATTTTAGAGTTACATTGCGCGTCTCAATGTCCCTTATAAGGACTTTTGTGCTGTCAATCATAGCGTTGTCAAGATAGCGCCCTCATTTCAAGAGTTACATCGCACGTACTCAGGCCAATATATAGGAGGCTTCAGTTTTGCGATTCAAATGTCTTCTCCCATTATATACTCTCCCTTGGCAAACCTATAGTAAAACAGACAGTACAAGTCTCCTCCATTTTACCCAATGGTCTTTGTACAAAGTGTTGCGAGTCCCAATAAGTTGCATATACTTGCAAAGTAATCAAGCACGGATAGAGCTCTCTTCAAAAAGTACCATTATTACTATTATTACTAACATTTTAAACAGCTTCAACTGGCAGTAGAACTAATCTGTATCTACCTTATTATATTATCACACATGGTTTTAATTCAACCACTTTTAAATGTATAAATGGTCAAACAGGGATTAAGAGTGAAATTGATCTAAGGGATGCGTGCATAGTCCATTCATCTTTCACGCAGGAACTGGTTAAGCCTTGGTATTTACATAAGCTTTCCCAATTTCCCATTTTGACAGAAAAAGTGTTAACATAATGTATATAAGTTAACCCCTTAAAACTCTGTCCACATGGGAAAACAATTATCCTTTTTAAATTAACACTAACTCCATATAATTAAGAGTGGACATTATACCATCCTTTGCATGGTAAAGGGCAGTTTCGGACAATAGTGTACCAGTGGTCATATTTCCTTTAAATTTTTATGATCACCTTCTCAATAGCATCTCAGGGGAATCTGTATAATATATAAGTGACGCATCATGTTATGAGGTATATCTCATACGCTGGGCTTTATTAGCAAAAAAGCTTGTAGATCACAAAGAAAACAATAAGACATACATATGTGTACTGTCACGGCAACATGGTGCATTATCCGTAAAACTTGCATGCTAACCCTAACCCCCCTGAGTGCTAAAAAATGCTAATCCTAAGTCCCTCTCCTAACGCATGCACCCTCGGTTTTCGATGACGTAGTCAAATGAGCGCACAGCGCAGTATACTGCGCAAATGTGTAGCGCGGCGCGCCGATAAGAGGGGAGAGCCTCGCTTTCATTTTCATTGAAAAGCTTGTTTAATATTCTGTCCGATTTTGTCAAATATAATTAAGCAGTACCACTTTGATATGTTGCGCCAGCCTATTTACTTTACTTAGATATACAAACCCCCAGTCATTAAGTTTGAGTTGTAATGTACTTGTAACAAACCCTAAATTGTGTGCCAGAACCCTCCCCCTGCTCCCCCCCCCCCCCCCCCCTCCCAATTAAAAAAACCCAAAATAAACATTGTAAATGTTAAAATAAGTTGGTATGCCTGCCCCGCCTACAATCACTGGCATGTGAATATTACTGGTATCCTGCCCCTTGCCCCCGGCATTGAAGACCCGGATGCCACTGGGATCACACATTCAGTAGGATTTATTTATAATTCGTAAGAGTAGGATAGCTAGATCACCCCTTAATATTGCAACACCCGGGGGGTTCAGTCGACATTGACTTTGGGTACACATGATCGTTCTCAAAAATGCGAAAAAGGGGTAGTTTTCATATCATGTCCGCGATTTCCCAAATAGGGGTCGTTTTTGATGCTATGTCCGCGAAAAGGACAAAAAGACGGTACGCTTTTTACATTTGAAGGCCCCATGTCAGCTCATTTGTGCATAAATTGTAAAAGGGAGTATCTTGTTTGAACCAAATGTGTCCTTTCGTTTTTGCACAAAAAAAGGGGACTATTTGGAAAGTGTCCTTGAAATGGTAAAATAAGGGGTGTTTTTTCCAGGCAAAATGTCCTCATTTTTGCATGAGAAAGGGGATCAAATCATAGATGATAAAAGGGTCAAATGAGCAAATTTGTCCTTGAAACGCCAACAAATAGGGTGGGGGGGGGGGGGGGGGGGGGGGTATTTCAACCTCCTGGAACAATCAAATGTTACCCCTCTGAGTATGATGAGAAAACATCGGGCATTGCAAAGCCAATTGTGATAAAAGTACACCAGCCTTTCACTTTCACATAGCCACAACACTCATATTCTCATCCAGCTATAGTACAGTGCTTCAGAACTCATTAGACCCCGAGATTAGACCTTGGTGGTCCCCAAGTTAAGCAATGTTTTCAGGAAATGTAGCGAGTCCATCCAAGAACCTGTTATCAGCTTCCCAGGTGGGTCATAGCCAAGCTGATGATGCGATCATGTCTGGATGCCTTTCCTGAGGGCTATTATGCATCTGAATGCAGTAGGACAAATTCTCCTTTTCTTTGTGGCAAAAAAAGATGTGTCTCACAAGAGGGGAGGGGGAATTACTTTTTTGATAATACAGGGTGTCCCAAAATGATTACTCATCAATGTCCAAATGTCACAAACTATATTTTCATCATGAAAATCAATCATAATATTTTGGCCACTTTGGCCCGTATACAGGCCAAAGTGGACAAAATATTAAGGGTCCCTGATGTTGGCTAGGATATTAAGTTCAATGTTTATTAGTCAACTTTGAATTAGCATACCTTACACAATGGGTTGTATCTTCAGTTTGATTAATCCGCTTTTCAGCTTCCCAGTCATAGTCTATAAATGTTGGGGCCAAGCTGATGATGCGATCATGTCTGGATGCCTTTCCGGAGGGCTAATATGCATCTGAATGCAGTAGGACAAATTCTTCTTTTTGATGGCAAAAATAAATCTCACAAGAGGGGAGGGTTAACATTTTCGATAATACATGGTGTCCCAAAATGATCAGTACACATCAATATCCAAATGTCACAAATTATTTTCATCATGAAAATCAATGATTTTAAGTTCAATGTTTTTTAATCAACTTTAAATTAGTATACCTTACACAATGGGTTGTATCTTCAGTTTGATTAATCCGCTTTTCATGATCCAAAATTATAATAAAAGGTTATACCATTATAGTCAAAGTGGATTACAAAAGAGCGAACCTAATAACAATTATTTTCATGATTGAGAATTAATTAAATATAGAGCATCGATGGGTACTTTTTTTGGGACAGCCTGTTGTATGCTATCCTGATGGGTCTCAAAATCTCCTCTATTTTACTAAGGGTATTTAGAAAGTAGGTGTTTGTGTTAAAGGTCCTAAGCGCATACGCATGATTTTTTTAATGGGGGGGGGGGGTTGTGTTTTGTTTGCTGGATGTAAGTGACTGCGGAGCGCTGCAGGGTTGGGTGGGGGGGGGGGGGGGGGGGTTAATAGACATAATGATAGGACCTTCTACTATTTCTATATTTCTCTGTAATTCTCTTCCGGTTCCCTGTAGGTGTTTGTTATCTCATTCTCACTTTTCCCTCCCTTTTTTAAAACACACTCAAGGGGAGTGTTTTGACACCCTAAACATCCCCTGCATATATTGTGCCTGAAGGTTCCTTACTCTCTGTAGATTTATAGGAAAACAAGTAATACAGTGACAATCAGATCAGGCTATTTCAGAAAAAGCCCGCTGTGATCCTTTTTATCATGCTCTTTTGTCCGGGATGAAGTGTAAATACTAGTGAGTTTATAATGGTGACACAATTACTGAGTGACTTATTAGGTTGACTATTCTGGAAAGTAAACACCTGAAATAGACATTTTATAAACAATAATAATTCACATGTGTGTCTTAAATTGGCATTGCCAGAAAGACTCTGGCTTTACAGGGCTATGTAGCTCAATAACGAAGTAAATGTCTATCTGTGAGGATTGATAAAATGTAATGTAAATTGTCTGAACTGAAAAGGAAACATGGTTCTATATATATAAGGATTAAAGGTCGGCTACCAGTATATATTTTATCATTTCTATCTTGCAGGTGCAAAAATTGGTCATCATCATCAGTATAATCCCATGATTTAATTTAAGTAGTTGATGATCTACTAGTTAGTTCCCTTTTCCCTTCATTTCTTCATGAGAAAAATTACATTTTTATAGACATTTCCCTGAAAGCTTCATTTGAAATATTAGACTGTGTGTTCTAAGCCCGGGGGTCATTACTTTACCAGATGGGTGACAAATGGGACCCTGTATTTGGCAGCACATCCCCATGACCACTAAGTTCCCCGCCCCCGGGCTTTCCATCATGTGCAACTCTGACAAAGCTGTTCTCTAGGTCGCCAGACACTTACTGTGATATTCAAACTGGTTCTGAACTACCAACATCATTATATTTTTGATCTATAACCCTAACCCTAGAATCGTAGCAGTGGGGATGGATCAAAAACAAGGGGAGAGGGTTAAATGGGGGACCAAAACAATTATGGCCGCCATCCACAGGAATTGAACCCGGGTCGTCAGCGTGACAGGCGAGTCAAACAACCACGACACCGGGAGAGCTGGGCTTGCCAGGCTAAATTTTCGTATACCATATATTCCCTGGGTTTAGTGCACCGGGGGGATAGAAGTTGTGTACACGCGCCTAGTAGAAGTGCTGCTGGCCGTGTTGTTCCGTGTAGTAGGGTTAGGGTTAAGGTAACCTTTACATAATGGTAGTAAGATAAATAAAAGAAAATCTGGTACTTGTGATTGCAAGTTAATGGTATTGTAACAATTTTGATCCATCATTGGACACAGGTTGTGTGCTGTGCATTAAGGAGTATTCCTCCAAACTGGGAGCACATTCCATATAGGCACATTTATAATGTAGGTTTGTCAGGTATAATGTTGTAATCATCCGCAGGAATGAAAAGGTGGATTAAGGGTGCTTTTTAGACTACAACGCGGGTCAGCGCAGGCCTGTGCAAAAGGTATCAAAATCGCCAATTTCAGAGACTAATATCTTTTTCGACCTGAATCCGCGCTAAGGGTTATGCTTGGGCCAAAAGTCACGCGTCATCATTGTAAAAATAGCTCAAAATGGCTAGGCCTACATCGCACAATTACTTCATACATTTTTTCAGTTTAAACTCTGTCTTATAAGGACCTATATCTTTTGCTATGAGTATGATTCGTCCAGCTATAATCCTTAGTTAAGGGTCACTTTTTCCTTCTTTGAGTATCCGTGATAAGGGTAGTTTTTGAGAGTGGAGTCACACAGATGATTACTACTTTTATAAATGAGTGCCCCCCCCCCCCTCCCCCGGGAAGTTTGTGCTTTATTTTATATAAAACTCAATATAGGAATATTTGAACCCCTTAAATTATGCATACTAACCTTATGGGTACATGTAGTCTATACTAGTTCCCATCTTTGGGATTTGTCCCATTCCATTATCTTCCAAGTTCACCTGTATCGGTCTCTCTCTCTGTTAGCTGTTTGGTAAATACAGAAAGTACTGTGTAACAGCAATAATCAACCATAGGGGTAATGGGGCAGACTCCTGATGGCTTTTTGCTGATTAGACAAATAAAAATTCATTGTAAAGTAGCCTCTTTTACATTTTGAGTGCCCGAGACAACCGAAATGAGCCATGGACAACCATAATTGACTTTGATGTTGTCCGGTGAACAACCAAAAATATTAAACTAGAAGTTGTAACATTATTAGAAAAAAACATTGCTAAGAAATAAATCAAGTAGAGAAATGGTTTGTTTTTCAAATCTGAGTGTGCTTGCGAGGAGCTGATTGATTTAGTTTTCACATGCCTAAATGTTTAATTCAAGAAATTGTTGCCAACTTTGAAACTTGTAAGTAAAAAAATATGAAATAATGAAAATGAGGACTTTTCATTGCGGGAAGAAAACCGACACGTTCAGGAAGAACCAATTAATCAAATTTTCATTGGCCCTAAAATATGGACGACCAAAAATTGTGGTGGACAACCTAGATTTCCTGCTAGGGTGCTGACACGGTGCCGAAAACCAGGTTTTTCCCCTTCCTGAACGCTGCCTGTATAGTAACACAATTGTCCTTTGGGGCTACAGATTTCTCTCTATGTTTCATAGTAATAAGAAAAAATAAGAATATGCCTATTTTCTTTTATTGTAATTGAAGCTGATTATTTTGAGTTAAATGCCTTTTCTGACTAAGAAGACTTTTCTAATTAAATATTACGGATAACTGCTGCCTATGGTTAGGTATAGGGTAATGGTTAATGTGTTAGGGTAATTAATAGTCAGGGTTGTTGGTTAGGGTAATTGTCGGGTGGTTATGGTTAAGTATATGTTAATGGTATGTTTAGTGATAGGCGCGCAGGCTGGGAAGTAAGTGGTTGAACGGAAAGCACCAACTCACCTATGCAATGATATCCTGCCCCAGACACTTCTTCTAATCTAGATCTTCCCTGTAAATTAATGTTTGTCTCTGAATCTTTTTCTGAAATATAAAACAAGAGAAAATCAGTTTGGTTAGCATCATTATTGCATGTGTTGAGTTCAAGAACCTTTAGATGAACTTCATACCATATGTGGCAGTATTTATGACATAGTAACATGACTCTTATGACAGATTTGACATCTTCATACCAGAAGTGGTCAGTTACTCAACAAATTATGTCAATGACCATCATTGTGTTTATGGATGGACCTGTCCATCAGTTGGTTTGATCACTCATTCTCAAGTTGCATTGTGGAGGGGGAGGGGTGAGCTGGCAGTATTCCTGATATTCATAACATGACTCTTAACATGCTTACAACAGTCAGGACATCTTCTCAACAAATTATGTCACTTACTCAAAAAATTATGTCAATGACCATCATTGTGTTATTGATGGACCTGTCCGGTTGGTTTGATCACTCATTCTCAAGTTGCATTGTGTGGGGTGGGGGGGGGGGGGGGGGGGGGGGGGGGGGGGGGGGGGGGGGCCTGGCAGTATTCCTGATATTAATAATGAGGGTAGGATAGAGGATTGGGGGGGGGGGACTCATGTAGAGGTGGCATCAATGAGGGTAGGATAGAGGATTGGGGGGGGGGGGGGGGTGGTGGTGCCTATAATTTCCAAAAAAGAGAAGTGGTCTAGTATTCATGCTATTCATTACATGACTCATATGACAGATGTGACATCTTCATACCATTCAATGACCATGATTGTGTGATGGACCGATCTGTCCAGTTGGTCAATCATCTCAATCATCAATTATCCACTGGTGGTGTCAGGAGTGGGGAGGGGAGGGAGCAAGAATGACACCCAACCCCTTTAATTTGTAAAGCAAGGATAAATGTGTGAGACTTTTTATGCATACGCATACGTGTGACTAAGTATGCATGCCTTTTATTATTATTATTATTACGCTAGGCCTTTGCTATGACACCAGATAAATAATCTGAATCAAACAGTGGACAAGAATATTAGTGACCAAGTTGTACACTGTAAGTTATAGTAAACACACTGGAAATACACTGAGCCAAAAAAGAAACTTATAAAAAAAAGACACTTATACAATTTTAACAGATCACCAAATAAAATTCTGTGCATGAAAATGTACCAAATTTGGATACAATAAATTATTACTGCAATGTATTGCTTCAAATGGCAGTCAATAATCAATTGTTTGCTTCAATGACACAAGAGAAATGCGCACTGACCCTATGGTGATCTGTTAACATTTTATAAGTTTCTTTTTTGGCTCAGTGTATGTTGACTTGTGTCTAAGCTCAATACTCATGAGTATTTATATGATAAGTATGGCAAAATATTACTTTGGCATCTTGTAAATGTCTATAGTTTAATCAGTTCCAAATTGGCGAGAAATATTCGGTTTTCATCTCTCCGCGCACTAAAGTAATCGAAGCGTACGCACACGATTATGGCCACACGCGCGCACACAGATTTGGCCGCACGCATGTGTCACGGATATGATGCACAGTGCACTTGTTGCCTTCGTGCACACTCGCGTCCTTCTGTATTAATCCGCTGCTGTAAGGAGGCTTCACCAATTTAGAAATGATCAAACTATAGAATAAAAGTCACTTGAACTCTTCACAACCCACATAAATGTAACTATGCCAATTCTAACTAAACCTGATACCTCCTTTCTTTACCAATGTGTTTCTGATGACAGGATTTGCCTAACTTTTCCACAATCTCAATCTTGAGGCATAATTTGTACTCACAGGGTATGGATATAAGAATGCATATTAACCCTAACTTTCCTTATCACTACAAAACACTACACTACTAGCCGCTGGTAGCGCATGCGGGGGGGGGGGGGAGTGGAGGGGGCACTCAACTTTTTTTGTAGGGATGTGTCATCCAGGGTCTCAAAAACTGGGGCTTCGGAGCAGATTTTTGACGAAAAACAGGGCCTTAAGAACTTATGTTCTCCAAAAAGTTGGGTCTTAAGAACTGACTTTGTCCCAAATTTGTTTATTACGAATGCCAATTTTTCGCAAAATTGGGGTTATCGAACGCAATTTTTTTTCTCAAAAAATTGGGACTTTGAAATGCAAATGTTTAGGATTTTGATTTTTCAATAAAATATGCGGAATATTTACATGTTTAAGAGTTAACATACATCGGACTGCAAAGAAGTTAAGGGGAGGTTGTGATTCTAGAGGGCAGGAGAGCAGCCTACATTCCCCTGGACCAAGGACAAGAACTTCAGACTCATTTCAGATCAACAGCAGGCTTATCAGAAATCAATCCATGATGGCAACTCAAATCCAATTTTTTACAACATTTGAGTGTTATTTATTTCATTTTTAACCCTAACCCTGAGGCACCCCAAAGATTTTTTTCACGGCCAAAAAGCGAGGGGGAAAAGGGCCCCCACGACCTCTGGGTTCAGAGGCGCGCGATCTACCGCTAGGCTACTGGGGTCAACCATACCTGGGGCCATTATTTCATCGAAAAACTGCCACGCCGGGTTAGGGTAATAATGAGACCAAAATTAGAAAAAAATTGAAAGAAAATTATTTTAAAAAAAATCGCTCCTTAAATCACACCCCACCTACAAGATAGGTTAAGCTAGATTATGTCTAAATTTGGTTGCATGGATTCCAACCATTAAAAAGCACAGCAGATTTTCAGAATCATTCTCTTATCACAATATCATTTAATCTTCAATACAGACAAGGAACGTCCATTTCCAGAGAATGTATTAACAAAAGTTGTAACCACCTTTAAAATCGCAAAATGTGGTCAATCACAAATATTCTCCCTAATCCCAACATATCAATATTTCTTTGAATGCAGACAGGGAGTGTCTATTTCCTAAATAGGTGTAACAAATCGTATCCTTTCACCTGTTTTGCATTATTCATTATAAGCCAACTGTTATGTCATATTATTTAAAACATCATTCATGACCCACCACGTGTATTGAATGTTGAACCGCAATTATGCAGCATATTATCAATGTGTTTAATAGAGAGAAAAGGTGGAAGAAATTAATTAAAATAATCTCTTGGGAAACAAATCTTGCTTTTATAATTCCAGGTAAAAAAACTAACCTTTTTAAATGTCAAATTATTTAAAATCATGTACCCAAATGATATACATAATTTCTATAATAGTCCATACATGACAAATTATGGGAATACGGTACCCACTATAAATTGACATGCTTTACAGGACATAAGTAATTTTAACCTTCTTTAATTTGCAAAATCTAGAACCCCTAAAAACATCCTTTACAACCATGACAAGTACCTAATCACGACCCAATGACGGAAGGTGGGCCTATTCAATACCGCAACCCAGGGGTCGCATTCTGACGCGTCTGCGCGTCCTAGACCTCTCACTTTCTTGTAGTGACGCGTCAGGTTTCAAATTGGAAAGACCTGGAGGTCCCGATCAAAATTGAAGGGACCCCTTAAATTTGACGATGTATGAAAATGGAAACCTTAAGAAATGCTGTAAATACATCCTTTGCTCACAATATAAATTCATTAAAACTGTCCGTAAAAAAATAAAAATAAAAATAAAAAATCAAACATTTCTAAATCGCTGGCAAATTGCTTCCGCGAAAGTTTCAATGATTTCTTTATAAATACATTCTATCAGTATCTTCTACTGATTTAGTAATATGACATGGTCACGACATAGGTATATGATTTACACGTACTAACTTGGCCATGCGCAGTCTGCGTATCTGTGTTAGCGACTGTATCAGTTTCGACCATTTTCAAATACCCAAACCTTCAGGACCCCTCAATTTCTTGGGCGACCCCTTAAATTTGTTTTTTGAAGTCCTATGGGGTCCTGAAAATTTTCATGGGACCTCTCACATTTTTGATCCAGTGCTATCCCTGCCGCAACTGCCAATAGCCCTCTCATGTTCTTGGGGCTATGACAGGGAGCTTATATAATGGGAGAGGTCACTCCTCCGACAAAATTTCGCCTACTAAAACCAAATTCACGGGTGAAGGACTTGTTGGGGGTGCACTATCATGGTCGTAGCGAACCAGACGACCTAAGACGTGGTTGATTTTATCGGCTCAAAACATGATTTGTGGCACAAAAATAGTACATCAATGGTAAAAAAAGCTGATTGTGATTTAGAGTAGAACTGATTTGCTTTGATGATGGCAGAACTGAGTTAATTAATTAATTTACGTAGAACAAAATACGAATTTTAAATTGTGGATGGCTTCGTCTGGCAGTGACAGAGGAGGGACGCGGCATTATTTGCATTTTATGAATATTGTAATCAGATCAGTTAAGAATGACGTGTGATGCCGGATCGCGACGATCACATCGTGTGAGATCATGAATAGTCATAACTGAATATTCATTCACAAACGAATGATTGACAGTTTACGCTGTAACTTCCGGGTGAAGGATTGATAGAGTGCGCTATACTGAACCAGTGGCACCGGCCTGACTAAACCAAATATAAACAATAGGCAGATAAGAGAGACATACACCTGGCTATGATGAAAGGCAAGCAAAAATGCTCCCAGAAAGCCTTCCCATGGTAATCTTATTTTCAGGTTGTGAGGAAGGGCAAATTAAAAATAACCTCTATCTCCAAAATAAAATGCTAAGCTTTTTTATCGCACGTGGATACGTCTCATTCCCTTCTTTTATACATGTTGAGTAAAAAAAATTGTACAAAAATGGAAAGACGCCATCTTGTTTTCAAAACCATGATGAATTTTAAACGTTTTAAAATCTTAAGAATAACAGATTTGTTAGCAACTATGCGTGAAAAATCGCACTTACCATTTGTCTTTGGTGAACTGTTTTACTTTTACTTAATTCTGGTTTATTACTTTGAAGAAAAAACCACCCACATTTTCGAAACAATCTAAAAAAAGTTGGACTTTGATTGATAATCAAAATCAATGTCTAATAATCTTGGATTTTCAAAGTGTTTTTCATCTATAATCTTGGACTATCAAGTGAATATTCAAAAAAGTAAGCTTTAATTCCATCAAAATTCAATATTTTCGGCAAAAACAAAAGATTTTTGAGTTATTTAGCATTCGGCCTGCCATACACTCCGCCCCTAAATGTAGGTCAGTGTCAGGGTCTATACCAATAACAACATTCATATTTTTCGCTACGTGTATCAGCTGTTATGAATAGATTGTTTAGTCTGGGGTCATCCCCTCTTTTTAATTTCACTTTATCACTTGAACACTAACAAAAAGTGACAATTTACTGTTTCTGTAAGTTGACATTTTATTGCCAATTTTTGAGATATAGACCATTTAAAATTAAGTAGGTAATCAGCATGTTTCATGAACTCATTTTTTTGAACTTTCAGGAAAGCTTCAATTTGAAAAGGTCTAAGTCTATACTAGCAATAAAATGTTGTGATCAAACGAGACAACTTCCATTACATGAAATGTAAAAAAAATCATGACTGCACATACCTTTGACAACAGGGATTTCTCTTTTTGTTGTTGGTCATGATGTTAGCTTTGTTTTTGTGCGACCAGGACAATTAAGACATTTATACTGCACTTGTGGTTATCCATGTAGCCTTGCGCAACGGACTACAACATGGAATCGCACCCAGCCTATTCTACATTTAATTGAATTGGTGCATGATGTCCCATTCATTGCATGACCCGTGTTATCAAATTGACCTACATGTACATGTACATATGTGACGTGTTCTACCGAAACCAGAAACAATTGGGCAAGATATCTAAATTGAGTTAGTAATTGATTATTAAACTAGAAATCTTCAGCTTTACAGCGGTACCTCTCTTTTTTTAATCGGACTTCCCAAAGCGGAGTTACATCATTTTTCAAGTTTGTCTTTTACAGTCTTTATGAAAACTCCAAACTGAGATATCGCCCTTTAAAGTTACTAGAACTAGGCTTTTTTCACTGAAACATACATTTAGGAAGATACTACTCAAAACACGTTTTCATCTCTCTTTATTGTTTTTAAAAAAAAAAAAAATACTTTAAAAAAAAAAAAAATTGGGTCGGTCGGAAAGGGCAAGTCAACTTTTGTTTTGTTTTGGCCTGATTGTAATACACTGGCGTAGGTACCCACACCTACCAATCGAAAGACGAATCCCGACACATGGGCTTAAATGTTGAGTCGAATGCGGAGTCACTAGAATAAATGCCAATGCCACTGCATAGAGATAAATGAACAAATCATTATGTATGTTAGGCGACAAAAATCTAAGACATTTGATTTGGTTGCATCTGACATACATATTCATGAGGTAATAAATTATATAAGATGACAACACCAATGATTATAGGTCAATAAATGCGTATGTGTTGTTTCGAGAGAAATTAGACAATCAATGCACGCGCCCTGATGTTGATGTGTGAATAATGGCAAGACCCTGCAGGAGGAGTACTATTGTGAGCACATCAACATTTGCGCAAGTGCATTGATTTGTCTAATTTTTTCGAAAAGCAAAACATACGTATGTATTGACCTAATTCATACACGACACTATAAAAATCAAAATTCACAATTTAAGCATAATTTTGATCTATGTAAAAACGAATAAAAACATGTTAACAAGTTTGCTAACACCCGCAGTGAAAATCGACGAACCCGCGATTCCTGAACAACGAATCAAAACAAAGCGTGTGGTGCGCGCATTGAACTGCGCACACACAAAGTGTATTAGACACTTTCAATGCACTCCACGTATTTTAGTTTCTTGTTTTCTGATTGGTTCGACACTACTAAGAGTGTATGAATATAATGTTAATATACTTCACACATCTTACTCTATGCAGTGACATCAGAGTATATTCCTATGATCACACATCCTAATCCTGCGCATGATTGTAATGCGCTGACGTTGGTAACTAAACCCACGCAATCGAAAGACAAATCCCAACAAATGGGGTTACATGCTTATTCGATCAATAGAATAAGCTATGATATCACTGCATAAAGTTAGATAAACAAAGTATACAGGGTGAATCAAAAAACATTGTGCACAATTTAAAATGGTCATTTGACCTTGATGCGTGCATTGAACCATAGAATGTTTGTTGTTTGTATAAAGCGTTGTTGATCTAGTGTATATCCCAAAAATGAAAGTAATCGACTGAAAAATAAGCAAACTGCGGCACGTTATGTAAACTGTCCGTGTTTTTTGGCATTCCTATGGGATTTGCACACAGTAAATTGGTTGTTTGCTAAAATGGTAATTATAATAAAGTGGAGGCATGTGTCAGAGCCGAAGTGATATCCCTTTGCCGCCAGGGTGCTCCATATCATCATGCTGCAGTAATATTCATGTGTTAACTGTGTAAATTCCATAGGAATGGCGAAACACGCGGTCAGTTCATAAAATGTGCCGCAGTTTGCTTAGTTTTCAGTCGATTACTTTCATTTTATGGGAGGATAAACTAGATTAACAACGTTTAATATAAAAACAAAAATTTCATGGTTCAATGCACGCTTCAAGGTCAAATGGTTGTTTCAAATAGTGCACAATGTTTTTTGATTCACCCTGTATGTTTGGTGACAAAACAAAATCCTGTTCTAATGGCAAACAGATGTCAGTCAGTTGGACGTTCTTTTTTTCCTTCAAAATATTTTCCACATATTTCAGAATGTTCAACACCTTTCACCCCCAATTTTATTTGCAAATTTAAAAATAATAATTAACTATTTTGTAAAAAAAACCAACAAAATTTATTTGAAAAGAAGAAAAAAAATGGGTCGGTCAGGCCCATAGAACAAGTTTTGTTTGTCGCTTTACCATTATTAGAACTCACCTGAAGATCTTTGGACTATTCTGCAAATTGCTCTTATTGAATGGTACAACAGCTAAGGTTTGGTGTTGACTGGCATGGTAGTAGTATGCTGCTCGCCAATAATGTCATTTAACAAGCTTCTTGAGGTCTTGGAAGTCATCAGGCTATTTCAACAGTCAATTTCGATCCATAGTATGTTGTGCTGTTTCATCAGTGACGTCAATGTGGTCCAGTATCTGCGACATCTGCAAATGTTGGGAGTTATCTGTTTCTGACCCACAACTAATCTATATAGGAAGAATGCTGGGGATGTGTTACCCTTTGTCATGCCCCAACAGCTCCAAAAATAATTGTCCTCTGTGGATCATTGGAGTTATCACGATATCCCAATTGCTATCCAAATGATGTGCTATACTGTTCATCAGTGATGTCAATGTGGGGCCGTATTTGTGACATCTGTAAGTGTCGGGAGTTATCCGTTTCTGACCCACAATTAACCATGGCCAAAGGATAGTGATTTGTGGCTCTCTGTTGATGCTCCCACAACTGTAACAGAGGTCCGATCCGGGGGGGGGGGGGGGGGGGGGGGGGGGGGGGGTTACTCGCCTAAGACAGTATACGGGGGTGCGCCGCTCTAATGGGTAGCTTTTTTGGCACAAAATC
Source organism: Ophiura sarsii (assembly GCA_035610835.1). NCBI lineage: Eukaryota > Metazoa > Echinodermata > Ophiuroidea > Amphilepidida > Ophiuridae > Ophiura > Ophiura sarsii. Next base: position 41,154,463 of record CM069452.1, on the reverse strand, counting down.
CCTAAACATGGGGTATGATTTTGTGCTGAAAATCTCTAATGGGGTCACTTTTTACAACTGGGTCTATTTTCGCGAGTCCCACCCCCCCCCCCCCCCCCCCAACCCCCCGGGTCCGATCCTTATGATGTGCTACTCAACAGTGATGTCTATGTCACATCTTTTAGTCACATAGGTATCACATTTCTATACAATGAACAGGACTTTTCTTTGATAGCGTGAGTCCAAATACCATTGCATTAGAGCAATATGTGCAAAATTAATGACATGATGTGCGATGTCACTCGCCCTAGGAATAAGGTCTGATTTCTATGATGCACTGCTTAACAGTGACATTAGTCAAATCAGTATTCAAATGACATCTTATCCATCTTGTCTCAGACAACGATATTTTTTAATTTAGTACTTGTCTGTTCTTATATTCTGTGTCACCTAAAATTTGGGGGCGAGGTGTCATCAGGGATCAACACATCTTTTAGTCATAGGCATCGCATTTCTTTACAATGAACAGGATTCTTCTTTGATAGTGCGAGTCCAAATACCATCGGATTAGAGTGATATCATCACTGTTCTGTCAAAACCTCATATGTTTTTCGGCCCTTCAGGATGTATAAAGTAAAACCGCCCAACGGTTGTGCATATGAAGTGTTACTTTATTCATGTTCAGGGGCAAGAGCACTTACAATGTTTTGATGTTTTTTTGGCCCCTGAACATGTTTAGAGCAGACTGCCCAAAGGTTATACATAAGAAGTATTACTTTATACTTTATGCTGTTGGGCCAGATGGAGATATGAGGTTCTGACAGAACAGCAACGATTTTATGTGCGAAATTAGTGACGTGATACATTTGAGTTATGTGTGATGTTACTCACCCTTAGGAGAGTAAGTTCCGATCCTTACGATGTACTGCTAACAGTATCATCGGTGACATTTGTCTCGGAACACCAAACATGGTTTTAAAACTAAACACAAAGTTAACTTTGAATTTTATGTTCACATCGTTTAACTAGAAGCAATTCTCAAACATTTGTTCAATTTAAACATGCGTCTTAAGGGAAGTGTCAACCCTATTATTTTGATGATCAACTTTTACTTCTAAGTTTGAGAATATTGAATAAAAGTGCATAAAAGTATACATTTTTAGAAAGGAAATTTGATAAGGAAGCCGATGGTGATATCAATGTGATACCAAATAAACTAAATTTTGAGAAATGAACCAAAAAGCCATTTTTTTACCCCAAATTTTTCAGACAGCATAACTATAAAATAAAAAATGGTAATTTGTTCTAATATACGTTTTTGTAAACAAAACAATTTTGTCTAGGAGGCAATTTTTTCTTTTTCTAAAATAAAGCTTGGTTTTGGAAATATTGCTAAAAACATCGGAAAAGTGTAAAAGTCGTGTTTTTTTGCGTACATTTCGCTAGAAATGGATGCATATCTCGAGTTTAAAATCCATAATCGAAAAAAATAAAAAATTGCCTCCTAGCGCTGAACGTCCTCTACACAATGGTAGTAAAAGCTTATCTGATAGTTTGATATATTTTTAGTTATGTTGTCTGAAAATTCGTAAAATTCCTTTAAATTTGAACTTCTAGAAAACATCGATTTAGTAAAAATATTGACATTTTCCACCATTTAAAGCTAAATGTTCACGGAACACACGGGCATGTGACCTAAAAAGCGAGTATATTATTATGAACAATCATAATAAACTATCAGATTCAATTTATATTGTCACAATGTGAAGAAATTGGAAGAAAACTGAAATTTAAATGATCGTAAGATTGGCCTTTGTTTACATTTTAGACATTGTTTTGCGCTCTTTTGTTTTTCGCGTCTACGTCGCGGATATTAAGCGGCGCGTCTAGTATTACGCGCGGGAAGTTTCAGCGCGCGACGCAATGATCGAACAGCTGTCGCAGCATTTGAAAAGCGCGGAACTCCGCTTAAATTCCCGCCAAATAACTATGCGCCTTTTCCTGACTCAAACTTACCAAAACAACAATTTAAAATCACCCAAAAGAACGGGAAATAATAGCTTCCGATTAGTAATTTATGATGGTTATGATAGAATACATATAAAAGTATAAAATAATAGAGAAATATGAAATTCAATTTTTGAAACAAGTGCCGGGTTGACACTTCCCTTAACTCACTGAAAAGTTTCTAACTTTAAACATGGGTATAATGGGGGATAGTTTAACTCAAGTTATCTCAACATTTGCACCAAGTGCATGTTGTGATTTTTCTTTTGCAACACCATGGGCACATATGTTGAGAGCGTTTTGATTTAAACTTGTATAAACATATATTTGATGCATTCCTTTCATTTCTATGGTAACCCATTGGAATCGCTGATTATGGAAAAATACAATTCCATACATGGTCGTTTCAACACATTTTCTGTGGATGATATTCATTGTGTTTAAAACATGTTTTGTTAAACGTCCTGTATAAAAGATAAACTTGCGGTTTAACTTAATCTAAAGATAACGACAATTTTAGGCTAAAACCATGTTTAGTATGAGAATACAACTCTTTATTTTGAAATTTAGCACTTGCCTGGTACCGTATTATCCCTATTAAGCGCCCATGCCCTTATAAGCGCCCACCCTCTTTTTCGCAATGACTACTAAAAGGTAACACCTAATAAGCGCCCACCCTCTTTTTAGCCACTGTAGCTCAAAATAAAGCATGAAAGTAGCGTCTGAAGATCCCAGCATCAACAACATGTTGGCGATCAACGCATCGGCGGGCAAAAATGTGCATCAAAATTCTGAACCAATTTGACAATTTCCACGATAAATTACTTTAAAAAAGGTAACTTAATATGCGCCCACCCAAAATGACTTTGCTAAGCGCCCTGTGCGCTAAATAAGGATAATACGGTACTCAAATTTATGATAGACAACACTCTCCTTTGAAAGTGTAAGCCCAAGCACCTGTCAAAACTTTGTATCTCCATCCAGCCCTTCAGCATTGTAAACTGTTAAACAGTTTTTCTTGCTGAAGGGCCAGATGAAAATACAAGGTTTTGACAGAATATTGATGGTATGCACTGATGTCACCATCCCAGGAGAAAGGTCTGATCCTCATGATGCATTGCCCAACAGTGACATCAGCACTTTCAATGTGCAAATAACAGTTTATTTCATTTTTTAAATTTAGTACTTGCCTATAGTTCAATTAGTTCCAAATTAGCAAGAAAGATTTTGTTTTTATCTCTTCGCGCGCTAAAGTAATCTAAGCGCACTCTTGCGCAATCTTTTGTCTCAAAGCTCTTCAGTTTTTCAAACCTAATGCAGAATGCGATTTTTTTAAATTTTTAATTTTTTTTTTATAAATATAAAATATTGCAATCCTTGAAAAAGTTAACTTTTGTATTTAAAATGATGTTATCAATGATTTTTTTTTTTTTTTTTTAAATTAAAAAAAAAAAAATCCCAAAATTTCACAGATTTTTGAAGAAAAAAAAAATTATATATTTTTTTTCATACATTTTTTTCTTCTAACGCGCACCAATTAACTAACACGCGTGGGAGCTTTGAGACAAATGATTTTTTTAATATAGCCTAAGGAGGTTTCACCAATTTTGAACTGATCAAACTATAATATCAGATGACCTACAGATCCTACTTTGAGTTGTTTGGTGGATGACGGTAATTTTTCCTTTTTTAGCCCGACTTACTTTTTGTACAAAATTTGAAATAAACATTTTCGGTAGACAACTTAAAATCGGGAGCTCTGATGCACACAACCCAATGTTATTGTGGGCAAATAAATAGTCAAAATTGTCAAAATGGCAGTGATAAAAGTACAGAAGGTTCATAATGGTGTTCAATACGCCAAGACTATTTGATTAAATTGATTTACAAATAACGTTAATTAATATAATGAAAATAATTTATTAACATTTTTTTCCTTCTCAATGTGAACTATAAAAATGTCAAATGTTTCCCTTTTTAAACATAGACAAAATAGAAGATCATGTTAACAGTTCATATTTTATTATTATTAAATAAATTTTAATTAAAAAAACCAAAAAACAGTTCATATTTTAAAAGCACAAAATATTTTGAGGGCAAGTGAATAGATTTTCAAGGTGCCCAAAGTGGATATCATGCTTTGTGTATGGACTTAAAGAATTGACCCTAAACAAGTATTTTTATTGAGACCAAAAGATACCCTAAATAACCGTACCCACCCCCTGTTTTACTACATTTTTACCCTTAACCCTATAGTCAGCATCATAATGCTGATGGACATAATTCTAACAATGCGTGCGTCCGCACATAGGAAGGAGTGTACATGCTTAAACCCGAAAGTGCCTACCGGACGCTTTAAAAAAATAACCGAGCTTCCTGATTGGTCAATCGTGAAATCGTCAGGTGCATGCATTTCAAGCATCTAGACGCAGCTCCGTGAACAAAACACAGTTGCGTGAAATACCTAAATTTTGTCCATAGCACTATGACAGTGACTATAACCTTCCTCATCACTGCAAAACAATACACTACTAGAATCCTGGCCAAAAAAAGTCTTTGAACAGCTACTTGTTAGCAACGGAAAGCTTACAACCACTCTCCCTCTTGCAATGTTGAGGAATGGGAAGGGAACATTGTTGTTTAAGGTAGCACACCACTAAATGTTCTTCACTAAGCCCGGGGAAACCGTTCCCCACGTTTACCATGATACCATATATATTTTGTCCGCCCTATATCTCGGGTAATCTTTTCAAATTTCGGCCCTGAAATGGTATCAAATCAAAGAGGAACGTGTCTTCGTTTATAATATTTAAACAAGATTATATGAAAATTCTTTTGCAAATAATTGTAAGGCAATAACTACTAGGGACGATAGTCGTCAGTAAACAGTGTTTTAAGGCAGTTTTCAGTTCGTTTTATAGCATAAATGTGTATAATTGTAATGTAAAACTACATGGTCAAATTATCTATACTTCCTTTAATCTTTAGGCATTAATGTTTTATTTAAATAGACCCTAAATCAGAAAATGATGGTGGTTCAAAACAAAAATATCACCTTAGACTGGTTAAAATGCTTCAATCCCTTGTATGAAAACACGATCAGGCCACTGTGATGGTCATGTGGTTCGTATTTCGGCTTGTATTCAACACAAGTCAACATCAAATGTTATCCTCATCTGGTAACAGACAAAAATCTCAGCTTGAATTTGGTGTTATTTTTAAGTCTCAATTCGGACTATTAAGTGAGATATGGTGCAAAGAAAAATGCATATTTATGCATAATTATACAGTTGTGAAAGGTATCCTGGGATTTAGGATACATTAGGATTGTTCAGTGGCGTACCCAGGGGGGCGGGTCCAAGGAGGCCAGGGCCCCCTCTGAAATAACCCCGTTGGTAAAAACGACCCTCCGTCAATAGATTTGCGATGTTGACCTTGCGATGTTTTCGGCCGGTTATCGCTACCCACCCCCTCCCCCCCACTTACCAAGATTTCAACTGCTGACGGGGAAAGAATTGAGCATGTTTTAGGATTTTTTGGGGAGGATTTTTTTGAGCATGTTTTAGGATTTTTTGGGGATTTTTTTGGGATTGTCGGTACATTATGCCTCTCGTCGGTACAACTATGCTTGTGCCTCCTCCCCAGTTTCCAAAAGCTGGGTACGCACGCTACTGGGATTGTTGCAGCCAGTTGCGTAATTGCCTTTTTGAAAACTGGCAATTTATCTTCTCTTTTTGAGTATTCTATATCATTTCTGATGCCGGATATACGCTAATGATTTTGTGAGTACGGTGCTGCTCGTCGACGCGTCGTAACATTTTGCGGGCTCTCATGTATATGTTTGTGGCCCCCAATTTCCGATTCAATTTAACCACGGAATTGGACTCTCCGAATGTCATTGAATGAGTTGCTGAATGCACCCGACCTTTGAAATAACTTCCGTGTGCCCTGCTCTTTGGCACACTTTGTGGGTGTAAGATGCGAGGATTTGCATCTGTTCGTGGTCCGATTGTCCCGCTTTCCAATGACAGCTACGGCACCATACTTATTCGTTATCCACCTGCGGACTGAGCTAACATTTCTCCACCAATGTGTGCTGTTGGCAGAGTTGCGAGTTCCCTGTAACGCAATTAATAATGCCTTCCATGATTTCTCCGCATTGGTTACAAGGTGATCTGTATCGTGTTTATATATTGAGTAAGCGGCACGGAACTTGAGGGCACACCGGGAACTTGAGGGCACACCGTTTCTCCAAGAAATTGGCCAACTTGCGCTTCTTTTCCATCCCAACTGCTAGAGTGCGACCCGTCATGGTTAAGTTGAGTCTGTTCAGGTACTTGCCAATTATTTTTTTGGAGATACCGACTACAGTCGGCCTTTTTTGGAGGATTTCGGCCGAACTCTTCAGCCACGCTCTGAAACCCTCTTGCAATTTTGCCATCGCCATTAGTGACGACAGCCCGCACCGACAAACTAGAGGAGGGCTGACCCGCAATTGCGGAATCCTTTGTCAAAATCGTTCTACCAATCTCCCCTGTGTCTGCCTTCTTCAACAATAACGCAGCTGCACAACTTGCTGGCCATCCCCATCGCAATTGTAAGGTTCAGATCTGGCTCTGCTCAGAACACAGGCTGCCAGGTCTGAGTACCTGGTTGGTAAAGTGACCTTCCTTTTGGAAAGTTAATATACAAATTGTCCGCCTCGACAAGGGGAAAAAAACAAGTCAAATTATACTCTATTCGGCTTCCTCTGAACAGTGATGTAACTTAACAGGCGCATCTTTTACGCATGCATATGTATCTTCCATCTTTCAACGCTTGTGTGTATACGTAAGCGTCTGGAGTAGGCGCGCGCGTTATGTGCTGCAATTAGTAGAATACACAATTACGTCACTGTCTCGTAATGGCCAAATAGACTATAGGGGGAATGTCCTGCCGCGTCAGTACCGGCAATCAAACCCGAGTCTCCTGCTTGGGAGTCCCGTCCCTACCTGATTGCGCCGTGGAGTCAGCTTCGAAAAAACTTTGATTTTCCGCAGCATATGAATATGATAGCCTTTCTAAGGCCAAAAAAAAAATAGTTGTGTTGCCCTCATCCGGCCGGGTCAAAATTCTGAGAATGTGGGCCGGGTATTTTTTTTTTTTTTTTTTTATAGATTTTTTTCTCTTTTTTTCCCTTTTTTTTTCTTCAAGATTTTTTTTTTCAAGATTCTTTTTCAAGATTTTTTTTCAAGATTTTTTTTCAAGATTTTTTTTCTCAAGATCTTCCAATCTGTGAAAAGAGATGGGCAAGAAACCAAAATATTCACCATTGGGTTGAATATACATCCAGTAAGCGTTTTCCTTAGTATCTTCACACATGTTGACTGAAATAATAGGTATAAAATTGTTGATTTGGTAAAATTTAAAATTTAAAAAAAAAAAAAAAGAATCCGGCCGGCCGTCCTTCCCGATTTTAGGCTTGTGAGGGCAACACAACTTCTTTTTTTTGTTGGCCTAATTGTGCTACGAGATAGACTGAGGTAGGGTGCACTACCAACACCTACAATCGTGGAAAAAAGTCCCTGGAACACAGTACACATTTTGGACATTTTGTGCAGATTTTTTCCTTCTTCTGATCTTTAAATGGCATTTATTTTGTTAAGATATGAAGAGGACATCTTAACGCTTTCCATGCGGCAGGCGGCTGCAGACGACATTCAAAATTTTGACAAAATGTTTCAAAAATGTCAAAATTATTGAATTTCATTACCATATTTGGAATCACCATGAGAAATGCATTGAAATAAGTACAAACATCCCTAGTATTGGTTCAGTAATCGTTGAGGTAGACCTTGAAAGTTGGGAAAGGTTTCTGAAAAATCTGTTTTGTATATGGTAAAACTAATAGCCGCGTGGAAAGTGTTAAGGTAGCACGTCACTAAATAGTTCCGGAGCAAAACCTGGGATACCTTTCACAACTGTATATGTATATATATAAGTACACATTTTTCTTTGAACCATATCTCGGTTAATATAGTCCGAGTTGTGACTTGAAAATGGCTCCAAATAAAAGCTGAGATTTTTGTCTGCTACCATATGAGGAAAGTCGAAAAGTGGGTGTGCAGATTCAAGTGGTCACAAGCAAGCAAAAAGACAAAATTGGTATAGGTCGGGGCGGACCTACGTCATGCCTGTGAAAATAATCAAATGCCGGTGAAAACAACTTAATCAATCAATTAAGGCAACCGCACATTGCGCCTACTGCGAATCAAGTGCGTAATGCTCAGCGTTGAGTGCGTGCATAGAATGTTTTGCTTTTGAAACACTTGTTGCCAAGCAAATTTGCTAAAAATAACTCAAGTCTGCCCTTTACTATAGGCTCATATGTCAATTCAACTAATGTTCTAGTGTGATAATAGTCTTAAAAACATTAAATAAAGCCATCTTATTCATTTCAAGCAACAAATAGTAACATTTAGACACTTTAAGGACAAATTTAAATCTTAAAAAAAAGAAAAAAAGAAAGAATAAAAAGAATTTAAAAAAACCCAAAAAACTACCCTAATTTTTGTGATTTTAGGGTCGGTCGCTGAGAGCAACACAACTATTTTTTGTTGTTGCCTAATACTGTATTAACTTCCACGCTTTTGGTAAATAAATAGATGAGGGTCATTCAATGAGTAATACCGAATCCCTCATAATGTTACTGTTACAGAATAAGTCAGACACTTGAAAATGTCCATCACTGTAGCGGTGAATATCTGCTAAGGTAAAATGCTTTCTTCCTTTTTTCAGGTGTAATGGAAACACATTGGAGCCACTGTGTAGGCCATCATGCCAATACATTGGGAGTCATGTGCCCATCACATGCTTCACAGATAGATGTCACATGGCCATCATGTGTTTAACAGACTGATGTCACATGACCATGCCATTTATGACATTTGATATATGATGTCATAGCAAATGAATACTCAAACCCAGAGAAATATCTGGGTTACATAAAGCTGTAAACCTGTACATTATTATTATATTATTTGAAAATTGCTATCAGTAAATAATATTCATATTTGTATTTTTATTTGATGAAATTGTTATTGAATAATGTTCATGTTGAATAAATACTCTTATATCGAGGGTTGAGCGCCAGAAGGCTGTAACTCAAGAAATGCTATTTTGAGATAATTGACTTTCAAATATTTAGGACTCATTATAATACACTGTAGCACCCAATTTATAACTCTAATTTTAGTCAAATTAAGAGTGTTTATGAGGTATCTCTTCATGGTTCTGAAAATCTAGGTTATATGGATTATTTTTATACCAAAATATAAATTTGCCCAAAAATTGAGTTACAGCCTTCTGGTGATCAACCCTTGATATCATGTTGTTCTCAGTCATCCAGTAGTTTGAAAATAGAATGATAAATTAAACTAATTCGGGAAATTACATTTACAATTGCCTATGTTTGGTGTGAAACCATTACACTTTATCAGACAACTGACCCACAGATGATGGGTCAGGTCACATGTTGGATGAAGACAGCTTGGAATACTGGCTGTGTCCAGTCCTGTATTGGAAAGACTAAACAATCCCTTAAAGCCTGGGCTAATCAACATCGAAGGTCCAGTTCAGACGAGGCCCACAACTCGACGGCTTAATCACTCATCTCAAGGGACTCCGGTCTTAACTTTGAGTTTGGGGATATTGTAATTCTTTACTAGGAGGATCAGTGGCACAAACAAGGCATAAAAGAAGTTGTCTGGGAGAGGGTGGAGTCTTAATCCATCACATGATAAAACATCATCAGCGGATGAAGTGTGATGGTTTAACATGCAAGTAACAGTTGTAAAACGTAAGTTACAGAATTAGTAGTTTGATTTACCATTCTTCTCTCATATTATATAATATTTACATATTATAAATTTTAGATACAGTTTATAACGGTCAATTGGGCACAACTCTGTCAAAAGTGCTCAATGGTGTTTATATACCAGAGGGAATATACATGAATGATGAGTCAACCTTTAGGCAATTAGGCATTTTCATGACTAAATAGTTTCGCGCAGCATGGACTAAATCCATGGAAGTGCCTATTGTCTAAAGGTTGACTCATCATTCATGTATTATAAATATTATATTATTATTATTTATATGGGCCTTCCAAACGGTAGCCTACAATAAAAGTGTGTATTGAATATTGTGCACCAAGTTCCTGGATGTGCGTCAAATATTCAAAATATATTGCCGTCCAATATTTTTTGTGCGGCGCAGAAGATGTGCGTGTGAGTATATATGCGCAGAGAAGGTCAGTTCCGGCTAACTTATTTAGTTTTATTAACAAAAGTATGTTATATAAATATTAATAATAATATTGAATGTCTTATTTTCGGGTGATACAAGAATATATTGCACTCGCTATAAAAATATATTCTTGTATCACCCTCACAAAGCCATTTAATATTATATAATTACACTATATTATAATATAATACATTTGCATGGCAAGCCTGCAAAGGCCCAAGAAGACAGGCAATCCATTCACATTTCATTCAGGACAATGTTTCTGATTTCTGCAACTTCTCATGATAGAATGAAAATAGTGTACTGTTGATCCCACCTATGTATCAAGTATTTGACAGAAGCAAATAGGAGAATTTGTTCCGTCTTGTAATCGCTGTACACCTAGGAGTCAAAGTGCACTTAGATGGTGTTAAGTCACAATAGTGAACTTTCTGTCCGTGTATCAATGTCTTATTGCTGTAAGGCCACACACAAAAAACCAACCCCTACAAGCAAACAGACCTCCCAGGTATGGTCGGTCAGTCGGGGGCATTTTAGTTTTAATAATTTTTGTCCAAACAAACATTTTTTTGTGTGTGTGGCTTAATAGGATACTTTATTCTGCCATGCTAATGATTTGAGCTCAGGACCTGTAAAGTACACTTTGTCCAATTATTTTAAACAGTTTAAGGCATATTATGCGATATTTTCCAGGGAGCGCCCTCTATTTATGATTTTTTTTTAGAAAGTACATTTTCTTCCAGATTTACATTTTGGATCATAAACCATGAATATATTCCAAGTTACAGAGCAATACGATTCCTAATGACCTCAAAATCATGGTTTTAGAGTGAAGATAAGATGTCGGCGCAGTCTCCGACAGTTTATTTTCACTTTAAACCATGATTTTGAAGTAATTAAGAATCAAATCGCCCTGTAACTTGGAAAGTATGTACGATTTATGATCAAAAATGTAAATCTTCAATTTTTTTCTCGAGGATTGAGGGCGTTCCCTGGAAAAGATCACATAATATGCTTTTAAGTGACAATGTCAGACGTCAAACACGCTTAGGAAAAAACCTGATAAAGATGATCATCCATAGAAATACCATACAGACCACTGAGATGGCGCCCCATAACCACCAGTTACAGGCTCGTTTTGTGTGTGCTTCTAGACGCTCGCTCTCCACTTTCAGTTTGTCGTAATTGGTGTCCGCTAATTTGAGGGTTTCTTCTAATTTCTGTGAAAAATAAAGACAAAAGAAAAACAAAATGAGCAAGTGTTTCATGTCTTCATCCAAATTAGCTATACATACCCATGTAATGTTTGAAAGTGGAAATGTTATGTTTTTCCATCAACGGAGCTTCTTCAAGTTAAACACTTTCCACGCGGCAGGCGTCTGCAGACGACATTCCAAAATGTCATAAAATAATTCAAAAATTTCAAAAAAAATTAATTGCATAACCATATTTGGAATCACCATGAAAAATGCATTGAAATAAGTACAAACATGCCTAGTATTGGTTCAGTAATCCTTGAGATAGACCTTGTAAATTGGGTAAGGTTTCTGAAAAATTTGTTTTGTACATGGTAAAACCAATAGCCGCGTGGAAAGTGTTATGTTCTATGTAGATTTGAAGACATCAATCACATGATGCCCTAAAATGGCCAGTTGGAATGGAAGACAAATTCCACATTTCTGACACGTCATAACACAGGCTAATTTTTTTCGTTTTGGCTGCCGCATCAAGATTTTTTAATTTTTTAATTTTTTAAAATTATTTTAAATTTTTAATTCAATTTTTGTCATTGTCTTTTTCAAGAAAATTTCCAAAATCAGAGTCATTTTCACAATCTGCACTTTTTCTCAATCGTAAAAATATTCTCTTATTCAGTCTATGCACAGGTGGAGTAAATACTACCTATGACGCTATTATAAATTTTCTGATAAGTCTATCCAAATGCATCAAATCCTCCGCCATCTTGGATCGGCAATTTTAAAGAAAAGGAAAAAAAAGTGCCCGCATCCTCTGTTTTTTGAAAAGTTCGGACGAGAAACTAGTTTGTTTTTTTACTTGGCCTAATAGTTCGTAAATAGTTACTGCTCCTGATAACAGGTAATATTAATATTCCTCTGTTGTCATCCTAAATATAAATAGATCTAATTGACCCAACAACTGAGTTATGATTGATACAGCATATCTTCAGCAATCTTCTTCTGAAGATTCTTATGCTAATATTGTAAAACCACTTAATTTCGTGAGAGATTTATGTTCACGAATTTCGCGAGGGATGTGGATTCGCGAAATTAAATACCCTCGAAATTGTCAATTTTGCATTGAAAGTAGTAACAGTAGTATTTCCGGATTCGCTAAAATAGTAGTAATTTTCAATGGGCCCACGTCACATGAGGTTGAGCTCATGTAAAGTATGCCTGCTTAACCTCACCCCAAAACGGTGCAATGGTTATCCGTTGTGCGCACTACGCCATCTCGACCTCAAGGCTCTGATTGGTTGGTGCTCAAACGTAAGAACTGAAAAAACTCATGAGCTTTTCCACGCACCATCACGCCCCACTGCATCGGTGGTTATGGCGCAGCGGGAACACTGCGTTGGTGGATACGGCGCAGCGTGACGATCGTTAAAAAGGCTTCAGTTTAAATTTGACCAATCAGGTGCTTTGGTGTTGTTGGTTGGCAGTATTTTGTGAGTTCAAGCATGCTAGCGCAGCCTGATTGAAGTGCGCCCACGTATGTCGAACTGTGGCCAGGAGATTATGTGCCGTAGGTCCATTAGCGAAATAAAGTATCCGCAAAATGATAGTGTTTTACAGTATAAGACAGATCTACAGCTTCTGTTGAACAAAAAACAACCTGTTCTACTGCAAATGGACCTCTACCGTAGGGTCGGTCTGGCATTTTTATTTATTTTTAATTGGGGGAATTTCAAATCAAAATCAAAATTTTACGAATGTTTCTAAAAATTATTTTAAATAGAACAGGTTTTTTTTTATCAGTGGCCTAACTCACCCTGTTATCATCTTGTATTATAGTACTTGCTACTACTGAGTTGTGTTTAAGACTTCTAGTCAGTGACAGCATATCTTCAGCAAGCTTCTCTTGAAGGTTTTTATGATGCTGCATGACTGCGTCAAGATCTTCTGTTGAACCACCTTCATTGTCATATTTCCTGCAAACAAAATTAAAGTTACCAAATATTTGATAAAAGGTTAATCATCTTGCCATTTAACAATTTTTTGTGTGACAAGTTCTGAAGGAGAAAATCTGTTTTTGACCAAGGAAAATGATTTCATACGCCTGTTACGTAACACCCATGGTTCAACAAATTTGAATAGGGATAGGCCAGCTCAAAAGAATGGTTGAATGGCTGGAGTTGCTGAATGCTGGAGTATTCATTCACCTGTGACAATGCTTTTATGATCTGGGTGTCATTGGAAAGAGAATGTCTAGTTCTAAAGACATATCACACTTTATCTAACAAAGCTCTGTCATTTAACTTTAATTGATGATTCAATTTGGGCTTCCTTTATTTTGATACACCCTGTAGAGATAACATAACATAACATAACATAAATGCATTTGTATAGCGCCACTACATCAAGAACGCAGCGCGTGTGGAAAAAAACCAAAAAAAACAGAAAAAGCAAACAATGTAAAATACAGTGAAAGCAGTAACACAAAAACCTGAAAAACCAATGGCCGAATGACAAATTAGATTGGATATAAATGATTCTTTAAAGCCTTCTTGAAAATACCTAAAGAGTTCGATTCCCTGATGGTGACATTGAGAGTGTTCCAGATGTGAGGAGCAGAAATGGAAAAAGTGCGGCGATTAAGAGAGGAGATTAACTCTGAAACGTACTCTAGAGCTTGCTGTATTTAATTCGCTTTAATGTATGAACAGAGGGATCCATGTCTTCATGCCAAGAAATCTACAACATTTGAACTCATGTAAAAAAAGGGCACAGAGGTGGACAGGTGTCTGAGGTCAACAGTAGTATCAAAACAATGGAAGGACCTTCACAATGTAAACACACATACTCAGGAGTTTGCTTTAAATGTACGTCTCTCCATCAAAGTCTGAACAGGGATCCATGAATTCATGCCAAAAAACCTCCAACATTTGAACGCATGACAGTGCAAGGCACATGAAGCTGGACAGGTGTTCGAGGTCAACAGGGAATATCAAAACAATGGAAGGACCTTTATAATGAACAGAATTTAATCTCTATAATTCAATTTGGTATTGTAACAGGGAGGAGATTTGCTTTGAAACACACATACTCAGGAGTTTGCTTTAAATTTACGTCGCCCCATCCATGAATTCATGCCAAAAAACCTCCAAGATTTGAACACATGTTAAGTGCAAGGTGCATGAAGTGTCACAGGTGTCAGAGGTCAAAACAAACGATGGACCTTCATTGTATCTTTATATTCATGTTCTTTAGGGGTTTTCCACTGACACATTCCACAAATGTCATTATCTGACATGAAAGTTGCTGCTATAAGGCACAAAAAGGGTGCAGTAATAGAAATTATTCATGACTAATATTTTGGTTCTTTTGACTTCAAAAAATAATATCAAACAAGGTAATACTATTTTATCAGTATATAGGGTAGTCCTTTCTACTTTGTGTGGTGAAGGATAACTTTTTTGAAAACTTGAAATATTGTTGACTAATACAAGCAACTTATTTTGTTATAAATTTTGCATTTATTTCAAAATTAGGACAAATTATGTTTTTGTTTGATTCAAATACAGAGTTTTATTGCAAAGGCATTATTTGTCATATTTTTATTATTTTTAATAGAAGAGGATTAATGATTATCCAAGCATGCATTCAGTTTTTAAAGGAGGGGTCCCGCAAGCACAACATTGTGCGTTATATGTTAGAAAAATAACTATCGAGCCCAACTTGCGTGATTCTCTATCTATCTATCCTGTAGTCTTGTCGACCGTTGGGGCGGTTCGGTTCTCTGCCAATCTCAAGGTATCACTAAGCTTCAGGTCAGTCCATTCAGATATGTTGTCTTCCCACCTTCTTTTCTGCCGACCTCTTTTTTCGCCCTCCTGGCACCGTGCCTTGCAATACCGTTTTGACACTTGCGTGATTATATAGAACAAAACACCACACTTATGACAAAAACGAATACAAATTGCCATCTCTTGACATGTAATTTTTAAAATCCGCGGCGATCGAAAGGCCCAGTGTCGATGAAGTCATAGTTATACAATGCACTAGTGCAAATTTGAGCACCGATTACCATGACGTCATCGACACCGGGACTTTCTAACCCCGCAAATTTTAAAAATTGCATGTGGAGAGACGGCAGTTTTTATTCATTTTTGTGATAAGTGTGATGTTTTGTTCTATATAATTACACGATTTGGGCTCGATAATTATTTTTCTAACATATAATGCTCAATGTTGTGCTTGTGGGACCCCTCCTTTAACAGACTTAAGTGCATCATATGCATGGCCTGGCAAGCGATTCCAAATTTCCCTCCAAAATGGAATGCATTTCTTAATGAAAGAGTAACATTACCCTCCAAATGCCAAAATTTCCCTCCAAATGCTCAAATTTCCCTGCAAGGAGCTTTCCGTATTGCCTACTTTTTCAGCCTGTGATCATATGGTTGTTATCAGACACTTAATTCTGAGGAGTAACTGATGCATACCTGAGACTTTTATAGTTTAATAAACTCCAAATTGCCGAGCATCCTTAAAGCAGCCGCTAATACAAAATGGTGAAGGCTCACATGAACGACGCAACATACATACTGTGTATCAAATGCTGCTTGCATTTGGCCATAATCCTGCCCCTCTCTTGGATTTCTTTTACGCGCGTAGAGATAAAAAAAACACCGTATATTTCTCACCAATTTTGAAACTGATTGAACTATAGTAATTTGTATCTCCTTACCTCCTATGTCTAAGGCCATTTTCTAGTGGATCATCCTGTGGGAAGAATAGATAATGGATAAGAGTCAATTTTTTACTAATGATGTGTCTTGGTTAAGATGCTTAGGGCCAGCATCAAACATATTACTTTTAAAACTTTTTTTCTAATCATCAAAGCATCCCTATTTATATCTGTAAGTACGGTCAATCTCAAACTTGGAAATGCTTATTTGCAAAATCTTATTTTTTATGCAATTTAAATACGCTAATCTGAGGAATTTTACCTTCACAAATTGGTTTTAAAAATTGTATGCATTCTGCCACAACATGACAAAAGGAAGTAACTCCATGAGATGTGTGGCAAAAAAAATGATTGATCCTTGATGTATCTGTGAAACATTTCATCATTTGGTTGAAATATGTGACCTGGCACCACAAAATGAGAGTAAAGTTGCGGCGAAGATGTTGCTGAATTGAGCTAGGATAGCATGTTATTGATTTTTGCCATTTGTAGTTAGTATGGACCAAGCCCTTCTATTTATAGCGGGATTATAAAATAAATAGCCTGGCATGGCTGGTAATACTCTTAAAATAAGTATACATACTGTCATTTTAGAATTCCCCTATAATAGAAGGGACCTTGGGTCCATACCAACAACAATTTAAATGGCCACAGCTGAGAAACATCAGATACTCTACTATGGTGCTAAGCTCTGGAACGCTCTTCCCAACACTCTCACAAATATCACAAACAAACATACATTTAAAAGGCAGCTCAAAAAATGCTACATTTCTACATATGATACGCACACCACACATACCATTCTTTCTCTAAGTAAAACATAAACTTTGTTCGCTCCTCTTCTTTTCTCTTCTTCTCATCTACCTCTATTTTCATTCTATCCCCTCTCCTTCCATGCCTTCCTCTTGTAGAACATAACAAATGACTTAACTTACTTTTAACTTGGCAACTTTTGTCTCTTGTCATGTTCATGTGTTCTGTATTGTTCTCTTTTTGTTTCTGTGTGTCTTTGTCAAGTGTATTGTTTTTGTGCTGTTCTGTCTGATCTCGTTTCGTGTTTTCTGTTCTCCCGTCATTAAAATGCTCTAATTATTATCATTTTATTTTTGTGTCAAGGGTCCCCGTTATATAAGCCCGTCTATCAGGGTTTCCACTGGGGTTCCTAGCCTCTATTCCATATTGTATTATAATTTCTTTGTATTACTTTTGCTGAATAAATTGAATTGAATTGAATTGAATTGAATTGGCAAATCAATAACATGCTATGCTGCCTCAATTCAGCAACATTTCGCAGCGACTTTACGCTCGTTTTGTGGTGCCAGGTCATATGTGCTTTGATACATAAATAAAACAAACCTAATCAACACATAGCTACTTGTGGTGGTATAGATTATGTTCAATAAATGCTGATGATGTCTAACAAAATTCTGAAATTACTCTGTCCAAAAGTCTAAATCTTAGTTGAGGATGCACCTTTAACATTTCGGCTGCCAAATTAACTCTATAAATTGAATGTTGCCAACATTAGGCCCCCTAAAAGTATTTGTTTGTTCACGTCCGACACACTGTGCCTTCTCGACTGTTCTTTCTTTTTTTCAAAAAAATCAACAACAATATGTTTTTTACAATTTCTTTTATGACCTTAATTGACCCCCACGTGACCCCATACATGTAGTTTTAAGTGGGATATTTTGGGTCAAGTAAGAAGTTATCCAAAAGATCTGACATGGTTCAGAATTCGGTGTGCTGGCTAAGACTGGGCCAGAACAACCACTAGCAACAAAAAATGTTTTTAAAAATCTGACCTACCAACCCTACCTTTTGAGGACCCTATGGAAAAACTAACATTTTTTTTGCCTTAGTGGCCTCCGTATGTTGTTTTTTACTTACTTCACCTAATAGCTCCTGCCTCATTTCATTGGTATACCTAGATGATGCCTGGAGGTGTAGTTCCTTACTGGATGTGGTGGATGCACTAGATTTAGGATGGTCTGGTAAGGTTGTTGTCTTGGCTGGAGCGAGGAGTTGGCTGGCTAGGGCTCTTTCACTGGGAGAAGACTGTCAATAATGAGTTATATATACAGTCATCAAAAAAAGTAACTATACAGGTAATAAATGTACTTTTAACTCTAAAAATATATATCCTACCTAGAAATATTAAATCATAAAGTTGTTGAGAAATTTATCTTCTTTAATATGAGATATTGCACGCTAGAATCGGTTGAATATTTAAGAAGCGACAATCCAAAATGTAAGGTAAAGTCACAAAGGTAAAGTCACATTTTACATTTCAACACGGGGAGAGAATGACAGGTAGCGTGTGTGTGGCGTATTGATCGATCGGAACAATGCGGCCGACTGTCCAACCTGCGCATGCATCCCCCAATTGCACTACCGGTAATCAATAAGGTACCCGTAGATTGGTCCGCGTGTAGAAAATAAAAATGTGAAAATGAAAATCGGACTTCTCCTTACATTTTTGAGTGCCACTTCCTCAATAATCACCCGATCCTAGCGTGCAATATCTCATATTAAAGAAGACAAATTTTACAACAACTTTATAATTTAATATTTATAGGTAGGATATATATTTTAAGAGTTAGAAGCCGATTTATTACCTGTATAGTTACTTTTTTTGATGACTGTAAATGTAAAAGAAATAGTGGATGTACAAGATTGAGGATGGTCTAGTACCAGTAGGGTTGATTTCTTGGCTTTGGCAAGGAGCTGGATAGCTAGGGCTCTTTCACTGGGAGAGAGACTGTGTATTTGATAACATGTTATGTATGTAAAAAGATGCTAGACAATTGCAATGGTTTCAAGGAAAAATACACTGTAAGTAATAATCTGTTCTGTAAGTCATGGATGCAAAATGCAGCAGATATACTGTATTAACTTTCAGGGTTCTTATTCTTAGATTGTTGATCAATCTTGTGTGATCTCTCAGTAGTTTACCCAATAGTGGAACAAACACTTAATTAAAGGGATGCCCGAAACATCAAAATACAATAAAAACAAAAACAAACATGCGATACATATAAAATAAACAACCAAAACAACAACAAGAACAGGACGGATGGAAATGGGTAAATAAAAAAGGGATCAAACAAAATGGGGGACAAATAAATTAAAATAAGGAAACCTGAATACAAGAGGTGGAGGCAAACAGCAGATTTAAAGGCTGGTAGGGAGGAGGGTTTGAAAACATCCTCAAGCAGGTAGTTCCATACAGTGGGATCATATGGGTAAAAAGACCTTTGGAAGAGTGTGAGCCTGCGGAAAGGTGGATCAAGAGAAAGGCTGTTCAGATTGCGGAGAGTTGGCCGGGATTAGGCTGGAAAGAATTGGGAGAGGAGCATTGGTGATTGAGGATCTTGAAAAGTTGGCACAGGGAGGCAATGACACGACGCTTTGACAGCAGGCTTGGGAGGTTGGATTTACGGAGAAGGTCTTCATGCGATAGATTCCAGGCTTGTAGAATTACTCTACAAGCAAACCTCTGAGTGTATTCAAACCTCTTGGTTAAGGTGACATTTAATGGATGAACTACAGTCCCAACTCTGTAACTTTTTTTTTTTTTTAAACAATTTTTGTTGTTGGTTCTTTGGGCATCGCCAAATGTTACTTACCAATTTCTCTGTCTGTATGAGGCCATTCAAAAAATCAATCTTTTTGCTGTATTCACTTAAAGTTTCTTCAACTGGTGGACTGAAAGGTAAGAAAAACCATTTGCATTATGAACATCATTGTTTAATTTGCCATGATAATAACCTTTCTGTTTATCAACCAGGGCTTGAATTAATCGAAGGCATCGAAAGGCAATTGCCTTCGATGCCCCACCTAGTTGCCTTGGTGCCCTCAAATTATGGATGTTTTCACTCCATTCAAAAGTACATAATGGCCTTGGATAAAGTTGGTGCCCCTTTCAAATTGCCTGCCCTTTTTTAAGGCCTGTTATCAACCATCTGCAATGAAATGTTTATTTAGTGTTTGTGAGGAACCACCTCAAAGTGAACATCTTGCCTCATGCTACTCACCATGAAACTGGCCAACAAGAAAGCGTATACCGTACGATGTGATGTGTCACAATTGAAAGAGATAGTGCCCACCATTTTGTCAGCTCGGTATTTTAGTTTTGACCTAACTTTTATAATACAGGTGGTATGGTGCTGTAGCCATAAGCCACCTTTAGGCTTAATATAAAGTGATAAATGTCCAGACAATAACCTAAATTGGAGTTATCTATGGTAAAATATCTTGTGGTAGAGGAGAATTTCAGAACAGAGAAATAGAGAATACATAAAATAAATAAATAAAATTTCAGATCCAGGTGCTGTGCAGCTGCTATACATAGGGCAAAAAAATAAATAGTTGTGTTGCCCTCATCTGGCCGGGTCAAAATTCTGAGAATGTGGGCCGGTTTTTTTGTTGGGTTTTTTTCAAGATTTTTTTTTCCTCTCTTTTTTTAAGATTTTTTTTTCTTTCAAGATTTTGTTTCAAGCTTTTTTTTTCTCAAGATTTTTGTTCAAGATTTTTGTTCTCAAGATCTTCCAATCTGTGAAAAGAGATGGGCAAGAAACCAAAATATTCACCATTGGGTTGAAAATACATCCAGTAAGCGTTTTCCTTAGTATCTTCACACATGTTGACTGAA
The DNA here is from genome assembly GCA_035610835.1 of Ophiura sarsii. Classification (NCBI taxonomy): domain Eukaryota; kingdom Metazoa; phylum Echinodermata; class Ophiuroidea; order Amphilepidida; family Ophiuridae; genus Ophiura; species Ophiura sarsii. The sequence continues at coordinate 41,133,612 of CM069452.1, read as the reverse complement.
ATAATAGGTATAAAATCGTTGATTTGGTAACATTTAAAATTTAAAAAATTTAAAAAATCCGGCCGGCCGTCCTTCCCGATTTTAGGCTTGTGAGGGCAACACAACTTTTTTTTTTTTTGCCTAGACACTTGGCTTATCAGAGAAACCATATTCCAGAACAGCTAGCTAAATTTGAAGTACAAGAGGAAACTAGAGTCAGTGGCATTAGCAGGAATTTGTAAGTCGGGGAGGGGGCAGGTTGTTATCGCCCCCTGAATGACAGCGTGGGGTCCAGGGGCTCCTCAAGGGGCCTGTAGGGTCCAGGGGTGAAGCCATTGGCGAGGGTTCAGGTGGCAGAGCCCCCTGAAGCTGTTTGTCTTTACTACTACTACTACTTATGTCGTTCTCGAACGGTCCTCGTGATGGCTCGCCAAACTACTCTGTCCCTCATGCATGCTTTCATCTCCTCAACCTTCAGTCCTGTGTCTTTCGCCAAGACGTCCAAGTATGTTAAGGCTGGGCGTCCGACAGATATATGTCCGTGCTTGGGCCTCCAAAGCAGAAGGTCAGACACTATTTCATTTTCTCTTCTCATGCAATGCCCGGCAAATTTCATCCTTCGGTCTGTGATGTTTTCTGATACCTTTTGTAATTTTCCATACAGGTCTTTGTTCGGGTACCTTGTCTTTCCAGCTAATGTTGAGTGCAGTTCTCAGCATTCTAGTGTAGCACCCATCTAGAGATTTCTTAAGTCTGTTGGTGATGGTCCATGTCTCAGCTCCATACAGTAGAACACTTTGAACAGTAGCTTGGAAAAGTCTGATTTTTGTTTTTCGACAGAGGCTGGATTTCCACACTTTGTTCAGAGCATTGCAGGCCTTCCAAGCAAGTGCTTTGCGTATTTTTATGTCATGCTGGCTACTACCAACCCAAGCTCCCAGGTATTTGAAGTCCTCTACGTTGTCTAGGTTACTTCCGTCAGAGGTTTTTAGCTGTACTGCTTGTGTTTGGTGAAATACCATACATTTGGTTTTCTTGGCATTCATGTGGAGCCCAGTTTTGAGTGCTGCTTCCTCAACATATTTCAGCAGCTTCTGTGCCTGCTCCTTAGTGTCAGATAGTAACGCTATGTCATCTGCAAAGTCAAGATCCGTGACTTTCTTTGGCCCTATTCTTCAACTTTGTCTAGGCTTGATGGTGAATCCTAGTTCCTCTTCTCTCCCACTGATAGCTATTCTTAAGCAATAATCAAGGATGATTATGAATAGGTAGGGGGCAAGGGTATCTCCTTGGAGTACTCCTGCTAGGATGTCGAACAGTTCCGTGTCGCCATCAGGTGATATCACTTTGGCTCTTGTGTTTTTGTAGGTTTCATCAATTGCATCTGTTATGACTTGTGGGATACCGTATGCTTTGAGTATCTTGATCATTTTCCCACGATGTATGGTGTCGAATGCCTTTTTGAAGTCAATGAATGTAATGACTGCAGAGAGATTATTAGAATGTATACCTTCGATGATTCTCCTGAGCCCAAGAATGTGTGAGGTAGTGCCTCTTCCCTCGCGGAAGCCATTCTGGTTAGTTCGAAGTAATTCATCTAGGTGAGGTCTTATTCTGTTGAGAATCATTCTGTTGTATGTCTTGGCCACAATGGAGTTCAGACATATGCCTCTGTAGTTTGTCTTTAGCATGTCAGTATGGCCTAGAAAATCTCTCCTTGCTATAAATATTTACGTAACTTTGTTATAAACTTCCCACTCATTTTGTCCAAGTCAAAAGGACACTAATTGATCAATTTTAACATAGCCCGAATGAGTCTTTTCAACTGAATGAGTGTTTTTATTCCAAGTAATATAGAGATTACCAAATAATGTGATCAATGATCATAATTGAAGCTGCTTTTCACTGTATGAACCATGACAAATTAATTTTTTCACATTCAACATTTAACACAGTGTGATCTGATTAAACTAGTTGTTCAAATTCTTTTAGGCATAATTCATATAGCTGGAAACAAAACACACTGTTGGACAACATTCCTGTCCCCCCCCCCCCCCCCCCCAAAAAAAAAAAAAATCAAAAAAAAAAAATCATAATTTCAGCCAAAGTTTAAGATAAATTCACCTACCTTGGAGATTTTTTGAGATCGGCTAGATTATCTTGAAGAGCACAAACATACTGCAAAATAAAATTATCATAAAAACGATTTATCAGTGGATCCAATTTTAATGAAAAGATGAGATTCTTAAAAATCTTGAGAGTCTAGTGACACGGTATTATTTTTTTACTTTCTTCATATATTTCATGTCATGTGACGTGACTGTCGTACTTAGCCAGAGACCCGTCCACCCGTCATGTGGACGGGCAGATTACTCCCAGGACGGGCACAGATGTGATACTCTAAAAATAGTTGTTGTACGAGTTAAGTGAATTTGAAACTAGTTCTGACTGACAAATCAAGGCTAAAGCAGCACATATGTGACGCGATCAAGAGGAATGAGTCGGATGTCGACCCTGGTCGAAAGTGAGTTTTTAATACAGTTTTAAAGAAGACACCTAGAGCTTTCAGAAACTTATGTAAGCCGCCATTTTGAATTGACCATCTTAATTTGGGATTCCCCGACATCCGACTCATTCCTCTTGATCGCGTCACATATATTTGAACCTAGTGACCCCATAGTGGTTGCAAACAGGTTGAATTATGTTTGAAAGTCAAATTCTGGACAGGCTATTCTGATAAATTGAACGGGTAGTTGCTGAATCCTGGCTAAGACCTCCAGCTTATTTAGATCTGTGGTTCTAATGTGCTGTCAAATTTAATAAAGTGATCAAAAATAAGCCTGGTATCGGTACAAATCTTTCAATGGTACAAGCAATGATATAACATCTACACTTTTATAGTCCATTACATGAGTGTATGTATATTGTACAGTCAATGAGCAAGAGCCTACATGCAGGGGAACACACCCCGGGAGTCAGTGAACATACCAAGCGGGTACACATGCGCGTCCAAGCACCTCTGAAATGGACCCTAAATGGCGTAAACCAGAACACTAATTTGATACCCCTAAATGGTGTAACACATCGTTACCTACACTCAATAATGCCCCCCAAAATGACGTAATATAGTAATGCACAAAATAATCTCAAGTATGGTATGGCATGAAAGTCTCATGTAATTGTAGCTACAAAAACAAGCATTGACTTCCTACGTCGTATTTGTTTCAAAACAAAAAATAAATTTACTGGTAGTTAAATTTAAGTTATCCTTACTTATAGAACTATACTTACGGATTATTTTGATACCATCGATGTTATTCTACGCTCACGAATTCTGGAGATTTTAGAGGTTTTTTAACGACTATAAATTGTATACGATTACCTTTCTTCAATACCGTCGAGTATGCTTGGTCCCTGCATCAATGGGCTCCACACAACTCATCAATTCAGGGTCAATTAGACTAACTCTCAGTCGCCCTCTTACGTCGCTATCTTGCAGGCTATATTTGTACAGCTTTAGCTGCCGTACGGTAATATTGAAGACTTGGGATGTAGTCTAGGGTCAATGCGAAGAGTTCATATCAAATAGAGTTCTTCCGTTTGCACAGCGCATGAATTCCCTGTCTAGTATATACGTAAATGAAAACTGCATACCCAGGACCCTAATTGGACATAATTTGTCGTATTGGGTGGTTTTAAATGTCAAATATGTTAGAACATTGTATAGTTTGGTAATATACCATTTAAAATTGAGATCAGAAATCTTCGGAAAACAGGTCACGTGCGTTCATCTGAATCTCACTAACAACAGCCTGGTGCCAACAATTTGGAACCCGGTAGTTTTATTATAATGGAATAAATTGTATTGAAAACTGGAAACCATAGCTGGTGCTGTTAGAGAACCAGGCTGTTGTTAACAGTTGATCGCAATCATAGTATTGGTTGTCTGCCAGGTGATTTACTATGTTTACACACACGCGTACACCCATGAGGAGTAAAACGTGGAACGAGACTAATTGAAACTATTCGGAACCGATCGTAAATTACCGCGAATTGACTTCATCTTCTGCTGACGAGTTCTTCATTTCGCTGTGATTAGGGCCGATTTTATATCATAAATATTTCATTTTGAGTAGCATTTATGGAGCTGAAAATTTATCTAGGATGCAATAACAGTACATAGCACATGTATAACCCAGGTAAGTGTATTCAAATGTTCTAGAAATAGGCAAACTAGAAACGAAAATCGCCGACGTCCGAACGTATGCTTTCATTTCATAGCTCTCATACTGAGTCGTATCACGACGTATGAGAGCTATGAAACAGAGCTAATGTAATTGTAGATGTAGTACTTGTGCCTGTAGCAAAGCCCAGGAGTAACAGTTTTTAACTGTTATCATAAGGTTTATCACGAATAAAAAAAACCACATTGATTATTCTTTTCTGTTGCATTGTGGGATCGCAAAAGTGCAAAATCTGCCCATCCTTGATCCCACAATGCATCAGAAAAAGATAATCAATGGATTTTTTTCTGATTGGCGATACGGCTTATTTCATCATGTATTAATTTTTTTTATATAAATAATAAAGGTGTATGTTCCGATCGCTTTTTTTGGGCTATGATTTTTTTTTCACATCAAGATTTTTTGATATCAGAAGAATCCCCATATTTTTCTCATTATGTCTGTAAAATCTTAGGGGCCAGAAATGTTCCATTTAGAAACTATAGGCTAAAATGTGGTGAATTACTGCCAAAGGTGGTTAACCACCAACCAGTTTGTGTACTACTCAATTTCATGAAACTTTGAACATGCTCGGAATATGTTGATTCATATCACATTTTAAATAGCTTGAAAACCCCTTTAAAATGATAGGTCTCCCATGGTCAGGGGATTCTTGGAACCAAAGTTATCGTAAATTTTCTTTCGCAGATCTGACCCAATTTTGATGCCATTTGGAGCCAGTCATTATAATAATAGCGTTGCTTATATAGGCCTATATATGTACACATGTAGATGTACTGAAATGCTGATTACAAATAATCAGGTTTTTAGCCCTTTTCTATTTTCAAAAGCTAAACATTGTATGAATTTTATTAAAAAATGAACCGTGATAACACGTTAGGAAGCTAAATACCATTCTTTTCGATTCTGTTACTGAATTAAACAGAAACGCTTGATTTTCCAAGTAAATTCAGTAACAGTACCATGAATTAAAAATGGCTGCCATGATGGAATTAACCTAAATTCCAAGCTTTGCGACCCGATAACGAACATCGGGAAAGCACCTCCCGCCTCAAAATTAGTTTTATGTTGACCGTTAACCATTGGTGTATCTCTTTTTTGAAGAATTAGCCTAAGTCCAACACTTTCTGATTTTAGAATTTGTTTTCCATTGGTTTACATTGACCTATTGTATTCCAGACACAAGTGGTCACAGTTGGTCACAGTTTTTAGTCTTAAAATACATATCTCGGAGCACGCCCTCAATAGTGCGGTGCATGAAACAAAAATGAATTTAATAATTAATTTCAATGGGCAAATATTGGAATCAGGACAACTCGGCCTTCGAGACAACTCGGCCAAGACAACTCGGCCTTCGAGACAACTCGGCCTACGGGATAGTCTGCTTTAGTATACCTTTTTCCTTTTCTTTGTCACTCTATGAACATGTACCGATAGAGGGCTCACTCCCCATGGACCGCTCCCCATCCTCTGATCTCACAACTAGTTACAGTTTTCTTTTCAGGCCTCATTCCTTGCTTATTATTCAGTATAATTGAACTATGATCACATCATTTTAATATTTTATCATCCCCCTTCACAAACGTATTTCTAACCAGGAAACGGTCCGGGGAACGGGCGACATGACCGCTAGGCTAGGGGTTGCTCTGGTCAGGGGGAGGTGGTCAGGCCAAATTGAGGCTGGGGCATCACCATTAGCACTCTCAAATCTTGCATTCGAAGCACAGTGGAGTATTTTAGACCTGTTTTATTCTCCATATGGTATTTCCTATGGCCTACCAAGCTTCTTTAAATCTTAGATTAGGCCTATATATTTACATTTTTTATAAGGGCCCCATGTTTGGTACTACAATTTGGCTGCCACGAGAGGGGTCAGAGGCAGGCAGTCCCCTGGCTACAGACCCCCCCCCCCCCCCCCCCACCTTACTAACTGACAATGAAGTATGTGTTGAATTAGGGGTGGAGGTAACTTTTCCATCAATCAGTGTTTATTTTAAGCTACGCCCCACGGTCAGTGAAATTGAGAGGGACCAAGTTCTAGGAATCCAAAAATAACAAATACAGCATAACAAATACAACAATATAGGGGAGAGTGGGGTTGGTTGGAACATTTTTCAGAAAAATGACTCTATAACGCAATTAAAATTGATTCAGGATTCAATAACTATATCAGTTCAAGCATACATATGTGTGTTACAAATACAGCATATAACATTCTAAGACTTGTTTATGTTTATTAAAATAATCCACTTTGAAAAAATTATTTCAGCTGTTTCAACTAACCCCATGCATGGGGTTGGTTGGAACATGGCAGATGTTTAAGCTTATTGTGCAAAACATGGCATACAACTGCACACCTATTTAGCCTTATTTTGTAGCTTAGTATAAGAGCCTAACATACTAAAAATATAGCCACATGAATCTACAAACATCATAGAGATAATACAATACAAAATTTCTTAACGTCAAAAAATTTAAAAAAAGTTGAAAAATTGAATTTTCTTTTCTAACTCCAAGAATACTGACACCCATGTGCTGTAGGCAATGTGGTATGTGGGGGTTGCTTTTGCACACCACCTGATGGCAGTGTTTCTAGAAATTAATTGTTGGTTTTTAGGAAAATCTCAATGTTTCAACTAACCTCGCGTTCCATCATACCCCACTCTCCCCTACACAAAAAACATTGGTTTTTTTCCTTCTTTTATTGCATTTTTATTAATAAATAAATTGTGGTTATATAATATAAAGTGATAAAAACATACAGAATCACATAAGATGTGTCTAACTCTGAAGCATTGATCAGCATGCATGGATAGTTAGTAATCAACCAGTTATGCAATTATGCAAATTAGCTTATGTTTCTTATACAAATTTGGCATCCAACTTTACCATATTTTTAATAACAACCTCAATACAGGTCAAGTTTGGAAAGAATAGTTGTGGTACTGCATAATATGGATAAAATATGGATAAATAACGTCATTTCCGGGGTATAGGATTAATCCAACTAAATATGAAAATTAGATGCTAGTTATGCTAATTAGCACTAGAATATGTCACTATTTCAATGATAATGTTCTAAGTTATACATGTGCCAAATCTAGATGAAAATAACCTCTCCAGTCTTACACAGCATCTCTTTCATTATTGCTATAATTATTGGTACTTTTTCTTTGATTCCCCATAGACTTTGTACAGGGGCAAAATCCCACTGGAGACACCTTTTGCAATGCATTATGGGTAATCCCATATTTTGGCAAATCATCGAATTCCATACGGCTACATCTGAAAAACCATTAGGCCATTTCTTGTCAGCTTTTTTTTAAAATGTAGAGAAGACATGGCTACTTCCAACTGCAATTCAAGAATAGTTGTATCGGTTTGAGAAATAGTAATTAATATTGCTCAAATATACCCATTTTGGGGGGTTTTGGACCAAAAGACGAAAAAGGGTGTTTTTTTGCATCTTTAAAAGGACCTATCTCCGCAACCGATTAACGGTATGAACTGATTTTGGGCTTAAAATGCTCGTATTGATGAGCCCTTTCAGATAAAACAATAACAATAGGTAAATTAAAAGGTTTCAAAAAGTCATTGGACACCCTACCCATAGTGCCCGGGATCAGTGTATGTATAGTCAGTGATGATTTAGTATTTAATGCTATTATAGTGAACTTATTTTAGATGCGAAGTTAATTTGCGAGTACAATTACATAACAAAAATTAGTGTGTGCGAGATGCTACGTTATCTAGTGGCCGAGTTGTTTCATTGGCCGAGTTGTCTAATGGCCGAGTTGTGTGGGAGGCAGAATCTCGGAGGCCGAGTTGTCCGATAGGCCGGGTTGTCTTTTGGCCGATTTGTCTCGAAGGCCGAGTTGTCTTGGCCGAGTTGTCTCGAAGGCCGAGTTGTCCGACATTCCAAATATTTTGTGACCTAGTCTTCTTGTGCAGGAAAGGTGAGAAGAGACCTTTCCTGCCTTGTCCCTTGTTTGTGCTTCTAAAAATAGAACCGTTGGAGTTAATATGCAACTCAAACTTTGGAATGCGACAATTTTAAGGATGACCTTTCATGTAAAATAGAAGACATTAAGTTGAAAATCGGCCAGCAATCGGAACACCTGCTTTTATAAATTATATTAATAATAATATTAATTAATTTAATATATTTATAATAAAAATAAAAAGGAATCATCGTCGTCATATAAACCTTTTCAAGACGCCAATCACCATGATCTTTCTCTCCAGCCATTGTTTCGCATCTCGCGAGCAGGCGCTGGAAATTGATTTCTATTCTGGAAGGCATCCTGTTGTAATTAATTGATTCTACTGTCGACAAATTTCCACACACGTAACGACTTTTCGTCATCAATTGCAGTTTGTGGGCGCCGCCATGTTTAGGCTCTACAAAATAATTGAGATCACTGGAGTGGAGTATTATTTTGCGTGTATAAATCAAAATAAGCATAAAAATAAAGTTTTAAAAATGAGAATTGTATATAAATATTATATATGGTATACTGATATTTTTTTATTGATGAAAAACTTCAACAAATATTTTTAATTTTTCATATTCTTGAAAAAAATTGTATTAGGTATTTACAGCCCGTCATACTAACTGAATTCCCTAATTTTTTAGTTTTCGGGTCCAAGTTTCCAGCTCAATCAGGCGTCTTATTATGAAAACGTGTCCTATCTAGACAGGTAAGAGAGTAGGTTGTGTAGTCATTCTATACATATCTAATTGCATTGCATATTCAATCTTTTTGAAATAAGCAACCGTTTTGATGATAAGTTTAACTTGATTGACTAAAAAAGGGGATTCAAAACTAAAAAGGGCCGGACACTGCACTGGAGACACCAACTATTGAAAATTTTAAATGTTTAAAAATTGACTTCAGAATTCAAGATGAACATTAAAAATTGCCATTATTGTTGTTTTTACTAACAAAAACACAGCAAAACTTGAGTAAAACAATATCATCGCTATTTATTGAAAAACGCCCTCTATGCAAATATGGTTCGCGTTATGTATCCCGCGTACTGCAGGGGGATACTGTCGGACGTAAAATGCTCGTCGCGGCTGTACGAGCATTTTTGAATCAACGTTTTCTTGTACAAAGAGGGCTGATTTTTCTTAATCCGTGTAAGTTCATACATGTATTAAAGGCATATTATAATTATGTGATCTTTTCCAGATAGCGCCCTCTATTCATTATTTTTTTTAGAAAGTAGATTTTCTTGCAGATTTACATTTCTGATCATAAATCATACATACATTCCAAGTTACAGAGCGATACGATTCCTAATTACCTCAAAATCATGGTTTTAGAGTGAATTTAGAGTAAAAATATAAACTGTCGGGGTTATCCGACAGTTTATTTTCACTCTAAAATCATGATTTTGAAGTAATTAAGAATCGTATCGCCCTGTAACTTGGAATGTATGTACGATTTATGATCAGAAATGTAAATCTGCAAGAAAATCTTCTTTTAATTTTTTTTTCGATGTTGAGGGCGTTCCCTGGAAAGATCACATAATATACCTTTAATACAATTATAAAAATATACTAATCCCATTTTTTATCATAATTGAGGGCGCAGCCCCAACACATCTCTTAGTGCCCCTTTAATGAAGCATAAACAAAAATACAGGGGAGCTATAACTTTCAATTGACTTTTAAAAGACATGTTAGTATGAGGTCTTTCTAAATTATATTACTTGTAAAAATAAACTTCAGGCAAACTGTTAGAAAATGCATTTATCCTACACAAATCAGCACAATTTCTTAAATTGCCCAACTTCATGGACATATATGAACTATTAAGTATTGCGATGCAATAATTTACCTTGTTTCCCCATGATAAATTATAGACCCCAAAATGCCTTACAAACAGGCGCAAAAAAACCCATAATGTACTTAGCTTTATTAGGAATTTTGAATTTTAAGAATCGGACATTTCTGATAGAAATTATGGAATCTTTTGTAAAATGATAGATTCCAAGTTTGACCAAAATTACCTCTTTTGAAAATCATTGATCATGTTCAGCACAAAGCTCAATTTAAATAATATGCAGGTAATTTACTGTGTCCCCCTTCTATGTACTAACTTATTATTTAGGATGGCACTTCGATGCTTCCGTAAAATAAAATAAAAATATATATATAATATTAGATTTCAACTGTTGGTGATGTTCTGTGAAGAAATATTTGAATGGTGTGACTGTGAGGGAATTGTTCTGCTTATATCATACTTTCTGAAAGTGGCCGTTTTGAAGTTTGGTGTGACTTTTATCAATTGAAATACGGTGACTGAAAAGCAAGTTTCACCGATTATGAATAATGTCATAAGTTCCCCTCTAGATTATGCCTGATTTTTTAAAAATGAGTTACTCCATCGAAACGAGTTTTGGCACACATAATGTATGTGTGCACAGCAACAGTACTAGAGCGGGTCTATAGCTACGCAGGTGTTGTAATGCTTGAATGAGCATACATTGAATGGAGGAATACCTCAATTCAAAAGTTGCCAAATGATGGTAGGAGGATGGTTAATCAACTTGCACCAGGGTCTTTGCTTGAACACTGGTTCAAGACCCTGGTTCAAGCTGCTTAACCACCTCCTTCAATACATCATTTAGCGACTTTTGAAATGAGGTATTCTTCCATTCAATGTGTGCTCATTCAGGCATTACAACAGGCATTACATCACCTGCGTAGTTGTATCCCCCAATCTGGTGTTGCTGTGCACACGTAATTATGTGTGCCAAAACTTGTTTCGATGGGGTAACTCATTTTAAAAATATCAGGCATAATCTAAAGTGGAACTTATTTTTGTTGAACTGTGTATGTACTTCTACTTATAAACCTTTGTGTTCATTGTTTTTCTGCCTTACAGGTCAGTTGTGACGAGGACATTTTTATCATGGCCTGTCGGAGCCTCGGCTCATGGCTTGGCATCGCCCAAAGATTGTCTATGTCTACACTGCTTCATAGACCCATACCCGCAGTAACTGTTCAGTGCTCAAGATATGTCCATGTAGGGATGAAGAGATGCGTTTCAGGTAATAATGGTATGAGCCCTTGTGTAACACACTCCAAGATCAGAGAGGTGAGACTATTGTCAACAGACAGTAACACTTCTTCTGGTGGTGGTGATGAAGCCGAGGCAATCCAGTATTTGTCATCAGTGGGCATTGATTGCCGGTATATGGACAGGACTAATCCTGCAGTGTTGACAAACATGCAAAATGAAGCTATTACTTTGGTGACCTATTTCGAGGACTATGGGTTTACGAGGCAGGAGGTGGCCATTATCTTGGGGCGGCATCCGGCACTGTTAAATACCGATATAGATGAAATCAAGAGGCGATTTGAAGTGTTCGAAAGTGTTGGCTTAAACCCTGAAAACATTGTCCAAACTATCACTATCAGTAAGTCGCTGATGACCACAAAACTAGATATTATCAAGGGACATATTCAGAACATGAAGATACTCATGGGTGCTTCATTGCCATGGATTAACTCCATGTTGAAGTACAAGCCCGTTGTGTTCACCCTACCTGACCCGAATGAAACCGGTGCCAACATCATGATGATCAAAGATTTGCTCTCTGAACACGGCAGCGCTTATCCCGAAAAAGTTCTGCGTCAAATCATGAGAAACGACTACCGTCTATACAAGATTTCCGAGGAACAGATCATGAGCACTGTTGATTATCTCGGCAGCAAGGGGATCTACGGAACCAATCTTGTCTACGTAGTCAAGAAATGCCCCAACATTTTCCAGATAACGCCCAAGGATCTCGAAAGACGTCTCAAAACCCTTGGGAGCAGGCTGTCGTTGAATGAATCTGAATTGAAAAAGTTTGTGCTGTACTTTCCCCGGGCATTGGGAATGAATGAAAAAAACTTAAACCACCACCTTGATTTTGTTTTTAGCATAGGATTGACCAGTGCAGATGTTGTGAAACATCCGTACCTCTTGTGGATGAGCATCGGCACATTGGAGAACCGCTACGAGGAGCAAAAAAAAGCTGGACTGTTTGAGACGCCAGAGAAGAGGAAAAATGCAATTCCGAGGTTGTTTTTGAGTGAAAAGATGTTTAGGTATCAGATGGATAGAATACTGGTTGAACAAATGCATGAGAAGAATAAAAAGAAAACAATTTCTCAAATAAAAGAACAATAAGGTCACTGTAAAAAGTAGGCCTATAGTAATAATAATGATGAAAACAACATGATTATAGAATGCAGTGTTCCAAAGAAGATTTTGAAGACAGCCACACAATGCATTGCATATTTGCAAAACGCCTTAAATCTGGTCCCCCGATTCATCTCGGTTCCCATAGACATATATAGCGCCATCATCGTACGAGCTTGTAGATTCTTGTTTGCATCAATAAAAAATTAGTTCTCAGTGTTCCTTTTTCTTATTTCTATTAAAAACCTAAGAGCTCGAATAGTAAACAACTTGCTCACAGTTATTGGAAAACCCAACAGTGGAACAATCGATTTTCCGATACTTGTCTGCATGACAGAAAGCCATGATATCGATATCTTGGGTTACAAAGGTCACTGATATATTGATCGTATTGATACAAATATCAATAAGGGGAAATCCAAATGCATCGTGAGTAAAAAATCTTAAGTTGGTACAATGCATTGCGGATGCGGCGTTAAAATCTTCTTGGTAGTGATCTTTATTATGTAAAACATAAATGTAATAAAACAGTGTATAACTCTACTCCAATTCTCTTCCTCTGGACAGTGATGTAACTACGCATGGCCTGAATAAATGTTTTTTTCCCGGCAAGCGGTTCCAAATTTTCCTCCAAAATGGAATGCATTTCTTAATGAAAGAGTAACATTTCCCTCCAAATGCCAAAATTTCCCTCCAAATGCTCAAATTTCCCTCCAAATGCTCAAATTTCCCTCCAAATGCTCAAATTTCCCTCCAAATGCTCAAATTTCCCTGCAAGGAGCTTTCCGTATTGCCTACTTTTTCAGCCTGTGACTACGTAGCATTTAAGCACGCATATCTATTGCCCATCTTTCTATCAAATCTATGCATGTATGTATACGTCAGCGCCTTAAGTATGCGACCACGCTTATGTGCTGCATTTTTGTAAAGGAAGCAGTTACAGCTCTTGGTCTGGTGATAGATAAATAGTGTAAATAGTAGGGTAAAGTCGCCAGTTTTCGGTCAGCGCCTATTTTCAGTCATTTCGCCCAAATCGTGTAAATGCATCTGTCGTCGCCATTTTAAAGCAATACCGGGCATCAACTATGCAGCGGTTTCTAGCTTGTCAGTTTATAATGACGAGGTCATTTTCATTACACGATTTGGGCGAAGTTTGGGCTGACCGAAAACTGGCGACTTTATTTACCCTATATATATATATGCGCAAATATATTCATTCTGCATGAAGGTCTACATGTAAGGAAGCTTAAAATTGCGAAAATAAAAACAAGCAAAATTGTTCAGAATTGTGTGTAAAGCTGCATGTATCCATTTAGATTCTTGCAACATAATTTACAAGAATCTATAGAATCTTCTCCATTTAATTTGTGTATAAACTATCGCATTGTTTGGAATTTGCTTTTTTTAGTATTAGAGGGATAGGCCTGTGGCCTATGAACTCTGGCTATATCATGATATGATTTATTTTCAAAACAAATTTTAACCACTATTGCGCCACTTAGGATGCCTTGATGCACCACAATTGGCGCGCGCGCCACTATTTGAGAATGCCTGATATAGATAACCAGACTGTCCAGACTGTTCATATTGAATTGTTCATATATATTGAAATTATTTCTCTCGATAAATGCACTCATTTAATTTCAGAATTGCTCTAAAGGCCACATCTACCAACTGGTGTATTTGTTCACTTCTTGAAACGCCAACTATTCATTCCACCTCCTGTACTGGTGGTTAAATATATTTTCCTTAAGTTACAACACTCTCTTTTCATAACCCAAAATAGTTCTATTACTTTTTTATTTTTATCTTTTAATTGTTTATTTCTATCATAATTTTCACATTTCACATAATTTCATCATGTTTACATTGCATTTTCGATACATGTATAACACATTTTCATATGATTTTCATCATGTTTACATTGCATATCATATACATGTTTAGCACATTTTCATGTACTTTTCAGCATTTTTATATTTTTATATGCTTTTCGGCATGTTTACATTCATAATTTTCACATTTTATGTATAGCACATTTTCATATACAAGTACATTTTCATATGCTTTTCAGCATGTTTACATTTCATATCATGTATAGCACATTTTCATATGCTTTTCAGCATGTTTACATTTCATATCATGTATAGCACATTTTCATATACTAGTACATTTTCATATGCTTTTCAGCATGTTTACACAATTACATAACACATAACACATTTTCATGTGCTTTTCATGTTAACATTGAATATCATTACCTTTTCTTTTCAGCATTTTTATATTTTTATATGCTTTTCGGCATGTTTACATTCATAATTTTCACATTTTATGTATAGCACATTTTCATATACAAGTACATTTTCATATGCTTTTCAGCATGTTTACATTTCATATCATGTATAGCACATTTTCATATGCTTTTCAGCATGTTTACATTTCATATCATGTATAGCACATTTTCATATACTAGTACATTTTCATATGCTTTTCAGCATGTTTACACAATTACATAACACATAACACATTTTCATGTGCTTTTCATGTTAACATTGAATATCATTACATTTTCTTTTCAGCATTTTTATATTTTTATATGCTTTTCGGCATGTTTACACATTTGTATATGCTTTTCAGCATGTTTACATTGCATGTCATGTTTAACACATTTTCATATGCTTTTCAGCATGTTTACACATTTTCATGCTTTTCAGCACTTTTACACATTTTCATTTCAATAACACATTTTCATGTGCTTTTCGTGTTTACATTGGATATCATTAGGTAACGGCATGTTTACATAATTTTCAACATTACATTATATACATCATGTATCCAGTTATTTGTATATAAACTCATATTTGATTTTATTATAAGTTTTACATCATGTTTATAATATTTAATTTTGAACCCCATTCATACAAATATCTTTGGTATGCCGGTATACATAGACAAACAAACAATAAACAATTACATTTTTAACATCGTTTTATAAATCTCTGATTTGCAGCTCAAACAATAATAAGCTGATTAAATGTGGGTGGTTCCCGTAACGGAACTTGCTGATAACTAATTTACCAACACTTATTATTTTATTTATAGAATTGTTTATGTCTTCATCTTCTTTATTATAACCAAATAATACATCTGTAACTGATACTTTAATTAAACTATTGTGTTGTTGCGATAAAATATTGTTGACTTCAGTCCATACACTTTTTATTTTCTTACAATAATAAAAGAAATGTTCAATATAATCTATTTCATTACACACGTCACATATAGTATCATGCTCTTTACCTATTTTGTGGAGAAATATCTTCGTTGGGTAAATGTTACTAATTATTTTCCAGTTTAATGTCATGAGTCGTGGTTCCTTAATTTGCTTAATATGTTTGCCCCAAATTTCGCTCCACTCAAAATTGTTATACTCGAATTTTTTTTCCCAAAACAATTCGCAAATTGGTTTTGTATTTATTTTATCTATCATTGCATTTCGATATATTTTTGTTGTACAAAGTTCTAATGAAGTGTTACCATTATTATACTTGAACGTTATACCATCCGATCTAGTACCTGTTCTTTCATTCTTCCACAAAGTAGGTATTGCTTGTTTTACAGCTATGTATTGTATACAAGCATTTGCTGGATGAACAAATCTGTCCTTTATTTCATCAAATGTATACATTTCCCCATCGTCTTTGAATAAGTCTGACACATAAACAAAACCTATTTTTATCCATCCCTTAAAGTACAATGTATTACCTTTGCTCGTTATACAATCATTATTCCATATTACTTGATTATCCCAGTTTTCTATTTCGTTTATAGTTTCAGTATTTTTGATTTTAAACCAAACTTTGATTAGGTTGTGGTAAAAGGATGGCATTTCTTTTAAAATACCTTTTACGGCTTTATTCATAGTTTCAAAACTACAATTGCATTTGAAGATATTTAGGTCTAAGCATGTATTTTTCAATAAAGAAATAGGAATATTTTTCCACGTGCTGATTTCTGAATCTGCGAGCTTTTTGATCCATGTCAATTTAAGCGAATCCAAAAACTGTGGTAAGTTGAGCATTTTCAGCCCACCTTTTTCATATTCATTTATTAATGTTGTACGTTTAACTTTTTCTGATCCACCCCACACAAATTTAAAAAACATCCTATTTAAACGATTTACAAATTCAGAGGGTAAGTCAATTATTGAACCGATAAATGATAGCTTTGATGCTAAAAGGCTTTTTACTATCAGTACCTTGCCGACCATTGTAAGGTTTCTCATGGTCCAAGCTCTGATAGATCGTTCTATCAATTCCATCTTTGACTCCCAATTTACAGATAACTCTTCTATTTTAGTACATGGGTTTACTACTACCCCTAGAATTTTTACATTATTATTTGGTACACATTTCCAATTAATCCCCCCAATTTCTTTCGTTGATTCTCTGCAAGCACCAATCCAGACAGCGTCGCTCTTTAATTTATTAATATATAAGCCTGAAATTTGTGAAAATAGTTCGAATGTTTTTAGCACGTTTTTGATTGATTCCTCATCTTTAACAAATATAGTTGTGTCGTCCGCAAATTGCGTAATTTTTACTTCATTTTTTGTCGTATTCGAGGAAGGGCAATTTTATGCCATGTATATATTTTGACTGTCTGATTTGGTTTGCCATTACCTCGGCTGCCACGACATATAATAATGGGGACAAATTGCAACCTTGTCTTAGACCATTCATCTGTGCAAAAAAAGAAGACATGTAATACACAACTGACAGTGTTATTAAATATAGTCTTAATCCAATTTATTATTTTTTCACCAAAGTTAAATAGTTTAAGGGAATACAATATGAAGTCCCTTTTAATCGTATCGAAAGCTTTTTTAAAATCAATACAGATCATAGCCCCCTTAATATTATTTGTTTCGGTGTATCTCAAAACATCTTCAATTAATGTGCAAACTTAAAAGTTTGCACCCCGCTTTTCAAGGAAACCGTTTTGATCGGTATCAATGATCGTCGGAAGTACTTCACTTATTCTCAATGCAAGTGCTTTTGCCGCAATTTTGTAATCTATATTTAAAAGTGTTATTGGCCTCCAATTGTCCAATTTGTTTCTTGGTAGTAATTTACCTTTATGTAATAAAGTAATAATCCCACGCTTGTGGGATGAAGAAAGCTCTCCATGTTCGTATGCCTCGTTGAACGAGTCTACGATCAATGTACCGACCAATTGCCAATGAACTTTGTAAAATTCTGCAGTAAGTCCATCACACCCCGGACTTTTGTTATTTGTCACTTTATTTAAGTGCAGTTAAACATTCTTCATTGTCAATCATACCTTCACATTTCATTCTATTTTCTTCAGATAACTTCGGTACATTAATATTTTTCATAAATTCATTAACATCATCTATACGGGTTATACTCTTTGTTTTGTACAGATCTTCATAGAAATCCACCTGCATTTTGATGAGGTCATCATCGTTTGTCACATTTACCCCCTCGCTATCTAGGAGGCTGGTTATTACCTTATTATTAACATTTCTTTTTTCAAGGTTCATAAAATATTTGGTACATTTTTCACCTTCTTGGGACCACTGAGCCTTACTTCTAATAATTAGCCCTTGCATATGATGATGGTAAAGTAGCTCATATTCTAATTTAGTCTTTTCGTACTCTTGTAAATAGTCAGTGTTATTTAGTTCTGTTACTATCTTATCGTACACCTTTTTCAGATTTTCTTCTAACTTTTTTAACCGTAAGTTGTTTTCTTTAGTACTCCCCTTTGAAAAATCTATAGAATATTTTCTAATTTTGTTTTTGCATAAATCCCACAATTGTCGTTTATTTAACATATCGCCATATTCGGATATGACTTCTGCAATGAGCATTTTTATACCATCATTATATTCAGAGTTTTCTAGTAAACTGTTGTTCAATTTCCAGTAGCCACAACCCTTTTCATTTTTATGTAGATCCAATTTCATTTCAATTGCCATATGATCTGACCCATACCCTGGAATTATCTCAATTCGTTCCACGTTATCTTCAAGAATATTTGGAATAAACCAGTAGTCTAATGTTGATTTTACCTGAGTTGATTTCCTACTCCATGTAAAACGTTTTTTGTTCCCGTTATTCTTACGCCATATATCCAAAAGATCTAGAGATGTGAAAAGTTCTTTAATTTTGTTAGCGCATTCTGGTCTAAAGTGAGAGAGTCCACCTTTACCAATCATATCAATTTTTGGGTCGAGGACAGTATTAAAATCACCGCCCAGTAAGTTGTGACCGTTAATACCATATTTTAATATTGATTGTTTTAGAGATTCAAGGTAACTTTTACGGTCCTGAATATTGTTTGGAGCATATACATTCCATAGGCCTACATTTATTATTTCATCATTTATTTCTATTTTCACCGCTAATAACCTTCCCTCATTGTCTTTAAAAAGTTGTTCTGACTTTGTGATGTCACATTTCTGATTTATAAGTGTAAGAACCCCTTTACTTCTGTTGCTGCCATGGTTTCCGAAAATTCTCCCTCCCCATTCATTTTCCCACTCTTTGAGGTCGTTTTCACAACAATAAACCTCTTGTAATACTGCAATATCACATCTCATACGTTTCAACCAATCAAATACGGTATCACGTTTTTTCTTTCTACGTAAACCAAAGACATTCAAAGTAGTTGTATTACTAAGTCTACCACTAAAAGGGTGTCTACAAACCTAAGACCTAAAAACTAAGACTTCCTTTTAGATCAGTTTTGGATACACCAGGATATTGGGTAAGTGGTTGAGAGGGGAGGGGAGGAGAGTGCATTTATATCAAAATTTTGCACCAAAAATGTTATTCATGAGTCTTAGGTTAGTAGTTGAGAGCAGTGGCGTAGCCAAGGGGGGGCAAGGGGGGGCAGCTGCCCCCCCTGTGGGGTTCTCTGCCCCCCCTGTTGCCCCCCCTGTGGGAAATGTCAGTTGAAATAATTTGGGACTAACCTATTCACAACACAAGGAAATTCAATCCTCAATTTGGTTGTTGCCCCCCCACCAAAACTCCCGGCCCCCCCTTTGCCCCCCCACTGAGAAAAACCTGGCTACGCCACTGGTTGAGAGGGGGTAAACTACTAACCTAAGACCCCCTCACAAATGTCAGTAAAATCGATTTTGATGGAGGGGGGGGGGGGTCTTAGATGTCATTAAAATCGATTTTGAGGGGGTCTTAGATAAGTAGTTGAGAGGGGGGTAAACTACTAACCTAAGACCCCCTCTTAAATGTCAGTAAAATCGATTTTGAGGAGGGTCTTAGAGTAAACTACTAACCTAAGACCCCTTCTCAAATGTCATTAAAATCGATTTTGAGAGGGTCTTAGGTTAGTATTTGAGAGGGATGTAAACTACTAACCTAAGAACCCCTTTCAAATGTCATTAAAATCGATTTTGAGGGGGTCTTAGATAAGTAGTTGAGAGGGGGTAAACTACTAACCTGAGACCCCTTCTTAAATGTCAGTAAAATCAATTTTGAGGAGGGTCTTAGGTTAGTAGTTGAGAGGGGGGTAAACTACTAACCTAAGACCCCTTCTTAAATGTCAGTAAAATCAATTTTGAGGAGGATCTTAGGTTTGTAGTTGAGAGGGGGGTAAACTACTAACCTAAGACCCTCTCTCCAATGTCATTAAAATCGATTTTGAGGGGGGGGGGGGTCTTAAGTTAGTAGTTGAGAGGGGGGTAAACTACTAACCTAAGACCTCTCAAATGTCATTAAAATCAATTTTGAGAGTGTCTTAGGTTAGTAGTTGAGAGGGGGGTAAACTACTAACCTAAGACTCCCTCTCAAATGTCATTAAAATCGATTTTGAGGAGGGTCTTAGAGTAAACTACTAACCTAAGACCCCTTCTCAAATGTCATTAAAATCGATTTTGAGGGGTCTTAAGTTAGTTGAGAGGGGGGTAAACTACTAACCTAAGACCTCTCAAATGTCATTAAAATCGATTTTGAGAGGGTCTTGGGTTAGTAGTTGAGAGGGATGTAAACTATTAACCTAAGAACCCCTTTCAAATGTCATTAACATCGATTTTGAGGGGGTCTTAGATAAGTAGTTGAGAGGGGGGTAAACTACTAACCTACCCCTTCTTAAATGTCAGTAAAATCAATTTTGAGGAGGGTCTTAGGTTAGTAGTTGAGAGGGAGGTAAACTACTAACCTAAGACCCTCTCTCCAATGTCATTAAAATCGATTTTGAGAGGGTCTTAGGTTAGTAGTTGAGACTAAGGGTAAACTACTAACCTAAGACCCCCTCTCAAATGTCAGTAAAATCGATTTTGAGGGGGGTTAAGTTAGTAGTTGAGAGGGGGTAAACTACTAACCCAAGACCTCTCAAATGTCATTAAAATCGATTTTGAGAGGGTCTTAGGTTAGTAGTTGAGAGGGATGTAAACTACTAACGTTGGCTTCAACGTTAATTAACGCTTTTAAAACAACATGACATTTCTGGACCGTTTGGAGCGAATTGGTTTCATTGTTTTTATTATTCAAGCTTAAACAAAATGGCTTCATGAACGTTTTTCAGGAACATTTTAGTGTTAAAATAACCAGTTTTTGCGCGCTACGCACAAATGATTTCCAATTTTTTAATTTTATTATATATAGAAGCTTAACAAAATTGCTTCAGGAACGTTTTCAGGACCATTTCAGTATAAAAATAACAAATGTTTGCGCGCTACGCGCGCATTATTTTAAATGTTTTATTTTTCAAGCTTAACAAGATGGCTTCAGGAATGGTTTTTATAACCTTTCTTTTATATAATAGACAATAGTCCTACTTTTTTTCATTCAATTGGAACAAGATGGCTTCAGAAACGTGTTTTTTGGACCTTTTTAGAGTTAAAAATATACATTTTTTGCATGCTTAAGCGCAAAAAACGTTCCACTTTTCAATTATTAGTCAAACTTAACAACATGGCATCATGAACTTGAGAATATCGAATCATAAGTTGAACAAATATGTGTCAAAAACCAAAGGAAATTTGTTTTTCATTATGTATAGTATTTGGTTCGTTACACGCATACACAGCACATCATTGCAGTATTGTAATGTTTATCGGAGCACTATTGCTCTGAGCATCAGTTGGATTACACTCCCTCTTTGATGTAAATGTGCCAATTAAGAATAACGTCATAAGATTGTAAAAAGACACTCTGGCATAATTTAACACCTTGAGCATAAGTTTATTCTGTGCTAAATACTGATTATACGTGTTTTAATATGAAAAGGGGTTCTTTTAAAGAAAGAAACTTACATTGTTGTAGATTTGCCCTGGTGGTGCGCACTGGTCACTGCTTTCTCGAGGGGCAGTTCCCCGGGCAGTTCTTTACCCACTATCTGTGTTCTATCTCAATCACGTAATTTCGACGATCTTTTAGTTGCAAATCGTCTGGCAATATTGTTGTCAAACAACCAGAAAAACGTGCAATCAACGTGACAGGATCGTCACTAAGCACCAGTGTTCATAAATAAAACAGCTTGTTTTCGAAACGTCTGGACTAGATAATTATATAACCAATCTACAAGAAAGAGACTGTCCAAGTTTAAATATTCCTTACAAGAATCGATTCCACCCCCCCCCCCCCAACACTCCGAAATGCAATCATTTTCTGGATTTCAATAACTGTTTCAAATTGTTGATGTTGTGAAAGCTTCGTCATAATAATAACATAATACAAAATATTCAATTTTAATTAAAATCATGACCGTATATGGCAAGTTAAGCAGCAGTGGCGTAGCTCAGGGGGGGGGGGGGGGGGGGGGGGGGCAAATGCCCCCCCCTGACGAAAAAACCCGATTTGTGCCCCCGCCCCCCACCACCCTAAAAAAAAAAGTGAGAAAAAAAGGAAATAGGAAAGAATTGAGAAAAAAGACCGAGGTTATTAGCCAAATAGAAGGCAAAATTGTACATGTAGTACATTTACTATGCGATTTTATTTGACTGAGCGATTTTTTTTGGACTGTGCGAAATTTTTTGACCTCACCCCCCCCCCCAACCTTTTACGAAAATTTTAGAAATCTTGCCCCCCCTGAAAAAAATCCTAGCTACGCCACTGTTAAGCAGCAAGCTTCCATGCATTATTTATCAAATCATACCTTTTTGAGTTTATAAGGATAAGCCAACCTAACACTTGATGTCAAATGATATTTGTTCTCTTTGAAAATTATGGGCATTAGGCCCCGCAAAGTTTATTTTAGTTTCCCGTCCCCGCCGGCGCTTCATTTTCATGCCCGCGTTTGAATTATTTTTTGAAATTTCGGAGAAAAATAAATAAAAACGTCCGAATAGGCTACATGCATTTTGTGTGATGACGTGAAATGTTTAAAGGAAGGGTCCCGCAAGCACAAAATTGAGCTTTATTTGTTAGAAAAATAATTATCGAGCCGAAGTTACGTAATTATATAGAACAAAACACCGTACTAGACACAAAAATGAATAAAAACTGCCATCACTCAACATGCACTTTTTAAAATTCGCGGCGATTAAAAGTCCCGGTGTCGATGACGTCATGGGAATCGGTGCTCAAATTTGCGCATGTGCATTGTACAACTATGACATCATCGACACTGGGACTTTCGATCGCCGCGAATTTGAAAAAGGGCATGTTGAGAGATTCCGGTTTTTATTTGTTTTTGTTATAAGTGTGGTGTTTTCTTCTATATAATTACAAAAGTTGGGCTCGATAGTTATATTTCTAACATATAATGCACGCTTTTATGCTTGCGGGACACCTCCTTTAATCATTTTGACCAGAATAGCCTTTCTGTAACTTACATTATATCTAAATTGACCCAATTTTATTCTTTGATAGGATGCAGCGGTGTATAACAATTACGCCTGACGTCCACATTTTGTATAATAATGAAAGTCGTAAAAATAATGAATAATGAAAAAGTTGCCTCGCTCATTTTGAAAGCAAATGTTACGGGAAACTAAAAATCAACTTGGCGGGACCTTATGAAACTTAAAGTGCTATCTAGTCCGTCTTAAAAGACGGACTAGACTAGCACTTTATAGCGCCTGGATCGACGAGGCAAACGTCGATTGCGATCTGCTTGACAGAATGAAGCAGCGGCACGAAGAGCGGGGTATAATAGCACAGCCAGTGCGCGAGTACGCGCGTTCTGTATGCTGCGTCACGCGCAAGCGAGGTCTTCTCGCCGTTTGCTAGTCCTCAAAATTTGAGGGACATCAGCATATTATTATTCATCCTACTGAACAAAACGAAACGCTAAGCATATATTCAACATGAAAAGTAGAAACGATCAATTACATGTAGTAATAATTAAAAGAAAAAAGATGAGCATCGCCGTGGCCGCCACTGTCTGCACTGGCGCTAAAAAGAGATGAGTAATATAGCGCCCTCACTAATACCATTGCAGACAGATAATGTTTGCAGCACGCTCACTCACCGCGTCTGTTCCCTTAGCAACATCAACTTTGTACACTTGATTTGCAAGTGAAAAGATTGTCGCGAGGATGACAATAGGATCAGGGAAGTAATGTTTCGATTATTTATTTCGTTACGGGCATCGTTCAGGTAAACAACGAACTGGATACACAAAAGTATACGTGATAATGTTGATAGGAGCTTCAGACTGAGAATAACTAGTGACTTGAGCTGACATATTAAAATAATCGCTGATATTAAAGTAACAGGAATAGAAAACAGGTAAATTATTTTGTTATGTTTGTGCTGAGACTAATATTTTTGGTGTCTCAGGTTTTGTGTATGTCGATGATTTTAATTCATTTTACTTAGATTTATATCGCAAGTAAATGTTGGAGTTGATCATGTTGATTTGACACGTAAACATTCATGATCATCATTTTAAGCTACCACGTTTGAAAGTGTGATTGTGAATTGGTTGTATAAGATAGGAGACTTTTATTTAGTTGTCTCTTGACAGTTGACTTAATACAACAAATTGTTTTATATTAGTAGTACAATAAGTTATTTTTCAATTATTAAGATGTATAAATGTCTAAAATCATTTTACTTTTCTCACGAATATATACTGAATTCAGGCTACTGTGTATATATTATTTCACTGGTTTTATGTGACATAAAATGTATGTGACTTCTGACTGACTGACTCTTTGCGGTAAAGTTTGCGTGTGGTACAGTCAAAATGTAAAGGGCGAACCAGGCCATGGTATAGCATTCCAGAGAGCAATACCTACTAATAATGTAATATATTTACCGGGTATTTTACACAATCAGGTCGAAAGCCGTCAACGATAATAACGAAAATGCTCATGTTAAAATACAATAATATTATATTATTATTAATGGTCTAGCTAGACTAGTTGGCTTCGCTGTTTTATGCATAGCAAAAACCGGGAGAAACAACGTACAGGTGTGGCATTTTAAACCTAAATTGTAAATATCTGTGTTTGTTTTGTTGGTATTTTATAATTTGATCAATTCAAATGTTGACGTGAAAAACATGTTGGACTTGCTAAATCCATCCCTGCAATTGTTGTTGCTCATTTTATATGGAGGGTTTGTGTTTTACATGAGTCTTTTTTTAAAAGAAATCTCTATGAAAAACATTCATGATTTATGGAACAAATATTTTTGTCATCGAAACGTTTTAATAGTGGATCGTCCAAAAATGTTGGATATTATTTCATTGGAAGTTCTTGGCGAATTTGGAGCTCATTTTTGTTTTTATCATCCATATAAATAACTATCTATTATTAAACACAGCTTCCCATTTTACATCACGCTCTTTCTTATTTTGGAGTGAGACATATATTAACGGTAATGATTTCCTTGATGTAGAATAGAAAAACGCTTTCCGATTATGTGAAAAGATCGGGTCACACACATTTGAATGTATACTAGTAAATAGTAATACTTTATAGCCTTAATAGTAGTCCATGATTAAATCATATCGATCTTCTTTGCTTGAGATAAATTCAATCTTTAAAATGCACTCATAATATTGATTTTAATTAAATAAAGCAGTCGACGGCCGTATTTCTTGTTTCAAATAAACGATGTCCGAATCATTTAATTAAGCCTGTGGACTAATATGTCATCAGAGTTAGATCTTCCCATGTTTTATTTATATGACTTTAGAAAGGTATAAACGTGAAGGCTATTAAGTATTAGAGAATTAATAATAATCGAACAGTAGGCCCAGTTTGCATTCATAATCTTGTTACACACATTTTATTTGGAGTATTTGCTCTTTAGATATTCAACTCTCCTTCAGTTTACATTACCTACTCTGTAAATAAATGCTAAGGAGACGGCAAACATGGTAAATTGGATTGAACACGCGCGAAGGTTTCTAAGTAATTAGTTACATATCGACATCGTCTGGCTTTAATGTTTGGTTTACCCGGCTTTAGACAGACAACCGCCTTTGAAAATATATCCAAGGAGGAACCCCCCTCAGCAATCCTTCTTGATAAACCATAACGCCTACTTTTCTCTTAACTCCCATCGCTTTTTGGCCAAAACCTTCAAAATGAAAAATAATTGTACAAGTATAGACAGTTCCAGTTTCAGTGGCGTACAGGGGCGACAGGCCGGCCCGCCCGTTCTGGCAGCCTTTTGGCAATTCTGAGGCCAGTGAGGGGTAGGCAACAATCTGGAGGGGATGGGAGAGGAGAAAATATGGGAAAAGGCAGATGTGAGGTGAAATCATATTTTTCTTGCACTTCGTGCGAAACATGTCCACAAGTGTATACATTAAAGTGGGGTCCATGATATATTGTTGAACATTTCAAACCTTTGTGAGTAAAAATGCTAGAGTCATATATGGTCGGCAATATTGCCTATTTTCGGCCCTCCCCTTATGAAAAGCAGAATGGCAAACAATACCAATTATACAATTGTCTCCCCCGCTGCTCCTCTTCGTGAGCAGAAGAAATCGGAAACGCATTAAATCAGGTGTGAAATTCCCAATGACCAAAAGATGAGTAATGATAACTGTCTCTTCTCTTCCTCTTGAGAATCATCTGCTAATGGGGAGCATTTCCGTCATATCTCAACTCATTTCATGCTTGTTAAAATACTGCTAAAGCTGTTACAATTTTAAAGGCAAGCGTCTTCGTATCGGAATCCTTTCAATGTATAGTTATACGAAAATATGGCGGGAAATATAATCAGAAGGCTGTGTAATGTATATAAATAATATACATGTATATACAGTGAATTGTTACTTAAAATTGATTGTTGGACGATATCGTCTTTCATCCTTTTTCAGGCCCGTTTTTAGGAGAGCTTGCAAATACAGGTTTTCCAAAGTCTTTGTTCAAATCAGTACATATCTGAGCTTTGTTCCAACACTGACAAGACCCTTGGATAGGCCAAGGAAAAGTTCTTAGGTTTGATAAAGAAACTCTTCTCAGTTTTAGGTTTAAAACAGGAACTCTATATTTATCAGAACCCAAAGTGTCTTTCCATTGGAGAACAAGCGTTTGTTTATAGAACAATCATTTTAATAACTATTTTGAATTTTTTCCTATTCAATTTAACAGAATCAAATTCATCAACAGACGTCCATCTAAGTTGCTGCCACCATGCCAACTGTTACCCTGCCCAACATCAAGCAAATCCCGGCTCCTCTCAAAGGACGTGATTTCCTCGCCTCATCCCACTTCAAAATCTGCAACGACGGACGCTTAGCAAAAAGCGCAACCAGAAGAAGCACATTTGCCAAGGACTACGCTTCTCATGGACACTATGGACGAGGGGCTGCTGCCATTCCTCCTGCCCATGCCGAGGTCATGCATCGAGATCTTGCCTTGAAAACCGGAGATACCACCGAAGCACAAGCAAACTTCCAAGGGAGAATATTACCGCGAGTACCAAGATGTGTTGCTCTGACAAAGACTAACTTCAAGATGGATAGCGACGAGAGGGTGGACTCTTTCCATACGACGAATGCCAGTCATTATTGTCCTAAACCTCTTAGTAAAAGCTTGCCTATAGAGAATCCTATGAAGAGTTATGTGCCACAGGGTGATCCCCTCAAAGAACGCATGCCCTTGTCTGACTATACAGAAAACTTTTTAGGAATTGACACCAAGAAGTTCCCAGTACACAAAGCACCTTGCATGCATACCGGTAAGTTGAACACATTTTTTCTCTTCATTATTAAAGATCTTTTGTTTTTGAAACCAAGAAAGGGAAACTGTCATTAATAGCCCGTCTGATCTTTTCAGAAAGTGAAAGTACAGTAGGCCTATGCCAGTATGACAATACATTTGTTTGGTCTGTTTCGTCTCATGTTTCAAACTGGAAAGAATTATACATACAGCATTTATGATTTGCATGCAGTTGAAGTATTAAGTTTCTGACCCAAATCGAACCTGAAACTTAAAATGAAACCCAATAGTTCAGCTGTTCCACATTACTGAACTCCTTTAGTTGAAAACAATCCATAATTTTGTCAGTATGAAGAGTTTATCTATCATTTGATGCAAGTTTCCATAATTCCCAATTTGTGAAAGAAATTCCAACATTTTAAAATGATAATCATTCCACTACATAATTCATGTAATTCATTTTTTCAATTCTTTTATGCAGGTGGGCCGAGAACAATAAATGGCGATGACCGTACCCACACACAATTTTCTACATCTACTAATGATCAGTTTCCAGGCAGATACCTCCCTTATGTAGCAGTTAAACCAGATGTAAGTAGAACACCTTTTTACAGATGGACATATTATATCCACTCTTTTTGGGGTAAATTTAAGCCTTTTCTTGACAATTCTGGCAGGTCTAATTCCCCAATCTACATCTTTTGATGAATTGATGAGGCCTAGAGTGTAGTGAGGGTGATTGGAGAAACCACATTTCACAAACTCTTACATTGGACTTTCATAATGCTCCCCTTTCTTATTCAATCTGTTGAAACAAACTGACTGAAATACAATAGTGAGAAAACACCTTGCTTCAAATCTTTTGAAGGGTTCTCTCAAGTTACTTATTTGTGTTAATTTGTGATAATTGATAACCACTTCCTATCTTTTTGTTTCCACACAAATAGTTTAGTGGATCTCACATACCTGGGGGTGACCAGGAGAAACTTGTACACAGAGACACCACACAGAGGCTCTCCTATCCACAACCAAGCAGTGAGCATTACAAAGGTTATCAAAGGGATCATGCACTCACAAGAATAGGAAATACCAACTTCAAAATGGGTCATAGCAACAAATACGACAAGTTTGATACAACAGCAGGGGATTGCTATAGTGCAAAAATCAAACCAGGTAAATATAAATAATGGTGACAATTAGAATTGGTTGGCATTTGTGTTAAAATAGTTATTTAATGTCGTGAGCATAATGAGTATATAAAGTACAATGAGAGCAGTTAACATCCCAAAGAAAATGCTATCTTCAGAAGATAGCACTGGAAATCTAAAGATAACTTCAGAAGATAGCACTGGAAATCTAAAGATAACTGAAATGTTGTTTCTGTAGATACACATAGTACTAAAAATGTTATAAGATAAGAGCACTGGGAATACTATCTTCTGAAGATAGCACGGGAAGTAACCTAAAATACAAGAATATTGGGATTATAGTGGCAGAACCAATGTTTGCCATTTTGTATTATAATATAGTCCGTATGGCTGCATAATTCCAAATGTGTGTTTGTGGTTTGTGAGGGAATATGTTCATAAATGTGTTCAAAGTCCATTTTATGTATTAATAAGTGAGTCTGCAAAATATTATTAACTGAATATCTCAAGAGGTAATGGAAGTGTGTCCAAAGCCTTATTATAGACATCTATCATATGATCTATCACTTAATTTTGATTCTCAAGGATCGATGCTTAGATGCAAGTATTTAATTAAATACAATAAGAAAATATGTTAATCCTTTAATTTAAACACTATTTTTGTTGTTGTTATTTCAGTGTTAATTAAGGACATACCATACGATAGTAATGCCAGCAGCTTTCCAGAGGGTGATCGTCATCCGGACAGAGTCAAAGAATTAGTCTCAACAACAAATTACGGAATTTACCATAAACAGGTATGTATGAAACGCCATTATTCTACAGTTTGTTCAATATCAGAATGGCATATTACCAAGAAAATGCTGCCCGTGCCCATACGCTCATGTTGCATAAAATCAATTTGTAATGAGAATGGCCAACTTAGGCCAAACAAAGAAGAAGGTCCGTCTCAGAAACATTTTGCAAATAAGCTAAGTGCTGTGCGATTATTTTTATTTTTTTAGAAAATAGGCTATGACTATGAGGTATACAATTTTATTTTTTTTGTTGCTATTTTGTTTTTGCTAATCCAAGCTTACAGAGAACTTTTTAAACTTTTAAAATAAAAAAGAAATAAAAAAAGAAGAAGTTTTTAAGCCGTCAGCGCATATAGGCCTATATCTACGCGCCGTAGCTCATTTCACATACCAATGTGGGCGGGCTTCTGAGACAGACCTTCTTCTTTGTTTGGGCTTAGTACTGGTAATTTTTTTGTTGTTGAGTGAAATCAATGGAGATATCTTTATATTTGTTACAAAATCAGATATCAAGTCACCCTTTGCATGGTCCCATCATCAGCATGTAGAGCTTTGAATTAGTATTAGAATGAATGGACTATAGCATATCATTATATGGCCAGTTTGACTCTCTCAGCACAATACAACTGGTCACGCAATAAATCATTGTAATAGTATGCAACACTTTTATTCATTCTGTTTCAGTTAAGGCTTTACACGATATGACCTTTTGTGCAAAGAGTAAATACACAAGGACTCTACTCTGTTCTAAACTGGAACGTTATAAACTTAATTAAATGTTTCGCTTGCACTTATCCATTCTTTTCAATATCTTCAGTTAGATCTATCTATTACTACTGTAAATTGGTAATTTTCGTGCAATTAATTTTTCGAGCTTTGCCGATTTTGAACTGTTTTGCATGTTTTTAAATGTGTGATTTGTAGCTTCATCCACATAGACCTATACACAAAAGAAATATATTTGTGTGTTATTATTCGAGCGCGAAAATATATGTAGCACGAACATTTCCACTTTTACAGTATCGATTCATGATATTCATACACAGAATAGGGTACTTTAAGTCCCATGTATCAAGTGTTTGACAGAATAAAGTGCATCATATGGTTGTCATTGAGTACTTTATTCTACTGTGTATTTGATTCAGAATATAGAGGGCTTAAAGTACACTTTATCCAATAGACTAAACAATATTGAGAAAAGCATGAATTACATCAGGCTTTCTTAACTAGATTTACTGATGCGCCACATTTTAGTAACCAACTTGTTGAAGTTCCACTTGGTCATATTTTGTAGAATTTACAATGACAAAATTCCCCTTGCAAAATATTTTAACATATATATGTAGGCAACATAATAACTAATATTACTCTTTTGAGGGCACATGCGAAAAATTGCTGTCTTTATACATCTGACCGTCATAGGCCTATGAAATCTGGCTATATCATATGATTTATTTTTAAAACAAATTTTAACCACTCTCGCGCCACTTAGGATGTCTTGATGCGCCTGAATTACATGAACCATGCTTGCTTGTGTATCCTCGATCTTTGATCCGGCAGTGATTGCCTTTATAATCAACTTGTTACTGACAGTGTCTAATCGCCCATTCTTGTGCCATTTTCTTGCAGCCTCCTAGCGATTTCCGCAACATAATTTTAAGTGGTGCTAACAAGCTTACGAAGAGCAAGGTGACCTTTGGCGAGCCACGTCAGTTCAAATCCTTCTATTCAACCACGCAAACAGATGGCTATCCCGCCGTCAAAGTACCAGTGGAACGCGCTGCTGGACACCCAGAGAGCAAAGTCCCGCTAGATTACTATGCAGGAAACGGTAAGCAAAGATTTTCAATCAAGAATTCGCATACAAGACTTTATTTCCATATAACCATTGTCGGAAATGGATATGAGGCCATGTGTTCCTCCGAGACAAGTATACCTAAAGAGATGCAAAGCAATCATTCATACCTGCTATGTGCAGCAATCCAGGTCTGCCACGGCATTGTTAAACCAAAATAAGTTTATATTGATAATCATCATTCAGCAGATTTCCTGGCATAGCACAACCTTATCATTTTGAGTTAGCACACTATTGTGTACATGTAACAACACATAAATAGAAAGCTACTGTGTTCATTTTTAAATGATACCTCTTTTTGCAGCAATCACTTGTTTCTGTTCCCACCTGACCTGGTTGCCAAAATCACTACTGTTTTGTGTTCAAAAACACAACTCTGTTATTTGTTCAATGAAGTATCAATGACAACTACAGTATCATTGAAAACTACAGTATAGAGAGATCCTCTTTTGACAGAGTTATTCTATTTTATTTGTTCCACTATTGACAAAAGTTATTCTATGTTATTTCTTTCACAGGCCAGGAAGGTAATCTGACAGTATCAACAACAAGGACAGATTTCCCCTCATGGGAAGGAACAAGTAATTACCTTGTTACAAAGGATGATATTAATAAGGTAAGAAACGAGAATAATCTTTTTTACAGAGCAGATTATCAATATATTGATGACCATCTTTGACAAATTGACAATCAATTTGTTTATAAATTGCCATACATGTACCTGCAAAGGCGTTATAACAGCAGGTCGCAAGGACGAAGCTGTATGTCGAACAGTTAAAAATCAAAACCACCATTCCTTTTTACGATTTAGCGTAGTATTTGTGTACTGTGTGATCCACGCATTGCTTGGACGAGATATCAGCGTGCAGTTTTCTTCAAGCTCCACCCTTGGCTCACGCATTAGACCACTGCGTAAAGAAATGGTGGCTTATAATTTAGTGATGATTTACATTTCCCATGAGTTGAATAATCCAGAAACCCACCAACCAGTGGGATTGAAGCAATATCCAGGTTTGGAACCATACTCAGGGGGCAGAGGGGGTCACAATGTGCCAACATTAGACGGATTATAAATTCTTAGCTTTCAGCAAGGAGGCTTCAGATCCCAAAGCCTCCCCTGGTCATTCCAATGTTTACATTACATAAGTAATTATTTCTAAGTGCAGATGTAAGTATTCATAACTTCCCCTTGGACAGATAAACAGGATATCAAGCATACTGTATTTTCGGGAACTAGTTGATTTTGAATACAATTAAATTGATATTGAAGTTATGATTACTTACATCACTTACTTACATCACTTGAGGATAATTACGTACTAAAGTGTTTACTGTTATTAATAGTAAGTTCCAAATATCATTCATGTCAATGACAATAATTTTTCTCTCTCTCATCATTTTCAGCTGAGGGAGTCAAACTTGCGACCACCGCTCAATGATCGATTCTTTGACACTACCAATGTTTCATCTTATTGTGCCAAGAGAGTTACCCGCCATCAGTACGACAGTGGTCGACTTCAAAGAAGCTCAGTGCCTATTGGAACCCTTACTATTTAAAGTAACCAACTGAATATTGCATTTAGAAAAATGTACCCTTGAGCCATCATGGTTTATCCACATGTGCTCAATAAATTGTGTAGCTGCTTCCAAGTACAGTTCACTCCACACTGAAACAATATGCAACTGCAGATGTATTGCGTACAGATATTTTTGTGATTTTATCGTTTTGGAAAATGTACAAGTCTTTAATTTCACGGTTTCTACATTAATTATAATGTATGTTAAATCAAGGTACATTTTTCTAATGGTTCAATCAAGGTACATTTTTCTTTGCCTGGTATACGGTCTCCATATTCTGTCATTGGTTATACCACTTGTATTCCAGTCATATTATTACCAAAACAACTGTTCAGTATTTGTCATAGTAAATTTTCGATTGTTCATGGGTAGCAGTGGGTCAAACTAAGGGGTAGGGGTAACACTCATGAAATAAAAAGTCTTGAGTTAGGGTTAGATAGTGTAACAATTTATTAATTACTCCAAATGATTCAATTTACATTCCCTGTTTTTGCAAATGTATAGTATATCATATGACTGGAATATAAGTACTATCGTTTTTGGTCTGCCATGTTTTTCTCAATTTTACAGTACAGTAAATCTGGAAGTTTTTATTAGTCTTGATTGCTCAAGTTATATTACATCACCATTTACCACAAACACTGTTGTTAAAATACATTTACCAGAACTACCTCTTAAGTTTGAAATAAAATTGGAAAGAATAGGGGACCGGATACCAAGCTACATATATCAAGTGCGAGACTGGGCCCTCGTATCTAGGGCCTGGACCTGGACAATTATCTACAGCTCAAATCAATGTTAATGTTTGAAGTGATTTGTTTATTATGAGAAGTCCAATAATACAAATAATAATGTTTATATCATATTTAATACTACACACTTTTGGGTGTGAGATAAATTAAAATAACCATAGTTCAAATTGAAGGTCAAATGCAAATCAATCGTAAACTGTTTTGTTAAACTGGCGATAATGATTTTGTATTCTTGAGATGTGTATTGGTCAACTGAAAGCAGGTGAGGTGAATTCAAGAGTTGCAGCTCTAGCAAATTTATACTGGTGGTGTCATTTTAAAGAAAACATGAAGTATAATTTGTATATTATATTATTTTGTGTTTCTAGTACTATTTTCTGCTAAAGCGATTAATATCAAAAGGCAATATCCACAATTTTGTCATTTGTAGCCAGGACCACCGCCATATGTATGAGCTATAATTGACAGCATGATTTTTTACATTAAAGCCAAATTGCTATTGCATTTTGGTATAGAGACTCTTCACTTTTATTTTGTTAATAACTGAATGTAACCCCAAATATTATGTACCACTACTTTCGCCCTTAAGCCTGCCATGTAATTTTAATATTAATATATTTCTTAAGTTATTCTTATCTTGAAATTGTACATAAAACACAGCGGTGCTGTTGAACATAAATAAATATATTTCATATTCATATCGGTTTTCGTTAATTATGTGTCGTTTACTCTTCTGTTGTTTTATGTCACCAAAGGTGTTAAAGTTACTTTATTCGTCTACCTCTGTGCAATTATGTCAGCGTGTAATCCAGTGAAAGCAGCTTATTTTAGTAAATGCATAATTATTACATCCTTGTGTACGTAACAGCCAGTCAAAAACAAAACCCGGCAATCGAGGGTAAATGCTACTTTGATCACTGGAATACACGTGAGCCAACACTACATAGAGGTAGAAAAATAAACTAAATATCTACTAAATACAAATACAATAGTCAACTCAAACTACTTGGGTTAGCTTGTGAACCTATCAATACATTAACCCTAACCACACAAAATTCAACAGAAGCACTGCGCTGCGCCGGTTGACCCCCTTTCGTCAATCTCATTGCGCAATCTCGCAAAGGTACACATAGGCTCCGAACGGTTTCTTTTGGAGCGAAGTTATATAGAACAAAACATCATACTTATCGCTTAGTTATATAGAACAAAACATCATACTTATCACACAGACAAAAAAAACCTGCCATCTCTAAACATGCAATTTTTTAAATTTGCGGCTATTGAAAGACCCGGTGTCAATGATGTCATGGTTATTGGTGCTCAAATTTGCGCTAGTGCATTGAGAGATGGCAATTTGAATTCGTTTTTGTCATAAGTATGATGTTTTTGTTCTATATAATTACGCAATTTATTCGATATATTTATTTTTCTAACATAAAATGCACAATGTTGTTCTGGCTGTACACCTCCTTTAAAAGAGGATAACATAAGCACAATATTTAAAGTCAATAAAATATCATAAATTACTAGAAATAACATATTATGATTATGGGCAATTCCATAGATTGGTGATATGACCTGAAAATTTTAAATTAAATTTGTATGCTTATTACCCATTTTATTTTATTGTATACACTTGTAGGTATATGGGACAATCAAATGTTTGAATGATTTGTTTGTAAATTTCAAGAAATGATCGTCAGAAGTTGGAAAATGCTTTTTTCACAAAAAATAAGTGAAAAATGTGTGTTCAGGTTATGTTGACCTCTTACATTTAATATTAACTGTAAATATAAATATTTGTTGATTTCTGAAATGCATAATACCTTAGTTTCAAGTTACCAACTATGAAAAATACCTATGCATTGACACAAGTTGGGAGGAATCTCCTGTGTATACGATAAACATCAAATAGTTGTCCTACTCAATTGTTCCTTGCATTTAAATTTTGCCAAATGGAATAATAATCATACTCCGGGTACTTAATTTGAAAACAGGAAATATAATGGGCTATGTGTAGTTTATTAAAATGGCAGAGGTTTGAAAACTGTAACGTGAGTAACAAAAATGTAACGTGAGTAACGGCCTAAAATGCGTTGTAGCAATAAGAAATGGATCTCTTTTTGCTTTTACTGCACTTAGTTTTATTCATTTATCAGTCATATGTCAGTCTGGCACTTCTATCACTTCGTACGCACTATTTCTAGGGGTTATTACGTGTCGTTCCAAGTTTTTCAACAAGAAAAACAGTAACTTTGTCCTCTGAAAGTCACTTTTGAAGCAAAATATTCATTGTTGTTGGTGACAAAGTGTTAAATATACATGCATAGCTTATGTACACAAATATTGTAAAGCATTTTCATCATATTTCTGGCGTTCATCGTTCCCAAGTTCAAAAATATTGATTTTGCGCAAAGGTGCTGAATTCGGCAACCTTGATAACTATGGTGTAATTCATCAATTATATGCAATTATTTTCACCTAACACTTGTAAAACATAATGTTAAGTTTAAAAAAAGAAAATAGCTCTCAAATTGTTTCTGTTTTAATGCAAAATGATACCATTTTCATCAAGATATTGTTCACAGGTAGAGAGTTTGCAAAATGTCCTGTGAACTTGTGTATAGTGGTCCCAATTGACCGTTTGGAGACATAATAACATTTTGGGAAATTAAATACATCATGTCCAGACTATTTCATAACATTTTGAGCTGATCTGCATGAGCTATGTAAATACAATTTGAATTTGCAAAAACAAGTAACGTGAGTAATAACGTGAGTAACGTAACGTGAGTAACAGCTATTTTGGTTAATTTTCTGAAAAGTGTTCGTCTAATGAGATTATTTTCACCTTGCATTTGTAGATCTTACTGTTAGCTATATCAACCATGTTAAACTTGTTTCCAAAAATATCCTGTATGAGGACACTTTGTGAATGAAGGCTTGTTTTATTTTATTATGGCCAATCAAATGTAACGTGAGTAACAAAAGTGTTTTCCTTCTCACTCCCAAGTCAGGTCTTGTATTGCAATTCTAATTGCATATAAAGTTAGTGCTGGGTCTTGTGTAAATACTGCAGAAAAAATAATTCCGTCAAGCTTGTTCTTCTAAAAAATATGGCACTTCCACAAGAGTCACGTAGCAAAAATGCGTAACGTGAGTAACATGGAATTGCCCTTATGAATTACAGAGAGTAATATAGTGGGGTATTACAGCATGTTTCAGAGGGGTTAAGAATAGATGAACAACTCTGACGCGTTTGCACTATCTGCATGGTTGTTTGATAGGTGAAGTCAACAATTCAGATGACTGTGTTTGATATAATTTGTTCATCTTTGCTGAACCATGTTCCAACATAGAAAATAAGTGTATTATAGGTACAGAGTTTAACGGTTTCTCTTGTGGACAAGTATAAAAATGTACACTGTTGGACATGTTAAAAAATTACGCTGGTGAACAATTTTAGAACTGTCAAGCCTTTGTCAGGATGAGTTCAGACTTCTTCTGGAATCAGGACCAATTAAATCATTCCTCTATATTATCAATATTATAATAAGTGACAATGCTAAACAGTCATGAATTACTACTTTCTTTTTCAATGGGGAACTTGTTTTAATGGGCAGATAATTAGATGGGTTGCAAAAGTTAAAATAATCATGAATTTGGTCTTGAACATGAGTGATGGTCTCTAAAAACAATTCTTGATTGGATGCAATCACACATTTACTGGTCCAATACTGGTGGATACTGTATATAACTTTTATATAATTGTATGAACATCATTTACAATCTAAACATTGCACAACACCAAATCAATGTAGAAAAATACTTTGTTAATATAAATAGTATACTGGCCTGCCAGATGTACAATTAAAGGAGTATATAATCATTAAATTTATTTTAAAATACAAATCTCAATTAATTTGATACGCTTAGTGTACCATACTTGTCCTACAGGCTACTTGGCCATGGGTATTCTTTCCCTTACAGTTGATATCAGTTTATTCAGCTCTGCATCAAATTGATCTTGATCTCCATTATTGTGCACTGTGAAGTCCCATTGGACTCCTGTATCCAAGTCGCATTCAGATTCAGCATCATCAATTCCTAAAATATGATGAAAAAAGAGTTGATAAAAAAGGGCACATGTACATCATGTGTAGGTATATTTCTGTTTAATAACTTTTGCACCTATTACACACTGTAGCATTTTATTCCGTAGAAGACCATTTTACTAATGTTACCTTTGAAGGGTATAACGGAACTATTTGGATGTCTTTTGGACAATAATCATTCTATAAATCTCTCCATACTCACTTGGCGTAGCAAGAGGGAGACCGGGGTGGCATGTCTGTCAGTTGAGATTGGTTCTGTTGGTTCATTTGACAAGGGCAATCATGGAATATGACCATCAAATTAGTTGTCAGTCTTGTTGGTTCGCTTTTATTTCTTGCCCCCCCCCACTATCAAAAACCTAGCTACGTCACTGCCCATACTGAATAAAGCAAGAGGGCAGCATTTTTTGTGGCGTGGCGTCCCCAAACTGACGCGAACAATCAAGCTAGATAAAACTGACAGTACCAATCTCAAATGACACAACCTCAAATCAACCAACACGACTCAAATAGTGGGGGTGGGGGGTATTTACCGCTCTGGCTACGCCACTGAGAGTGTCCTTCTTCCTATGGTAGGACTACACATTACAACCAGTTTTTTGAAAGTATTCTCTTTCATTCGGAGGATTGAATCAATTGAAATCTAAGCGCTATTTCTTACCTTTGGTAAAAACATATCCTCTAGATTCTCTGACTTTAAGATCAGCTTCAACCCTTACAGTCATAGTTTCGTGTTTATAATTTTCTTGAAAATATTTCACATCCGACTGTCTCCTTGCATCGCTGATGATCCAAACACTGAATGACGATGGCACATCAATTGTTGCAAGATGACAGAAATAGCCTGGTTCTTGGTTGCGTTTCTCCTCGCCCCATTTGATCATATCGGCTCTGTATTTCTCTTTGTACTCTGTGGCATCGAGCAGTTTGTCCAAGCTTAGTTTATGATCCTGTGATTTGAATCAAATGGAAGAATTGGATTTTGAACGACCAGTGCTCTATTGCATAAAAGTTAACATTCTGCTTAAAGGCGAGCTACCACTCTGAGTTACTAGGCACATCCAGATCGCTTGGGAATTTCTCCATGTTAACTCTATACAGTCAAGTGATCAGGTGTATGACCAGTTCGTCTGTGATGAACTACCAAAGTGGTAGGCCAGCTGTAAGTTATTTAAGAAGAGTAATTTTTAACTCTTCTTAAGCTTGTTCATAGGAATATTAAAAAATTCTTCCTAAGTTGAGCTTTATAGAGTTGGACACAGGTCTAAACTTTAACATGGATCCTATGTCATGAAGAATGAATTATTTTAACAATCTCCTTAAGAAGAGTTGAAAACTTAAGAAGCATCGCTCTTCTTAAGTTGAATCTTATTGCAACAGGACCAAGGTCTTTACATTTACTCTCTATCTAACCTAACCTCTATCTTACCATATCTCTGTCTGATCTATGACATTGGTGAATCTGGGAAACTGAAACATAACAGCTTGAAATTTTCACTGTGTGAAGGGGTTTTGTTATGTATACCAAATTATTGTTCTACTTTCTTTCTCAGGATGTGGGCTTTCTTTCATTCTGAATAAATGGAATACGATAGAGCCTTTTGTTATGTTAGTTATTCACTGATTTGCCTTCATTAATTATGATGATATTAACTGAACAATACCTTAGCGAACTGTGCCTTTAATGGTCCAGATAATCTCAGTATAGTGCATTCATCATTGCCAAGTCTGAAAAGAAAAATCATTAAATTAACAAATTTAATATGTGTTTTTATATAGAATTAAGTTAGTTACCAGGGGTTTAAAATTCAATAAGAATCTAAGAACAAGTCTTTGCGTAGAGACTCTCACCAGTAGAGTTTCAAGAAATCAAGTTGACTCTTGAAAGATTTAACACGCTATTTAAATAAAGACAAATCTACAGATTTTCCTTCTTTCTTTCCAACTTATAACAAATTGCTAACCATGTGTAAGCTGTGTGAAAACCATGCTTCAGTATAAATGCTTATTATTGGGTATGTTTGTTTTGTTATTTTCAAAAATTAAATATGATTATTTCCAATGGTATCTGAATCCAGTTATGTTACATGTTATCATGCTTAAAATACATTTAAGGACTCGGACTTGGACATCAAAGACTCGGTCTCCGACTCGGACATTAAGGACTCACTCTCGGGACTCGAGAGGTAAGGACTCGGGCTGCGGTAGGGTGGATCGGCTCCAACACTGCTGCTTAGTACAAAAATACTCATCCTTATTATATAATACAATTAGCTCAAATGAGATTAATGGATAGGGTAAAGTCGCCTATTTTCGGTCAGCGCCTATTTTCGCCTTTGACTTCCCCCAAATCGTGTAATGAATATGACCTCGTCGTTATAAACTGACAGCTAAAAAGCCCCCGCCGTTGATGCCGGTATTGCTTTTAAAATGGTGACGACTGATGCAATTACACAATTTTTGCCAAGTGACCGAAAATAGGCGCTGACCGAAAATAGGCGACTTTACCGTATTTGTAGTTGAAGAACTAACCTTTGTTGCAGAATGTCTGTAACATAATCTTTTCCAGACTTGCGCTTTCCACTAAACAATAAAATCACACAGGGTTGTCTAGAAGACAGCGCCGCATCCTCCATGTTGGTTTCTTTTGATATACTTTTCGATTTCTTGCTTAAATCCGACTCATCATGAGCATCTCCACTTGATTTGCGCTTGAGATCGTCACTTTGTACAGACTTTTCTTTCATGATGTGATCTGTAAAGTAAAAAAACTATCCTTTCATTTCAAAACAAGGTCTTTATTTAAGAGAATTACCCTCAAACACTGTAATCGTCTGTTTTGAACATGCTGTTTTCTGTTAAATTATTCCCTCACCAAGTGCCACAATTATATGAAAGGCTGTACAAAATGTGGAATTCTTACTGATTGACCAACTATATTTTTGGCCTACTTTTGAGTTACTGTCCGATCATTTGTCACTTCATTTGCCCCACCACCCCCTCCCCGAAGAGCCTATGACAAGAAATTTGTCCATTGAGTAGTACACAAATTGGCGGGTGGTTTACCACCTTTGGCAGTAATTCACCACCTTTTAGCCTTTAATTTGTAAATGGAACATTTCTGGCCCTAAAGATTTTACAGACATAATGAGAAAAATAGTGGGATTCTTCTGATATCAAAATATCATGATGTGAAGAAAAAAAATCAAAGCCCCCAAAAAGGGATCAGAATCAGTACATACACCTTTAAAGTTTCTTACAGTTCATTGAAGTGTTTAAAAAAAATTAAACAATAATTTCTATGCAAATTATACAGATCAGCCAAGTAAATTAAATAACATGTTGATTGTCCCCGGCTCCCCGCCCTCACCGATTTTTGGAGAATTTAAAATATTTATTACTTTGGTTATTTTTTGCTTCATAACTTTATTTCATATAATGTTGTCATGAAAACAGATGCATACAAGTGTTTCAGTATTATTTATAAACACATTGAACACTATTTCTCCAAGCTAGGGGTAAGGAAATGAGGAAATAACAGAACATATGAGGGCCTCTCCATTTTTACAATGTGTGGACAAAGCTTCAACAGTTGGAATGTTTACACAGAAATGAATATTAGCAAAAATAAGGGCCTCCCTCACCAAGTTTTAAGAAAATCCGGACAATCAACATGTTATTTATTTTACTTGGCCTAATAAATACCAAAAACGCCAACAACTAAA
Organism: Ophiura sarsii; assembly: GCA_035610835.1. Lineage (NCBI taxonomy): Eukaryota > Metazoa > Echinodermata > Ophiuroidea > Amphilepidida > Ophiuridae > Ophiura > Ophiura sarsii. Next base: position 41,092,100 of record CM069452.1, on the reverse strand, counting down.
CATATTGTAAAACTAGAGGTAAACATTCCAAATAAACAAGGTCAATCATTTAATCATTGGTGAGGTTGCTTGTTTTGACTTCTTAAAAGCAATAGCAAATAAATTGGGCTGTAAGGCAAAGTAAAACAAAACAACAGTTGATCGTCCCGCCTGCTTCCTTTTTTCGTACCACATTGATTTTTTTATTATTTAATTTTTTAAAAAAAAATGTTGTAGTAAAACTTTTCGAAAAATTGCATGTAAAACTATCAAATGTTTAATTTGCTCCAGCAAAACTTTATTAAAACTGTATCTGTACTTTATAAATAAATGCATGTATACAATGTGATGTAAAGAGTCTCAGACTGTAAAATCTTTACTTCAAAAAGCCGGCTGTCATCTTGAAAACATTTAAAATTTTTTTTAAATAATAAGCCCCTCCCGCATCCTTTTTTTGAAAAGTCTGGACGATCAACTGTTGTTTTGTTTTACTTGGCCTAAATGTTGAAAATTGATTGTTTCGAACACAGGGAAAAGTGTGCGGTTTTCTTGTGGACGTGTATTTAGCATAAATGAATATCAATACCACTAGTCTATCAATATCAATATCGAGCACTGCATGCGCATTTGTAAACAGCAACAGAAATACCACCTGTTTGGTCCAACTCAAAAGAGAGTGCGTAGAACGATCGTCGGGCCACGCCCTGGGAGGAAAATCGTGCACCCTAGCGACTCACGCAGTGTACAACGCCGCATGAAACTCTCGGCGCAGCTGTTTACATGTGGCGTGAATAAGCTCATGTTTATTCAGAAGTTAATCAGCGCACACTTTTAAAACTGTATTTTTCCCAGTCTTCACATTTGTGCACATTTGTGAATAGGGACATGGGGGTTCCATCCCTATTCACCCCGTTTTACGGTACACAAACTGGCCGGGTGACATGTAAAAAACAAAAACTTTTCCCATTTTTGTCCCTATAATTACCCCCATGTCCTTATTCACCCCGTTTTACGGTAACTGATAATTAAACTTTAATTTAAAATTAAAGCAGTTTTTATACTCAAACAAACCTCTCTGTTTTGACTTTGATGTTTGACTGAGCACCCTAAAAATACCTAGGCTAATATTTAGAAGGCAAAGACTATTCGCACGGACACCCTGCAGCTTAAACCTTATAGACTATTCGCACGGGCACCCTGCAGACTATTCGCACGGGCACCCTGCAGCTTAAACCTTATAGGCTATATGCAGGGTTTACTCTAGAGGGCGGTATACCACTGTTCGTGTATCTAAAGGTTGAAAAGCTATATGCAGGGTTTACTCTAGAGGGCGGTATACAACTGCCCGTGTAAAATAATTATTAGACTGGAGAGCAATGCAGCTAGTAATAAATTAGTATAGTAGCATGCACCTTTCTCTAGTCGTGCTGCTGACGGTTTCCGTTTTCACTGGCATATGTAGATGAGCACTGAGTCTAACGGGATAATTGGGCGTTGAGTGACGGTTGGGGGTATGGGGGCGGGGCTCTTCACCCTCTTCACTTCATGCATGGACCTACATATGAAATCAACTACTGCCTATATACAGTCCTCAAAATAAGTAACTGACCAGGTAATAAATATACTCTTAACTCCAAAACTATAGCTCCTACATAAAAATATTAAATAATAAAGTTGTAAAGAAATTTCTCTTGATACATTATTCATTGAGATCGGTTAATAATTAAGAATGCGACATTGAAAAGGATCAAACAAAGTGCAGTTTACATTTTAACACTTGGGATTTGAAATTTGAAATTAAAACCACAATACTGGCATTTAAACAAAAAACACCCCAACAAACAAATAAACAAACATCCCAACAACTATGATCAAATTCATATGAATCCCTCGTATCAAACAACAAACAACAAACAAATACCCCAACAATCAGTATGGCATCTGACAAAGCCGTAGCCATCCGTCCCCTTAGGGCCCTACGTCCCCTCCCCTGCATTTTTGCGCCATCTCCCACAACTGCCATTGCTGCAACTGCCCGTGCGAATAGACTTCTGGCTCTTGGCTGCAGGGTGTGACTGCCCGTGTTGCAGGGTGTGACTGCCGCCAAAAGACTCGAGCTGGGGTATTTCAAGCGACAGCGTACCTACTTTTCATACGCTAATTTTACCAATAAAGTAACCATTCAGTTTACTGATAATTGGCACGAGTCAACGGTAGTTGCTTTAAGCGTGAGCTATCATGTCAGCTACCTTCATAACAGTATAGGGGACTGTACATTGACAATGTGATGTCAAACGGGTATAATTTCATACCGTCTGGCGTAGAATTATAAGTTTGTTATAGTTTTAAATCGATGTTATAACCCCGGTTATCGGACGTTATATCACAACAGTGTAACTAGCAAAACAGTGTTGCTGGTTGGCCGCTCGGGTTGGCTCGCCCAATTAGCAAAGCAGGCGCGAGCGAGGCCTTGGCGGAGCGAGCGCCCTTCATACCAAGTTGCCAGTTTTGAAGTGCTTGGTAATAGACTGAGTACAGACTTGTAGAAATCTGGCTTTTGTGGCTATAAAAAATAAACTTAAATCGGTCTGAATTTTAGGTATTTTAAAGACCAATACAATACGCATAAACGTAGACGTTATTTATACAAATTCTATCAATTTGAGGACATTCTGACATGAAAGAATTTGTTTTATTCATTTATTTCTTCTTCTTTTTCTTCTTTTTTTTTTGGGGGGGGGGGGGGGAAAGTGGGTTTGGCTAATACCGGACTGGTTGAGTGGGTGACGGTTCGTGGCTGGGGGTGGGGCCCCATGGTAGAAATGGTCTTCGTATTTTAAATGCATTGCCCAGTGAAACTGAACCTTTTGCTAACTGCATCATCACTGAGCAAAAAGTCACAAACACGGGACAAAACAACTGGATAAAACATTGCGTGTACACCCGTCAAAGAATAAATTGGGTACCTCTCCCCCGCCTCTTCCGACAACAAGAGTATACATTGTCTATATGACCATTTGTGGTTTCTTTTAGACTAACGACTTAACTGGATCTCATTCAGGTTCAAAGTATTATCTAATTGTACAGACTGTGTTTTTTTATTCGTTGACTTTTGGATTCTTTCAACAAAAGTTTAATGCATAAACTCATACCCCAAACAAACAGTTATTGTTGACAAAAATCGGGAAGAACACATTATGGTTTACCCACATTATACATTATTATAGGCCCATAACGTTGGATTTCATGGACAAAGATTCCCGTTTCTGTTTCATGTCAGTCATCAATGTAAAGTTACAGATGTTGCCGGTTGACTCTTGACTCTTTTCACGCCCATCGAGTGTAAATAGTGTAATAATTCGTTTACGTCACTTGTAACAGCGTGCGCGTGCAAACAAACAAGGTAAAAGAAGAACAAAATAGCACACGTCACGTCACGACGGGGGGGGGGGGGGGCGACGGGGACGGGGGGGGGGGGGGGGGGACGACGGGGACGGGGCGGGGAGGACACAGTCAATAGTCAAATATATAATCAATTATGCGTCATCTTTGCACCCTCTTAGTGATAATTTTACGTTTCCCTCCGAAATTGTGCACGCATAAAAAAACGAGAATACCAAATACTTCACCACCTTTCAAATGTTATATCAAAAGAATTTGTAAAAACATGGACACCCTTAGTCTTTATTGGAAGTTTTATGTACATAAAAAATACCTCTGAAATGTGGGACAACCCTATAACCTTGATATATTCGCGTATCGCGTGTTAGCCAAACATTATAATGTATAACCACTAGGCCTAATAACCACACTATTTACTCGTGGGGAAGAAGGGGTGAACCCCCTGCCAGAAAGCCTGCCACCCCATATACGCTACTGCAGTATTATAGTTGACCCCCCCCACCCCCGATAATCAGAATTCCAAACAAACAACCACAGATGATAAGACAGACCGTGCATATTAATAAAACCTCATGTACATATGTCCACGACTTAATATAGATCATTAGGCGCCAACACGATTCATCTAGCAACATTGCAAAAAACACTAGAACTGGGGGATTTCAGGCGACAGCGTACCTAGTATTCAAACAAACAGACCTTGCATATATTATATTAATAAAACCACAGACTGTCTATGTCCACGACTTATAGATCATTGGGTTGGGCGCCAACACGATTTGTCTGGCAACATTGCAAAAAACACTGGACCTGGGGCATTTCAGGCGACAGCGTACCTTGTATTCACGATTTACACCAACTTAGGCGTGCTAAACGTGATCGATAGTTATTGATCCAAAAGTAGGTACGCAGTCGCTTGAAATCCCCTAGGTCGACCCCAATCGTGTGACTGCCCGTGTTGCAGGGTGTAACTGCATTGGCGGAGCCAGGGGGGGGGGCCTGGGGGGCACGTGCCCCCTGGGTCCCTGGCACCCAAAAAAAAAAAAAGGAGAAGAAAAAGAAAGAAAAAGGAGAAGAAAAAGAAAGAAAAAGGAGAAAAAGGAAGAAAGAAAGAGAAATAGTAGAGGGTATAGAGTTCTTTATTTGTTACATAGTAAGTTTCCATGCCCCCATCCCTTATTTTGTACGTTCCCGGCACAGATCCCGGCATATCAAAGCAATAATGGCGTAGCCAGAGGGTTAAGAAGGGGCCGACCGCTCCTTCTCCCCTGTCACCCAATATTGCCATTGTCGCCTCAATTTTGATAAGAGAAATCACAGTTAAATTATGACGTTCAAATACAAAGATAGCATTTTTCGTTGTATGTGCCCCTTCCCCAAAAAGAAATTCATTGCAAATTAAGACGATAGTTTGAAGCCAAAATGTATTTCAATCCTAGCAAAACCGGGTAAAATAGCAAAACATTTAACAATAAAAGCAGTGTCATAAGGCCAAAATATATCTCAAATGTGGCAAATAAGTATAAAGAAGCCGGGGTTTTCGTAAAAAATAAAAATAAAAATTGACATTTTAATAGAAGCAACAATGTATCTCAATCTTGGCAAAATTAATGTAAAGAAGTCAATTTTGCGTGGTTGGTATCTCAATCGCGGCACAATTTATGTAAAATAGCCCAAAGAAATTTGCGCGCTATGCGCGCACGTGACATGAACGTTAACTTTAATTTTGGAATCTAATTTTAAGACAAAATGTATCTCAATCATGACAAAATGAGTTAGTGTTGAGAAGCCAATATTTCGCGCGTTTTGCTCATGTGCCTCGAAATCATGATTTGCTTTAGTTTTTAAGCTTGTACCATCGATATATAATTGGCAAAATATGTAGAATAGCAAAAAAAATTGCGTGCTACGCACGCACATGCCTCAAACGATAAGACTTTGGACCAGTCCTTGTGTGACTTAATTTCTTGTTGTCCGTTTCGGGAGAGCCCGAAGGCCGAGCGGGTGAGTGAAGCGTGGGTGAAGGGTGGGTGGATGTTTTAGAACCTCAAAATATTTACATTTCTTTTTAGAAGCTTGTTATCAGCAAAAAAAGTCGCTCAATGATGACAAAATTAGTGTAAAATATGCAATTTTGCGCGCTAAGCTCGCATGAACCTTCAAACATTACATTTAGCTTCATAACAAATTACTGTAAAAGTGGAAATGTTCGCGCTACATTTATTTTCGCGCTTTTCGCGCTCAAATCATCAAGCGCGAAAATTAAAACGCGCGAATATATTCATTTTGTATGTAGGTCTATGTATGGAAGCTAAAAATCACGAAAATAAAAACAAGCAAAATTGTTCAAAATGTGCAATGCGCGAACATTTACACGCGCGAACATTTCCACTTTTACAGTAGTATCAAATGTTGTGCGCTACGCGCTAATGTGACTTCAAACATTAACTTTATCTTAATGAAACTTTTATGAAGGCAAGCCTCAATCATAGCAAACTGTAAAATAGCAAATTTTAAAATAGCACACTTTAAGGTATCAGGTCACTTTTTTTCTTTACTTCGTCAATTTATAGGTATCTGATTAATAATAATTTCAAAAAATATATGATTTTGATTTGCAGCTTTAGTTTTCTTTTAAATTAAGATTTTGATATTCATAAAACGTACAAAAAAGAAGATAGAATTACCCAAAAGAAAACGTTTTTATTGCCAGTAATATGTAGCAAATATATAGAATATATTAGTATAATTATGCTCAACTTCTTTCGTGCGTTGATAAAAAAACAAAATATTTATTAGAAATGAAGAGGTGGCTTTTCGATAAAATGTTGGTCAAAAGTATACACCAGATCGCATCAAATGAGTTCCAAAATTTAAATTTTTTCTACTTCTGAGGGGGGCACATCCCCCCTGTCCGAGCATAGCTCGGAGGGCAGTGCTGCGCACCGCTTGGATGGTACCTCATCAAATTCAGTTTTTGGGGCCTCCCATTAACATTTCTGGATCCGACCCTGAGACTGAGTGCCCCCCGGATAAAATAATCCTGGCTACGCCTATGAACTGCCCGTGCAAATAGTCATTGCCTATTTAGAAAGCCTATCCTTCCCATATAACAGCTCCAGGAAAACGTATTAAATCTTATTAATTATAGAGCATAATGAAGTCTGGCTATACTGAAAAGATCACTTTTCATCAAGACAATAAGAGAGCACCACACCAAATCAATGCGCAATTCGTGTAATGCTGTAGTAGTTCCGGAAAAGCACGAAGACTAGGCTTGTAAATGTGAGGTTTTCGGGCAATTTGTTTCTCCGGGGATGGTATGTTTGTATTTAAATGAACGAGTGGGACCTATCCGTTGCACCTACAATGATAAAATACGACATTTTCAATTTATCGACCTAAATAGTGCCCAGGGCGTAAGCACCTGCCTAAATGGTGAACAGGCATGCCAGAAAACGTGAAAAAGTGGGGGCGCTGTGTGCAGGTCCGTAGCGGAAAATTTAGCTTAATAGCCCCTCATGAAACAAGGCTTAAATTAAAGTTGAGATGTTACTGAAAATGGTCATAGGTGACAAGTATGCAATAAATGTAACCGGAGGGTAGAAAAGGTGTCTTGAAATATGGCACTTTTACACGTATTTCAATGAGAAAGATATTTGGTGTAGTGCGCCCATAAGCTTAATAAATGGGTGACGGGCTGTGAATAATAGCCTAAAATTTCCAGTCAACGTATTTTGTCTGAAATACTCGGGTAATGGATCGTGATTTCGGTCAACGAACACTCATATATTATTGCATTTGCTCAATGAAAGTATATACATGAGAGAAAATATATCAAATACCTTTTAAACCTTCACAAAATGCGAACGCGACACATTCGTGACTTTTTGTCGTCTGCCAGGTCTGCTGCACACTTCCTTTTCTGCACCAAATGCATTATGGGATAAAAGCTCCCGCAAAAAAAAGTTTCCTCAGCAATATCCTTTAAAAGGGGAAGTATCGGTGTCTGGAATACTGAGAGTTGCATCTTTTTTTTTTTTGGGGGGGCGGGTGCAACCAAATGTTTTAAATTTCACTCTGGAGGTAGTTTGATGCTATTCAGCTGATAGCAGGAGGGGTATGGTATATGGTATGGTCTGAATAATTAGTTCTATAATTCAGCAAACAATATACATTATACCTCAACAGAGTATTGGTATACTGACAGATATTTAGCATTCTTGAGTTAAATAAATCCCGAGAACATAAGAAATTGTAATCCAAAACGATAGACAATTTACCAGTTGCGTGTGTCTGGCTTCACGAGAAATCAGTCAATGATTGAAAAGCCCGGCAAAAACACTCACGTTGCATAGTGTTATGCAAAACTATCGGCTCTCAACCAATAGAAAATGTCTAGTTTTAGTGGCATTTGAAGTCCTGGCATGCTCACAAATTTGTCTCCCAACTTGTACTATATCAGATTTTTGGGGATGAAAGAAAATTAAAAAAATGCATTTATTATGTTTTGTACCTTTGCTCACCATCGACACCAATTGGCACTGCCTAGTTATGATAACTAGCACTGATTTAAAAATACACTCATAAAAATAATATCACATGTTACTCTTGTTTTATATTATTATGAAGTTATTAACTTGGCCGAGTGGCGTAGCAAGGTACCAAAAACTGGGGAGGCCATTTATGTTGAAAACTGAAAAGGTAATTTAGCTGGTACTATCTTAGCGGTGCCCTGGGGGGGGGGGGGGGGGGGGGGGGGGGGGTACTCAGATTTGGTTTGGTCGGGGTGTGCCGCTGGAGATTCAAAACCCATACCCATTTCAAAGGGTGATTTTTCGCGAAAATAGACCTAAATTTGGCAAATGTTCGCGTAAAAAAAAATTCGCGAAAAAACGACCCACTGGAGCGGCACGTCCTGTATGCCTTACATACGTGAGTATCCCCCCCCCCCCCCGGGAGCGGTGCCCAGCACCGCCATCTGAGACAGCTCAGACAGGGGGTGTCTACACATCCCCCCTGGCCTTAGAAGTAGAATTTTTTCAATTTTCGAACTCATTTGGTGCTAATATCTATCTGGTGTATAATTTTGACCAACATTTTATCGAAAGCCACCTCTCCATTTCCAATAAATATTTTGTTTTTTTATCAATGCACAAAAGAAGTTGATCATAACTGATATATTCTTGATTTAAGTATACATGGTTTAAAATCTCGAACAGGGGGAGAGGGGGATGCATGATGTGCCCCCTCAGAATTTGATTTTTTTTCTTCTTCAATTTTCAAACCCATTTGGTGCGATTTGGCGTGTACTTTTTTTTTATTGAAAAGCAATCCCTTTTCCCAGTTTCTTCTACTTTTTCCCCCTTCTTTTCTTTCTTTGCAAAAAAGTGGGGCGGCCATGGCGCCAGGCTGGGTGTAGTTGGGGTAATGAGTTGCACAATAATTTGAGAATTTTTTAATTGAGTTGAGCTTTTGGGAAACTTGTGACCTTGACTTGGCTCAGTCGAGTGAGTATTAATTATACAAGGCGGTTCTCGAACGGCGCGTCTCGCCTGTTCATCAAAAGTGACTTGAAAGAAATGATGATGAAACATATGATACAATGTAGCACACCACCCCCCTTCCCTCCACCAAATCCCATCAAGATATGCCTTACTGATCTATTTGACCCCCGATGACCCCGAAAAATTAATCAACAAAAAGAACACACCATCCCTCTTCCGTCCACCAAATCCCATCAAGATAGGCCTTACTGATCTATTTGACCCCCATATTTGACCCCCGATGACCCCGAAAAATTAATCAACAAAAAGAACACACCACCCCTTCCCTCCACCAAATCCCATCAAGATAGGCCTTACTGATCTATTTGACCCCCATATTTGACCCCAAAAAATTAATCAACAAAAAGAACACACCATCCCTCTTCCGTCCACCAAATCCCATCAAGATAGGCCTTACTGATCTATTTGACCCCCGATGACCCCGAAAAATTAATCAACAAAAAGAACACCCCACCCCCCTTCCCTCCACCAAATCCCATCAAGATAGGCCCTACCCAGCAAACACAGAACGTTTCCGCAACGTTGCACCTAGGTTGCAGTTAGGTTGCGTCATTTAAAACGTTTTAACAACGATTTTATAACGTTACGGTTTGGTTGTGATTTGGTTGTTTTAAGTTGGTCCGTTGAAACGTGAGCAAAACGTTCTCTGAACGTTAAAGTTTAGTTATAGTTTGGTTGCACTTAGGTTGTGGTTAGGTTGTCATTATAAACGTTCTTACAACGTTATTATGACGTTGCGGTTTGTTTGTTTTAGGTTGGTTCTTGGAAACGTGATTAAAACGTTCTCTGAACGTTGCATGTTGATCATCGGAAACGTTTACATAATGTTTTAACAACGTTGTAACACTCAAATAGTTGGTTGTTTTAGTTTAATCCTTTAAACGTGAAAAGGATGTTCCCTGAACGTTGTAGTTTAAGTTCTAGTTTGGTTGCACTAAGGTTCTGGTTAGGTTGTCATTAAATACGTTCTTACAGCGTTATTATAACGTTGCGGGTTGTTTGTTTTAAGTACCAAATCACACCCAAACCGCAACGTTATATATAACGTTGTAGAAACGTTGTAATGACAACCTAACCACAACCTAAGTGCAACCAAACTAGAACTTAACTGCAACGTTCAGAGAACGTTTTGCTCACGTTTCAACGGACCAACCTAAAACAACCAAATCACACCCAAACCGCAACGTTATATATAACGTTGTAGAAACGTTTTAATGACAACCTAACCACAACCTAAGTGCAACCAAACTAGAACTTAACTGCAACGTTCAGAGAACGTTTTGCTCACGTTTCAACGGACCAACCTAAAACAACCAAATCACACCCAAACCGCAACGTTATAATAACGTTGTAGAAACGTTTTAATGACAACCTAACCACAACCTAAGTGCAACCAAACTAGAACTTAACTGCAACGTTCAGAGAACGTTTTGCTCACGTTTCCATGGACCAACCTAAAACAACCAAATCACACCCAAACCGCAACGTTATAATAACGTTGTAGAAACGTTTTAATGACAACCTAACCACAACCTAAGCGCAACCAAACTAGAACTTGACTGCAACGTTCAGAGAACTTTTTGCTCACGTTCCATTGACCAACCTAAAACAACCAAATCACACCCAAACCGCAACGTTATAATAACGTTGTAGAAACGTTTTAATGACAACCTAACCACAACCTAAGTGCAACCAAACTAGAACTTAACTGCAACGTTCAGAAAACATTTTGCTCACGTTTCCATGGACTAATTAAATAATGAATTACATTTTATTTAAAAAGGTTTATTACGAATCAAAATTTTAATACAAAACAATTTGGCATTACAAATTTGATGTACTAATCTAGGCGTATACAGGGTGACCCAAAAAATGTTAACACTTTGGGCACATAAGATATAGGACAGGAACACACGGGTCTAATCTTGATGTATTATGAAAGCTGAGTAAATAAGCTTTCATTTGCATTTTATTGCGTTCCAATTGGTTATTTAGAACGGGAGATATGCTTCAGCAAACATGAGGAAGCAAAATCGGCTTGGTCCAATTTGCATTAATTACAACTATGATTACGAACTTGTAAGAAGCGCAATATGCTCTTTTCTAAGCGTGTAAATCCGTTAAAGTTTGAATCGAATTCGTTCCTCGTGGGTATTGCACATGGAAAAAGAGTATAGAACTTGAACTCATGACAAAATACCTGTATAATTTATGTGGAATATATTTATTTATGTCTTTTAAGCTTGAAAAGAATCTGGCTTCATCACGACGTTCATATAACGTTCATATAACGTTTACACAACCAAATTATGTTACCTGGGCTGTAATCGCTAATTTGCATATTTTACCTAGCCTTACATGAGTCGAGTAAATTGTGGAAATAGCTCATTAGCATAATTTCAATGGTACAAAAATTAGCACCGGTGCTCGTTTGTAACCTTTAAATTATGGTAATGAGCTAATTTGCAACTTTTATTTATTTAAACCTATATATTTTTTTAAATTTAAGTCGATACATACATTTAACAGCTTTTAACACCATAGAAAGCATTTTGATCTGTATACGTAAGTTCTCATATGTATAGCTAAAGGCAAGTCATTGTTCACTAATGCCATATACATTGAGCAAGAACATAGTACACATGAAAAGGTCAGTGCCCGCCCCATCCCTCTATAATACCACTACCATTCCCTGGTTGCCATGGTGTAACTAACCGAATTTGATGAAAGTTTTTTACACGTTTGGGATAACGTTGTGAAAACGTTCAAGACTAACGTTCATACAACATAAAAATGTGTCGACAAATAAACGTTTTTTGAACGTTTAATCATAACGTTCCAAGAACGAAAGTGAAACGTTGTCACGACGTTCCAACAACGTAATAAATAGGTTATAAAAACGTCATTTGGACGTAATGGTATAACTAACAGAAGTTTTTTAAACGTTTGGGACGTTGTTATAACGTTGTGAAAACGTTCATTACTAACGTTCAAACAACGTAAAAATGTGTCGACAAATAAACGTTCTTCTAACGTTAGATCGCAACGTTCCATGAACGTTGTCACGACGTTCCGATAACGTAATAAAGACAGTATAAAAACGTCATTTGGACGTAATGGTATAACTAACAGAATTTCAAGAAAGTGTTTTAAACGTTTAGGACGTTGTGATAACGTTGTGAAAACGTTCATGACTAACGTTCATACAACGTAAAAATGTGTCGACAAATAAACGTTCTCCTAACGTTGGATCACGTTCACAACGTTCTTTGAACTTTTAATCATAACGTTCCAAGAACGAAAGTGAAACCTTGCCACGACGTTCTAACAACGTAATATGGTTAGCTGGGTACTGATCTATTTGACCCCCGATGACCCCGAAAAAATAATCAACAAAAAGAACACCCCATCCCTCTTCCGTCCACCAAATCCCATCAAGATAGGCCTTACTGATCTATTTGACCCCCGATGACCCCGAAAAATTAATCAACAAAAAGAACACACCACCCCCCTTCCCTCCACCAAAGCCCATCAAGATAGGCCTTACTGATCTATTTGACCCCCGATGACCCCGAAAAATTAATCAACAAAAAGAACACACCACCCCCCTTCCCTCCACCAAATCCCATCAAGATAGGCCTTACTGAGTCTATTTGACCCCATATTTGACCCCCGCTGACCCCGAAAAATTAATCAACAAAAAGAACACACCATCCCTCTTCCGTCCACCAAATCCCATCAAGATAGGCCTTACTAATCTATTTGACCCCATATTTGACCCCCGATGACCCCGAAAAATTAATCAACAAAAAGAACACACCACCCCCTTCCCTCCACCAAATCCCATCAAGATAGGCCTTACTGATCTATTTGACCCCCAATGACCCCGAAAAATTAATCAACAAAAAGAACACTCCATCCCTCTTCCGTCCACCAAATCCCATCAAGATAGGCCTTACTGATCTATTTGACCCCATATTTGACCCCCGATGACCCCGAAAAATTAATCAACAAAAAGAACACACCATCCCTCTTCCGTCCACCAAATCCCATCAAGATAGGCCTTACTGATCTATTTGACCCCCGATGACCCCGAAAAATTAATCAACAAAAAGAACACACCATCCCTCTTCCGTCCACCAAATCCCATCAAGATAGGCCTTACTGATCTATTTGACCCCATATTTGACCCCGATGACCCCGAAAAATTAATCCACAAAAAGAACACACCATCCCTCTTCCGTCCACCAAATCCCATCAAGATAGGCCTTACTGATCTATTTGACCCCATATTTGACCCCCGATGACCCCGAAAAAATAATCAACAAAAAGAACACCCCATCCCTCTTCCGTCCACCAAATCCCATCAAGATAGGCCTTACTGATCTATTTGACCCCCGATGACCCCGAAAAATTAATCAACAAAAAGAACACACCATCCCTCTTCCGTCCACCAAATCCCATCAAGATAGGCCTTACTGATCTATTTGACCCCATATTTGACCCCCGATGACCCCGAAAAATTAATCAACAAAAAGAACACACCACCCCCCTTCCCTCCACCAAATCCCATCAAGATAGGCCTTACTGATCTATTTGACCCCATATTTGACCCCTGATGACCCCGAAAAATTAATCAACAAAAAGAACACACCACCCCCTTCCCTCCACCAAATCCCATCAAGATAGGCCTTACTGATCTATTTGACCCCATATTTGACCCCCAATGACCCCAAAAAATTAATCAACAAAAAGAACACACCACCCCCCTTCCCTCCACCAAATCCCATCAAGATAGGCCTTACTGATCTATTTGACCCCATATTTGACCCCCAATGACCCCGAAAAATTAATCAACAAAAAGAACACACCATCCCTCTTCCGTCCACCAAATCCCATCAAGATAGGCCTTACTGATCTATTTGACCCCATATTTGACCCCTGATGACCCCGACAAATTAAGAACAAAAAGAAAACACCATCCCCCTTCCCTCCACCAAATCCAATCAAGATAGGCCTTATGGATCTTATTTGACCCCCGATGACCTTGAATGACCTCTGATGACCTTGAAAATTTATTCAGCAAAAAGAACACACCACTCCCCTTCCCTCCACCAAATCTCATCAATATAGGCCTTACTGATCTATTTGACCCCATATTTGACCCCGATGACCTCTGGTGACCTTGAAAATTTAATCAGCAAAAAGAACACACCACCCCCCTTCCCTCCACCAAATCCCATCAAGATAGGCCTTACTGATCTATTTGACCCCATATTTGACCCCCAATGACCTTGAATGACCTCCGATGACCTTGAAAATTTAATCAGCAAAAAGAACACACCACCCCCTTCCCTCCACCAAATCCCATCAAGATCGGCCTTACGGATCTTATTTGACCCCATATTTGACCCCGATGACCTTGAATGACCTCCAATGACCTTGAAAATCTAATCAGCAAAAGAACACCCCACCCCTGACATCAAGTCCCATCAAGATAGGCCTTACGGATCTCTAGATATCGCGTCACAACGCGTCTCAAAAGTGTTAAGCATATTTGACCCCGGTGACCTTGTATGACCCCCGATGACCTTGAAAAATCAATCAGCAACAGAACGCACCACCCTCCTTCCCTCCACCAAGTCCCATCACGATAGGCCTTACGGATCTCCAGATATCGCGTCACAAAGGTATTTCTTAGCACACGGCATACGGCATACGGCATACGGCGGACGGCATACGGCGGACGCCGGACAGAAAGAGTGATAACATAGTCTCTTTCTGATTACATCAGGCGAGACAAAAAGCATGAATAAACTGTGACTAAGGACATTGCATTACTTTTAAGAGTGTATTTTTGAGCTAACAAAATCACTTTTTGATTTCCTGATAACACAAAGTGGTTTGATGAAGAAATACATTTACAAATATCCTGATAAGACAATTGAAGACACCACCACACAGCACTGCAAGAGTTCACAAACATGTTTAGAATCTTTGACAACAATGTAAGAAAAGTGTTCTTTTTAAGGCATTTTAAATATAATTATAAACTTTATTTAATAGACTATCTATGATAAAAAATACAGACTTTTAACAAACAGTGATCAAAATACATTGCTATCAATCAGCATATAACCCTTTGGGGCCCTGGGGACAGTCTACTACTATTAAACTGTAAGTATGCATGACCAAAAATACACATAATAAGGGGTGTTTTTTTAGTGACATTCAGCGTTATGCATGTATTCATTTAAGTGTCTAAAACGACAATTTTCAATAAAAAGGGTACTTTTTTATAAATCTGTCGAGCGCAGGGGGTAGCGCTGGCTCAAAAATGTCAAGGGGTCCCAAGAAATCTGAAGAGATTTCTGATGTAAGCGAAGGATGGACAATGACAATTCTTCAGTTTTTCTTAGGTGACATTTCAATACATCGTGAAATTTCAGGGGTCCATGCAATTTTGATCCTGATCCCTTGGACAATTTCAAGGTGTAACCTTGATGCGTCAAATAAGAAAATAAGGGATCTATGACACGTCAGAATGCACCCTTGGTCCAGAGTGTCTGGAAAACTTTGGTCACACATGCTTATTACTGCATTATGAAAAGATGTTAACCCCCTGAGAACTACACCGGCCGAGTGGTTAAAAAGATGGATACATCATTTATTGCACCAATGAGAGACATTGTTAGAATAATTGTATCCCTGATAAAGATCGGGGTGAAATAGTTTAAAAGCTGTAACTTAATTGGTTATTCAAATGAGTGTATCTTGTAATTAACCAATCAGAAGCGCTGTTATATAGACAGGTAGACCCCAAGGGGTTATACATCGTGAAATTTCAGGGGTCCATGCGATTTTGATCCTGATCCCTTGGACAATTTCAAGGTGTAACCTTGATGCGTCAAATAAGAAAATAAGGGATCTATGACACGTCAGAATGCACCCTTGGTCCAGAGTGTCTGGAAAAACTTTGGTCACACATGCTTATTATGAAAAGATGTTAACCTCCTGAGAACTACCGGCCGAGTGGTTAAAAAGATGGATACATCATTTATTGCACCAATGAGAGACATTGTTAGAATAATTGTATCCCTGATAAAGATCGGGGTGAAATAGTTTAAAAGCTGTAACTTAATTGGTTATTCAAATGAGTGTATCTTGTAATTAACCAATCAGAAGTGCTGTTATATAGACAGGTAGACCCCAAGGGGCTAAAGGATGATTGAAGATTAGCTTGCCCTCAATCCCTAAACATTGATGGATATGACAGAATTCACATGAGCCTTGAACTTTTGTAAAATATCTTCCTCGTAATAAAAAGAACACTGCCAACACTTTTTCAAACAGGCAACTTAAAACCCAATATTGTCTCAATGACATAAAACAATATTATCAAACTATGTCCATATGAAATGGCCACAGGACATTTAACCTTTGTACTATAATTAATACTGTTGGCATCAATATAATTCTACTAATAATGAAATACAAATGTTATTGGTACCACATAAAAATCCCAAATGGGTGACAAAATAGTAGTCTAAATCAGCAATCATTATAGTATTTCATATTGCAATGAATATTGTAAAATTATCATTTCCTTGACTAACAAACCTATCTATCTACCTACACTTATCTAAACGTTCTAAAAAAGCAGTTAAATGACACTTGATGGATAAAAAATTGTTTTTACTTTTGATTTCAACCCAAAATATGATTAAGAAAAAATATGAAAAGTTATTACTTGACATAGCGAATGTTGCCATAGCTTTAACAATACGATATGGTTGCATTACATCAATCTCCTTTTGCTCTACTGGTAACATTTGTTGATGGTATTACATAGTGACGTATGTTAAAACAAGATGTTTATTAGCTTTTCATATCAATTTTTTTATCACCAATTAACTGATCAATTTTTGGCTATTGGAACTTTGTAAAAATAATTAAGAAAACAATAGGTTTACATCACAAACGACCTAAGTTTACCATACGTCACGACTCACTAGTCACTATGTAATACCACCGACCATATATCACTCACTATATATGCAATACCCTTGATGAAATGGAACGATTTTAGCAAAATAATATTCAAGCTTTTATCCCTTGCACATTTCATTTCGGATTGAAGACCTGAAGTACCAGTACAACAGGACCAATTATAATTCATAAACATTTTAATATTTGTGAACTGCATCATAACATCTATGGAGGAACAGACTGAGTGACCGACTCAAGATGAATGAGTGCAATGGCGTATCCAGGACTGTTTGGATGGGGGGGGGGGATTTTGTATCCCTGTGGGCGGATTGGTGAAGTGAGTGGAGCTACCAGCGGGTGGGGTCCAGGGGCCTACATGTGTATGTTTATATATACTGCTTAAATAAAAATGTGAATTGTATTAAAGATAGATTCTGATTGCTGGCCCGATTTTCAACTTGCTGTTTTCTATTTTACATGAAAGGTCATCCTTACAATTGCAGCATTCCAAAGTTTGAGTTGCATAACTAATGGTTTTTATTTTAGAAACACAAGGTCACACACAATTTGCCCATTGAGTAGCACAGAATCTGACTGGTGGTTAACCACCGTGGGCAGTAATTCACCACATTTTAGCCTATAATTTAAAAATGGAACATTTCTTGGCCCTAAGATTTTACAGACATATTGAGAAATATATTGGGATTCTTCTGATATCAAAATATCTTTATGTGTATTGGAAGTTTAAATTTTCTTTAAAAGTATTCACCAAATTGCACAAACACAGTTTTAAAAATTTACAAACAATTTCAGCTTCTCTGTGGGGCCCATCCTCTCTAGGTGCGATACTATTTAAAAAAGTTAAAATACAAAAAGTACATACAATTATCCTAATAATGCTTCATTAGAAATCGTCATCATCAGAATCAGAACTCGATATAGATGACACCGACTCCAAATCAGACGGTAAATCCGATGAATCAGAACCATATTCTTCATCAAGATTTTTCAATGCGACCACAAGCTTAAATGGTTTCTTCTGAAGATGTTTTTGTATTTCATGCATTTTTAGATTTCTTTTTGAGGTATATTCTTTGCCACATTCATTGCAGGAAAATCTGTACGTCTTCCGCGGCTTCTTTTCGTGGTCTTGAGATTTGTGAATTTTAAGATTTCTCTTTTCGGCATATTCTTTTTGGCATGTGTCATGTGAGCATTTATATATCTGCTTTACACCTACAGTGTGTCTTCTTTTTTCATGGCGGTTTAGATGGATCTTTGAAGCAAAAGCCCCTTCACAATTAGCACACTTATATGGGCGTTCACCGGTATGAATCCTTTCATGGACAGTCAAATCACACTTCTGCACAAAACCTTTTGCACAAAACTCGCACTGATGAGATTTTTCTTGCAAATGCACTGCCTTCTCATGAAATTTCAGAGCAACCAATGACGCACATTCTTTACCGCATGTTTTACATTCATACTTAGGCCCCTGTTTGTGTTTCGACCGTTCGTGATATACAAGATCATCTCTGCTATTGAAAGTCTCATCACAATGTTGACATTTGTGGCTCTTTGCCCCAGTGTGTTTATTCTCATGTCTCCGCATATTACTCATTCTGGCGAATCCTATACCGCAGTGTTGACATATATGAGGTTTGACTCCACTATGAGTCATCGCATGTCGTTTCAAATCTATCCGACGTGAGAAACCTTTCCCACAAACATCGCATTCAATATCTTTACACCCTCCTTTTTTTCCCTCTGGAGTGCATGTACGTGAATGATTTGTCAAATCCCCATGCCGCACATAGCATTTGCCACATAAATCACATTTAAAAGGCTTTTTTGGACTAGTTTCCACAGGTTTTGCTTGGTCAACTTCATCTGTCTTAGACGGCGATGTACAACTATCATTCTTCATAATAGTTGAAGCAACTTTTTGACTCGTCATGTCCTCCTTAGCATCTTTCTTCCCCATACTGAAAAAACTACTGATCTTTGATTGTTTTACCTTCACATGGGTTTTCATATGGGAGGTTAATGTCGATTTATGAGCAAAGCATTTTCCGCATTCATCGCAATAGTGAGGTATCTCCTTACTTGTCCACTGAAGATTAGCAGTACATGTATTTAGTACATTAACAGTCTCTGTTTGGCTATCATATTCACTGGTGACTACAGGTTCTTCTGTGACAACAGTCTCTTCAACGTGATTCTTGTTTTCATGTGCAGCTAAACTCTTCTTCTTCCTGAAGGATCGCTCACAAAACATACATTTGTGCAACTTCTTGTTGGCATGTACCAACATATGTTTTGACAGTTTTGTTTTTGATGCAATAACGAGCTGACAGGTTTGGCATTTGTAGGTCTTTTCAGCATGGTGTTTTTTCTTGTGATGCTTTAGCTTCTTCCGAGACGCAGAGGTAAAGCTGCAAGTGTTACACTCATACTTTCTCTCGGAATGAGTCTTTTCATGTAATCTCAGCACCGACTTCACCGTAAAACTTTTGTGACATTTACCACATTTATACGTGCCTTTACGCCACTTTGAAGAGTGTAGCTTTTCATGGGCTGCTTTGGCAAAATACTTGGTGAAACTTTTGTGGCAGTAGCTGCAACAGTAAGATTCTGCCATGGTGTCCTCTGGAAGAAAACCTGACACATGGATTGACACTGGATATGGATCAATATCACTGGTCGCTTGAGTTGGGTTTGGTGAGGAAGACGACTCATCAGGAAAATGGCTGGCAAGATGACCTCGTAATCCAAATTCACTCATAAACAGCTGCTCACATTGTTCACATTTGAAATATTTGTCTTCCTCCTCATCAAGACTTACCACCGGAGTCTGAGTCCCAGTTTGAGTCTGAGTCACAGTCGGAGTCTGAGTCCCAGTATGAATCTGATTCTGAGTACCAGTTTGTGTTGGAGTCTGAGACTGAATTTGAGTCTGTTTCTCAATGTTTGAAAATATGCTCCTGCTTATTTGGTTGAACCCTTTTAGGGGACAGCATCTTTGTTTGAAGACATGTCGAAAAGTGTGTCTCTTCAGCTTGTCCATACTGCTGAAGCTTTGTGGACAACGTGAACAATTCAGTGGGCGTACTGCTCCAGCTGCACCATTTTGGTGTGCCAGAATTTTATGGCATTTAGTTGAGTCCATGTTGGCATACTATCTTCTGTGAATTGAAATAAGAATAGAATAGAATAATAATTACCATATTTCAATCAGCATAATTGTTTTAAAGGTAGATGACCCGATCACATTTTCATAACACAGATTTTTCTCAAACATATGGAGATTTTCATATCATATAAAAGATCATATTTTTCTGATTAACATACTGAAATTTGACGGTCCAAATCAGTATGATTACGAAGAAATCGGTGAAATAACATCGAATTACCGCGAAAAGTGGTTAACCACCAATTAGTTTGTGTACAACTCAATGGGCACATTTCACGGCATCTTGTGCGTCTAAAATAAGAACCATTACTACATTCAAGCTAAACTAAGTGAAGAATAAACACTTCCACAGTTATGTAACTTGTTGATTTTTAGGTAGATGGACATTATTTGTTAAATATTTAGACAATTTTGAAAAAAAATGCTGTGTGATGAAAAAGTGCTATTTTGGGCAAAAGGTGCTTTTTTGGTGCTTTTGCGCTTTTGAGCATTTTCCCTGTCCTTACATTCGAGTTATGCAACTCAAACTTTGGAACACAGCATCTTGTGCGTCTAAAATAAGAACCATTAGAGTTATTTTATGCAACTCAAACTTTGGAATACGACTTTTTTGAGGATGACCTTTCATGTCGAATAAAAACTTCAAGTTCAACATCGGAACATCTACCTTTAAAACACAATAATGATTTTTAAAAAGAAATTTATCACAAAATAGTTCTCTACTCTTGGACCAATGATACAAACAAAACATCTTTGAAAATCCCACATCTAGTCCTTTTTTCCTTTGAAAGGTTCACTACTGACCATGCCGCAGGATCAGGAACCCATGTCTCAGAGGCAATTTGCTTTTCTTCTTATGTACCAATATCTTAATTTTGATTCATAATCAATTAATCATGAAGGAAAGTTCATTTGATCAGTTCTTGAAACCCACCTTTGATTTATAATATTATAGTCCCCAATTCCAGAAGGGAACTCACACAAGGATCACACACAGACAAGATCAAGACAAAATACACCAATTTGTTCTGTTTACTTAACCATGACAATTAATGATTGATTAATGATTGATTTATGCCTCCCATCTCGGACCCTTTTGTTTTGTTATTGATAATTAATGCTGATGTTTATCGCAAACAACATCGTAGCGCATTAAAAGAGGTGTCAAAATGTGCAGAAGATAACAGTACAACAATCTTGTTTGAATAGGGGCTTTTGCAACTTTCGAATTCGACCTTAAGCCACTTAAGTGCCCATAAATCCGCCAAACAACATCGTAGCGCAACAAAAGAGGTGTCAAATTGCGCAGAAGATAACTGTGAATTGAATTAATTAATTATTTTTTGCATACTATTTCACGTTCCGATAAATCTGACCAAGTGTTTTTTTAGATACTTTATTGGCGCAGTTTAGTCTAGTAGTACTAGTACTAGTATAGACCCAATGGTGGCTATACTATCGTTACTTCACTATACTATAGCCACAACGGCAATGTCTGGCTAGACGTCCCGTAACTTAAGTGCGCATGCTCAAACCAATTAATGATACGTTGTAGCTATACAGTTTATTCCGTACGGGACGTGAGGCAAGATATATAGCCGCCACAACACTCTCTATAGACACACGACATCGCGAAAATCACATTTTGAAATCAAGATTTTCACATCAAATATAATTGAAATCAATCAAAATGCACTCACATGTTGTTCCTAGAACTCTTTAATAGTAATACATTGACTTCATTAATTTTGATCAAGCATCCTCATTTTGGGGGAAATATTGAGGTAAAAAAACGGCAGTGCTGACACTCAATGTGAATTTCGCGACGTCGTGAGTCTATGGAGGTACATATGTAGTGGTACCGTGTATCAAAGATACACTTGCACTACGGTACCGATTGGGACTATAATAGTACTAGTACTAGTACTAGTACCGTACTAGACCCAATGGTGGCTATACTATCATTCATGCTTCACTATACTATAGCCACAACACCCTCTATAGACACACGACGTCGCGAAAATCACATTTTTAATTCAAGATTTTCACATCAAATATAATTTAAATCAATCAAAATGCACTCACATCTTGTTCCTAGAACTCTTCGTTATACATTGAGTTAATTAATGTTGATCAAGCATCCTCATTTTGGGGAAAATATTGAGGTGAAAAATCAGCAGTGCTGACACTCAATGTGAATTTCGCGACGTGAACAGTCAATAGGGAGTTTTGTGACCCTAGGTAGCCAGCTACCTAGGACAGGTCACTATTGGGACTAGTACCGTACTAGTAGTATGTAGTATCAGGGATACTATTAACTTTGGGATAGGAAAGTCGTATACTAACGTACGTAGCGAAAACGGTCCTTTTGAATAAATTATGATAATCGTCTGGAATGCGTCGGTGACCGGCGTTTAACGCGTTTAACAATGTTTAACCAGGTTTAACTGCATTAAACGGCATGTTAGTCAGCATAGGTTTGGGGGCGCTGTAGATTTAAACAGACGACGGTGGCCACGCGAAACTTAAATTTTGAATTCGTAGTGAATTCGTAGTGAATTTTAAACCGATCATTTTGACAAATACATCATAATTAGAAGGATTTTTATCGTTAACCGGGCGATGACTGTTAAAAATAATTCAAAATGGTGCACTCCCGTTGCCAAATTGGGTCGTCTGAGAGACGCGTGGCCAGCGTTGCGTCGTCTGCTACAATCACGTCTGCAATCACGCCTGATCGGTATAGCGCCACCAATTCTATGCTGACTAAGTTCAATTTAAAAGTGGACCCGATTGGCAAGCTCAGTGGCATAGGCCTACCCTAGTCCTTTGGTACAGTCATCTATGATGACTGTACTTATTCGGGCAAATCTGTGTTACGGAAGCAGGCCTACATTTATTGATTTAGGCCTTACCTTAAAATCCTTCTTTTGTGTTACACTTGACATTTTTAGTTCCCAAAATTGTCCTTACTTGTTCCTGTGGTTGTTCCGTAGTGACTAGGCTTGTGATTCGTATTTGTGATAGTGGTGAATGATGAAATTATCGGCGAAAATGTCGCCGCGAAATTGCAGTCTAGACTCCAAAATCTGATGTTGTGGATGACGTTATGACCTTGAATATATCATCAATATTATCGATTTTATTGAAATATTAATTTTACCGTGCGGTTGCTGACGATCGAGTTTGTGAGTTTGATACATTTTGTATCAGACAATTTTAACGAGCGCATCGAGCAATTATCGATGTCACACAACGTCACCAGTACGTCACATAATCGTACTGCATGCTGGGACAAAATGGCAAATCGCAATTTGTTCGTAAATTATTTTAGGGTTTCGTTTTAAAATACATTTTTTTCTCTCTTTTTCACGCCAGTGAGTGGATTCAATTCACCATCACGATAGCTGAGTTATTACAGAACAAGATGACACAGTAAATGTAAGTCAAATATCAGCATTTAGTCTAAATTTGGACATTTAGTAAAGGCCCTAAATTGATTTACATTGACGTACACGTAGCGTAGCGGTTCCGATGCACTATATAGGGTCACAAATGACCGTCGATAACGACGGCCATGAAAAGACTAGGCCTACCCCTGGTAGGGATGTTCATATCATTGACTATAGAGGGCGACATATTTGACCAAAATATGTAGAAAACTCATGTTTACCTCTTTTAAATTCAGCGGAAAAGTATGAAACTGCTGGGATGTATTCACTGATGTATAAATAACCCCACACAAGCAACTAGTTAGTCTACTCGTACGGCCTTGTATAATTTCACTGTCACACAATCGAACAACACCCCCTGACACTTCCCATCCGAGAACCGACCATACTCGTACGGCCTTGTATAATTTCACTGTCACACAATCGAACAACACCCCCTGACACTTCCCATCCGAGAACCGACCAAGTTTTTTTCCGGGGGTGAGATCAGAGGATGGGGAGCGGTCCATGGGGAGTGAGCCCTCTATCGGTACATGTTCATAGAGTGACAAAGAAAAGGAAAAAGGTATACTTTAGTCGACTAGCAACTAGTAGTAGTAGTTAGACATCATGAAAGTATTAAACCCTTAATTTACCTAAAATGGTTTTAATATATAAAATGTGCATGACTTAAACTACTTTTGGTTATAACTTTTTTATTATTCAGCCTGCAGACAAGGTTGAACCATCATTTTTTATTGTAAAGTACTTTGTTTTATTCCATTTTCAAAGAGATAATTTTATTTTCAAAATTTTATGAACATGGCTACATGCCTACCCCTGGTAGTATAACAAATTACAAATACTTACAGTTGACTTAGCACTTAACACTATATTGTAAAATAACGCTAAGTAATCGAATAGTTCTTACACTGTGACTAGATAGATTTGTTGTCTTAAAAAGTTATTTATGTCAGATGTACAGGCGATTAAAAAACACTGAATATCGGGTTTTAAAAATGTAAAAATGTGTTTGCTGTCAATTGTTTATTCACAGCCCGTCTCCTAAAAAGCGCCGCCGTCAACTTTTTTCAGGCAATGAAAGAAGACCCAGAGAGGTGATGTCGCGATCTATGTTT
>CM069452.1:40820320-41067300 GCA_035610835.1 Ophiura sarsii | reverse complement strand
AAAAGAATTGAAAGAAAAAATATCATTATTTATAATTTAATTTTAAATTCCAAATTCCAATGACAAATTTAAAAGTGCACAAAATAACTTGGATTTCCCAAGGCGCGAACTTGGGACCGCCAGGATAATTTGTAGTCAATCGTTTTGTAAAGATAAATCACGAATAAATACACTGTATAAGTTCATAAAGTTCATAACAACAGCCGAATAAAAAAAAGAAAATCGTGATATTCATGACATATTCATTGAACCAAAAAAGTAAAAAATAATAATAGATAAAAAAAAGAGTCTCATTAATAAACAAACTAATGATATTGTAAGTAATTAATATAATGGAACATCAAAAAGTACCAATATTAAACAAAAAGATATGTGGTCCCGAGCAGAATTGAACCCAGGTTCAATGCTCCACAGCCGGAGGAAACAGCCGCTACACCACCGGGGTTTCATTACATATTTGGAAGCCATAAGTTAAAATAATATTGAGACTGTCTGGTTTATCCACTCAATAAACTATTAAAATGTGATATTTGAACTACATGTCCATAAAAACACCATATTATTTATTGTAATAGACACATATATTATAAAATATCATTAAAATACCAATTTTGCCTTGAAAATCTGAATTTGGCGGCGATTGGCGATATTTAGCATTTTATACCAAAAGTCTACTGCCGGCTGTATTAAAAAGCTCAAATTGCATGAAACCACAGATAAGATTCGTTTTTCTATCAATACATCTTCCTTTATGTATAATACAATTTACATTATTTAGTAAATACAATAATTGTAACGTTTAACGTCACCACTAGCTAATTGAAACAATAATAATGACCCATGACCTTTCATCTGAAAGCTAAGGTGGCCAAGTTAACTTGTCCACCAAAAAAACATGTATAGACGCCCTCCACACATGTTAACATATGGAACTGGCAATTCAAAATCATTTTCCATTGACACGCACCAATGAATCTTTGCACGCACGCATCACTACTGCATGCACACTAGCTCAATGCAAAGGATATATGCTACATGTATGCATGTATATAGCATGTGTCCTTGGGTTTCTTTGTGTATCTTCAGAAACACCCAAATGCCCATCGGGTTTGTTTTGGCAAAGTATTGTGGTATACAACAAAGCCTATTGAAGGATTACCTCGCAAATCAAATAAGAAATACCTGGCTTTCCCGGGTAATTCTAACGTCACGATAACCCATAGACCTACGAGGCATGGAGACACAGATCTGGTTCAAATACCCCTTTTTCCTATTCACAGGACACAATACTCACTCTAAATTTTTATTTCGCGGACCGTAGCCTCTCCAAAAACGCCCTTGAAATCGCGGATATAGCATATGAATTTCTCAAGTCTAAAGCTAACATAGCGCTTATCGATCCAGATAACAGCATGATGTTGCTGGTTATATGCTTTGTTGACTTTCCAACAACTGAGAACAATACAAAGTCAATAACCAATCTATTGTCTGTTACGCATTTCACCTACACACAAATTGTGAAAATGTTCAATATATTTAAACCAAGTTGCACTCTTTTAATCATATTTTCTCTCATTTATCTCTGTCGAGAAGTTAAAAGACATGGTTGGAAAGTAGAAGATTTCTGCTTTCAATCAAATGTAAATTTTATATAACAGAGAACTATTTGACCTACACTGAGCCAAAAAAGAAACTTATGGCAGTAATATTGTATCCAAATTTGGTACATTTTCATGCACAGAATTTTATTTGGTGATCTGTTAAAATTTTATAAGTTTCTTTTTTTTTATAAGTTTCTTTTTTGGCTCAGTGTATTTTCTCATGTGAGACAAAATTGATTCAAGATATTTCACGTTCATCCCTGATTTTCTGCACAATCGAATGACTCAACTCTAATTGGTTTATTCTTCATCTCTTAAACCTCTGACCTTCCTTTTGACCAATCATTATGACTTTTACAGACATGAAAATAGAGTCCCTGCTGAGTGGATACACATCCAAAGTAGTGAAGTACATCATTCATTGCGATAAATAGTTACAAATATTTGTTTGTTTCAAACGGAACCATAAACAATATTCCATTTTCACTTTAAAATCTTTCTCAAATTTCATCAATTCAATTCAATTTAGTCCAAGTGTCAAATTCAAGCATGGACTTATTAAGTCTGATTCAAGTAATTCAGGTAGCTCCAGTCAAATTAAGTCAAATCAATGGTTTTTACTCAAGTCATACTGAACACAGAATTATTTGCTTCGTGTATTGGTATTGCATACCAAGTCATGCTCAAACTGTTCCTAGTGTACAAGTAAGTCTAATAACAATGTCCATAATAGCTTGTCAGTTTACCAACAGATTTTTAACTCACGCCTAAAGCTTTTTAAAAAGAAACCAAAGTCGAGTCTTTTGGATACAAAACTTGTGGCCAGCTCAGCCCAGGTGAAAATCCAGTTAAACACAGAGCACAGTTCAAACCTGTTGGTTTGATAATGGAAAATGGAGCTCTTTTCAACAGGTTTTCAAAACACGATTTTGAACTTGCCACCCAAATAAGGTGGCGTCGTTGCACTTTTCCGAATCGTGTTCTGCTCAAATCGCGATAACTCGGGAACGCAAACAGATTGTCATGGTTTTAGTCTCATTTGAAGGCTAACAATGGCATTACATACCCTGTAAATAAGATTTTAAAAAAAATCAAACATTGTGAATCATAACATGTTACCATTAGGTCCTACCCTAATTTCAATAGCATGATTGGATTCCTAATGGAATTTCCTTTAAGAAAATGTATACTTTTTATGGGGTAGGGCAAGTGTGATATGCTAACTTGAAGTGTATATGTTGAAAATGTTAAAAATCGGACACGCAACGCAAAGGGTGGCGAGTTCAAAACGCATGCTGCATGGCCTTAAAAACTGTTGATTTAATATAGAAAATAGACAGCTTTTCAACGGGAATCAACTGGAATTAATTAAGACCTGGGAGGTCTTTTGAAAAGGTTTTGAAACAGTTTCTAATGACATCCCAAATAATAATGAGAAAGAAGGTAGAACTTCATGGTTTTATGGACATTTATTTATCTATGGATAGGGTTCAACTATGTACTTTCCTCACAGGCTCACAATTTACGAGAAGGAGGTAAAACTCACAAAGTTAACAAAGAACTAAAACAATATCATGACACATAATAATACAAAACTATATACTATTATACTATATTTGTTCAATCAAAATTATCAGGATATTAGCATTGGATGCATAACAAATAAGCAGTACACATTTATGACTATCTAGATTAAAGTAAAAAATATACAGTTACATCAAATGAATACCTGATATATCAGGACAACCTGCATTTCTGACCGTCATATCTACAAATTAAAAACAAATACATACAAGCTTACATAACTATGTGTACACCTAACACAAAAGAATGAGGCCTCAAATTGCGGCGAAGAGATGTGCTTGTTTAACCCTAACCCCTAAACCAGGTTTTTAACCGATAGCTCAAATTTTGAAGAAAAGAGGACAAATAAATCGCAGCAACCCGACCAGGGATCGACCCGGGACCCCCAAGACCCAGTATACCGCGCTCACTATATAGGCTCGGTTGATTACCTCATCGAAAACCGTCCGCACATGTGCCTGGAGATAGGTTTGCTTGTGGCACTTTGTTGTACTCAGACTGTTAGGGTTAATGAAACAAGAAAAAATGAGAAATAATTGCTCAATTAACCCTAACCCCAAACCAGGTGTTTAACCGATAGCTCAATTTTTGAAGAAAAGTGGACACAAAAATCGCAGCGACCTGACCGCGGATCAATCCATGGACCCCCAGACCTGAAACCCAAGACCCCCTATGCAAGCCACTGCCCACAGCTACTCGTTCACTCAATATATAGGCTCGGTTGATTACCTTATCGCAAACCTTCCGCATGCGCCTGGAGATAGGTTTGCTTGTAGCACTAGTGTTAGCCGTTAGGGTTAATGTATGATTTTTTATACCGAATACCGACTTTAAATTAGCTATCATTAAAAGCACCTGGTCAGACACTTTTTGTGTTAGGTGTATGATGAGACCTATAACACACACAAGTCAGAACTTTACATGTTCATTTATTGTCAACCAGAGATAAATACAAAATAACAAGACATGATTGTATATCTATTGCAGTGGCAAACTTCTGTACCAAGAGTACTGCGTGATAAATTGGCGAAATATTAATTATGATTCATACCTTCCTTAGTACATTACACTGCTCATAAAAGAGTAATTTATACCAAAAATAATATACTTGTACTCTAAGAATATCATTCCAACTTAAAAATATCAAAATTATAAAATTATGGATCAATTTCTCCTCTTCAATTTGCGATATTGTTCGTGAAGGTCGGTTAACAATTAGGAACACGACACTGAAAAGAAAGAAAGAAACAAAGTGCAATTTTCATTAAAGTTTTAGTCACACTGAATAGTGTGACAGATAATGTGTATGGGCTGCATTGATTCTCAACTTAGTACTATCAATCGGTGAGTTGTTGCTATCATTTAAAGGGACATTAAGTGGTGTTGACAATTTTAAATGTTTAAAAATTTACTTCAGAATTCAAGATGAACATTAAAAATTGCAATTATTGTTGTTTCTACTAACAAAAACACAGCAAAACTTGATTAAAAACAATATCATCGCTATTTATTGAAAAACGCCCTCTATGCAAATATGGTTCGCGTTATGTATCACACGTACTGCATAGGGATACTGTCGGACGTAAAATGCTCGTCGCGGCTGTACGAGCATTTTTGAATCGATGTTTTCTTGTACAAAGAGAGCTGATTTTTCTTAATCCTTATAGGTGTGAGTTCATACATGTAATACAATTATAAAAATATACTTATCTCAGTTTTTATCATAATTGAGGGCGCAGCCTCCAACACATCTCTTAGTGCCCCTTTAAGCAATAATCTGCCTATTGCTACACTGAAACGAAATGCTAACACTATCTAAAATATCTAAAATTAAAGAGAAGAATATTTTTTACAAATTTTATGATTTGATAATTTTACGTAGAAGCTTTTAATCTCCAGTTATTAAAGCATATTTATATAACCTAGTAAGTTTTTTGATGACTGTATATAAACTTGAATAGAATAGTAGATCAGTAACCACCAAAGGCAAGGCTAAGGCACCCTCCTTCCCTATATGCACTATTTTGACCCCACACTGGGTAAACCTTCAGAAAAGGCTTTTTTTTCCTTCAAATAATAATTGACAAGTTTTGGTTGGTATTATGATCATGATGATCAAAGAAATCTGTTTTTTTTTCACATATATGATAAACAGGTTCAAAATACAATTTCAACTTCCTTAAATTTTAATCGAATATATTGCACAATATTTACTCTAACATACAAGCTTAAAGATATTTCAAGGTAGGACTTTGGCATTTCAGTCAAAAGTGACTAATTTTCTTGACAAATTGAAAAGCCTCTTTAAAATCGTTGAATTTCTCATTGATTAAATTAGAAGTGCCTTTGGATAAATTACAGTAAATTCAATACCAATCATGATTCAAAGTAATTGATTAGGAGATGATGTATGGTTTATTTCATTATTATTCAAGGTTGCATAAAGATCTCACAAAAAGTAACTAAGCCATTTAAAATGCTTCTATACTTTAAAATGTTGTGTGTATTTGGCCATATTTTAACGTAGAAAGATATGGATTTTAAAGCATATTGTGTTCAATATTGATAACACAGCATTATTTATAAAGACAAAATGCTAATTCATAGTTCATACATTTTGATGCAAAAATTGAAATGACCATTTTGTGAAACTAAAACAGAACCAACAATAATTGGTCAATGTTGAGGTGTCAACATCACTGCAATTAATAGTTCTCGTAGTGTTTCATTAAACAAATCAACAAACAGATCTAAGATTATAGTCATACTTTTAAAGGCTCACATGCTTTTTGTGAAGTCTGTATTTGCATGCAAATACAAATTCTTACTTATATTGATATATCAACAGTAAATGTGTACCTGTTTCTGTACAGTTATCTCAATTAGGACAAACAAAGAAGATAGTCTGTCTCAGAAACATTTTGCAAATAAGTGCTGTGCTTTTTTTTCTTTTCTGCTTTTTTTTAGAAAATAGGCTATGAGGTATGCAATTTTATTTTTATTTTTTGTGCTAATCCAAGCTTCAGAGAACTTTTTTTAACCATTTTTTTTTAAAATAAAAAAAAGAAGTTTTCTTAGGCCTCAGCGCATAGACCTACGTGCCGTAACTCATTTCATATACCAATGCGGGCGGGCTTCTGAGACAGACTATCTTGATCTTCTTTGTTTGGCCTTACTAACTAACAGTAATTACTAAATCAATGTTGGCAAAGATACAAAAATACATTTCAATGCCCTATTTACCTAATACATGTATGTATGCTTTAAAACCGGCCTGGAAAAATGTGGAATTCAGGAAGCTCCTTCTGGGAAAATTTTGGTATTTGGAGGGAAATGTTGCTTTTCCAAATCAAGAAATACATAAGATATGGAGGGAAATCTAGCTTTCCTTTGGGAAATGTTGCTTGCTTCCCGGGAAATAAACATTTTTTCCAGCCCTGCTTTAAAAATATAAATCTTAAAAATATACATGTACCATAAGATATCCACTTTCATTTCACATAACCAGCATGCTTACAATAGGCTAATTCTTAGTCTGGCAGAAGAATTTGTGTCAAATCTGGTACCACCAGGTCCCAATCTATTGTCCTTATGGACCTACGACAATGAAAGCAGATAGACAAACAAACAAACAAACAAACACCCCTACATACAACTAAACAAACACCTTTACAAACAAACAACTTTACAAACAAACACCTTTACAAGCAAATAAACCTATGCATTTTTATGACGCTGGGTTGGGACTCATTCAAAGCACTTCACTTAAAATCCCACCACATTGTCTGCAATGTGATGGCTTACTTGATGTAGTAGTAGACTCCTTTGGTTTAAATACACTAACCCACAAAGGGTACACTTGTACTGATGACCCCTCTTATCATGACGCTTCTCGTGCCTTCTCAAATGACAATTGGATGTGAACAGTTTGTCACAAAATACACATTTAAATGGTTTTTCACCGCTATGAATTCGACTGTGTGAGGTCAAGTCTCCTTTCTGCACAAAACTCTTATCGCATTCCTTACACTTATAAACTTTTTCGCTGGCATGGGTAGATTTCACGTGATATCTAAGTCCGGATGCTGTTGTGAAGGTCTTTGTGCACATTTGGCAAGTGTATGGTTTGATCCCTTTATGTTTTCTTTCGTGATTTATCAAACTGTTCTTGTCACTGAGTTGCGAGGGACAATAGGCGCATTTAAAGTTAACCGCTCCAGCATGGGTCCTCTCATGGCGTAATAAGTTGCGCCTGTATCCGAAGCTCAACCCGCAACATGAACAAACGTAATTCTTTTCCCCAGAGTGCACACTTTTCAAATGCATCTCCATGTCACATTTGCGAAGGAATCTAAAATCGCAAACAAAACATTTGAAAGGCTTCAGACAGTTGTGTTCTTTGGCATGTTTGCTAAGCTGATATGAGGATTTAAAAGTTAAATGGCAAATCTCGCATGTGTACTCGGGGCAAGTCTCTGTGGGGTGATCTTTTGCATGACTTGTCCTAATGTGACTTTCCAATGAGATAAACTGTTGAAAGCTCTCTTTACACAATGTGCATTGATGTGGTTTCTCTACTGTATGATGAGTCTGTTGGTGGATCTTCAGATTACTTTTGGCAAGGAATACATTGCCACACAATGCACATTGGTGATGCCTCGTCTTATCGTGAGTTCTACTGTGGGCGTACCACGCAACTTTGGTTTGTAACACGTGGTGGCATATAATACAGTGGTATTTGTCAGGGAAGTGAATCTTTAAGTGGCTTCCCAGGTTGAATTTTGAATCAAAAGCTGCTGGACACTGGGAGCATTTGAACAATTCCGTATCAATCTGAAATAGTATCTGCTTGCTGACTAATAAGTCATCATTCTGTGACGTGGGATGCAACTTTTTTGGTGTGGCAACAGAGGTGTGTAATCGTAGATGTTTCATGAGTCTTACCCTGCTTCTAACCGGCAACTTGCAGTATATGCATTCATACCACTTGGTTTTGACATTGGTTTTATGTTCATCAATTGTCTTACCAGTATGTTTATGGAACTGATTTTCAACAATTTTTCGAGAGGCATACATTCGTTTGACGTGTCTGGACGTGTGCCTCTTCATTCGGTCAAACTCAAAGAAGTTCTTCTGGCAAAATCTGCATTTATGTGGATGCATTTTGGCAGAGGGCAAGGTGACTGAATTAGGACAATGGTTACTTCATGATTATTGATTAGCTGTCAAATCTCCTTGGTGTTCGTTGTATAATTTTCATTCTGAAATGAAAGAAAGATTAGAATACCAATTTAATTATTACCAATGATTTAGAATTATTATGATAATCGAATGTTTAATGGAAAAGCATATCACCAACAACATATGAACGTGAAGTCACACCCTATACATGTAACATGGGTACAGTCTATAGTCAATGTCTATAATACTATGGACATAATTCAAGCTATTTCATGCGAGCGTGTTTTGTTGCTGTCTGCGAAGCTGCGTCCAAATGCACAAAAAACTATGCATGTGCGTCACGATTGACCAATCAGGACGCGTGGTCATTTTGAAATCACCCGGTACGCACTTCCAAGTTTACGCAACTACACATGTATGCACACACGAACATATTGTTGGAATTATGTCCATAGTATTTTGACGCTTACTATAAATAACAGTATCTTTATTCTCAACAAAACATGCATAGATTTATACGAGTCACACTTTTCATTTCATCAGTCATGCAAACAAAATCTATATACAGTAAATCAGTAATGCTACTTAAGAGCAGGGCTGTCAACTTGGCTTGGAGGGAGAGATACCAAGTGTGAGGATAAGCCTTATCGCCAATCGGAAAAAATCCATTGAATATCCAATTCTGATGCATTGTGGGATCCAGAATGGGGCAGAGTTTGCACTTTTGCGATCCCACAATGCAACAGAAAAGGATAATCAATGGCTTTTTTTCGATTCGCGATAAACCTGATTGTGCCCTGTAGCCTCGTCCCATTTTTGAAAGCGGGGGACTTGTGACGTGGAATCCCCAAACTGCGCGAAAAATCGAGGCTCGATAACTAAGAAACAGTGGTATAAAACCCCACTCGACTCAGATTGGTGTCCTCGCCCACAGACTACAGTACTGGTACACACTGTATTTTTATAATAAATTTATGATGCAGTTGATTTTATATGCTTGGCGGGTGAGCAGGAGAAAGATATTCTAGGCGGGAGACTCCAGCCAAATGCTGGAGAGTCATTGACAGCCCTGACTTAGAGTTATTTCATTTATATTATCACCAGGCCTGATTATCCCATCTTACACAATACAAATCCCTAGATGCTGCTACCTCGTGCCACGCTCTGGCCTCGCTATCGACTTCAGAAAAAACCTGTTTTTTAAAAATAACTAACCCATTAGGCCAAAAAAACAACCCCAAGTTTGTTTCCAGTGGTGCGCACGCATTTCACTGAGACACTTGATTCTTGCACATATATATTTTTTTAATATTGTTAGGGCGCCATTTTTGTCGAAATTGTGTCAAACATGTTTCATGAAAGTGAAAATTGGTGGCGAAAATTTTACATTTTAGCGAGCATAGGAGAAACAAAAATGTACAGATTTGACTAAATAAAAAACATTTCCAGTGAATCTCCATGAATTTGAGCAAAAAAGAAGAATAAAAGAACCACATTTTGCATTTGACTTTTCAGGCTTGCTACTGGAAACAAACTTGTTTATTTGTTTGGCCTTAGCGCAGTGGGTAGAGTGCCTGACTTGCACACACCTGGCATGATTTGAGCCCCGGCGCATTTGACCCGTTTTGTCCCCTGATTGCCAAAAAACACACTCCAGGGAGTATAGTAGGGTTAATGGGAGTAATTCCGTTATACCCTTCACAGAGGTATTCATAGTGCATGATTTTTAAAACAAATGATTATGTCATGTATGTGATGGCTGCCCAGTGAAGCTGTTTGTGTTTGGGCATCGTGTTCACTCAACATGGTGAGTACACTATTAATAAATGGTCGACCATCATGATGATCAATTGATCATATCATGACCATGCGGCAGCAACACAAGTCATGACATTGCCAATTTGAGGGTACAATTTGAATTCAGTGATAAACATGATGATAAAAAAGCCATTAAAGGATTATGATGACGAATTAATTGATTTAAAGACTGAAAAGAGTATAAGCTCATCGACATATGTAAGCTAAAAATAAATCAAGTTAATAAATAAATAAGCTTACAAGAAGTAGTACAAAAAACAATAACATTAACAATACATTTACACGATGTCCATGGTACAATTGAGTGACTATAATATAAACTCAATCCATAAACCTTTAATGATAACTTGATGATGTACGAACGATTGCGTATAAATCAATTACAATTGAAATATTCACGGATGACAACAATTTACCATTTGATATCATCATTGTCCCATAAAATGAAGAAACTCTCATCACTTGGTGGCACTAATTCATGAATTTCTGTTTTGCTCAGTCTGGTTTTACTCGCAATTTTTTTTCTCTCAAGACACTGGGTAAAATAAGCCCGTCACCGGAAGCACGCCCTCAATTGGTAGGTATTTTGTATCTTGTAAGACTTTTCCGTGCTTCAATGGCAATGGCTAGTACAACAAATCATACTTAGTGATATTTGTCATCAGTTGGTATTAATTCATCATAGGGTATTTTGCATGTTTCACTATCTGTCCCCATCCTAACAACAAATCATACTTAGTGATATTTGTCATCAGTTGGTATTAATTCATCATAGGGTATTTTGCATGTTTCACTATCTGTCCCCATCCTAAGTATGACTCCTAATCTAAATATGATTTTCGTGTTAATTTCTGTATCGCTTACCAGAGCTCAAAACACACTTCTTTGTGCTTGTTCTTATCTACTCTTTCTCATCTATCTTGCCATTCGTTTAATATTTTGTACAAATGCAATATTCCCTTGAAATTTGAGGTGAAATTCTAAGCCAATTCACTTTAACGGCACTCGCGATGTTTATCGAAATCGGCGCCATGTTTTATTATAATAGACTCGTTTCAATACATTCGTAAGTTCGTAAAAAAGTGATGTGCGTATAAGATGTTGGCGATGGGAATGAGACTAAATTCACCGCGCAACTCATTTTGAGATGCACTCCATTCACTTCATACAGCAAATGAAATTGACAGTTTCTCGCAATACAATTTCCCCATACGTTGGTAGGGGGAAAAAAAGAAAAGAAAAAAACCAACGTATGGGTTTCCTGTACTAGGCAATGGCCTTGTAAAACAGATCATTGACTTATCAGACAAGTCCATGCTTGGAGTTACCCCCATGCTTAGATTAAACCACGATTAACCATAGACAAATCACATCTTCTTGTTCTAAAATCAGATGAAATAATGAAGCAGCAGTAGTCGAATGGAAGTGACTATACAGCCGATGATGGGGCAACAGTTGAACCATTTCGAGAAAAGCTATACAGCCGATGATGTTAAATGCAGACTGCGATGATCGGGCCGCCATTTCGAGAAAAGCCGATACAGCCGATGATGTTAAATGACTCACATGTGAGGCCGGAGGCCGACACGCGGACAGCCCGCTGCAGGATCTAGTAAGAAACAGAACCGCAGGCCCAGAGGGCCGAGGTGCATGGGGGCCGGCTTAACAAGAGAACCAAACGGTTTAGTGGGTCCAATTTAGATAGGCCCCGCAGGGCTATTCGAAACCACTTATCGGCTGTATAGTTTTTCCTGAAATAGCTGCCCGATCATCGGCTGTATAGCTTCTGCCATTGGTGGATGGAGGCTGGACAATTTGAGGGGGGGGGGGGGGGGGGGGGGGAGTGGCGTCAAAAAATGTTTAAGATACAAAAAAAAAGTGGGGGGGGGTGTCAAAAAGTTTTGAACACTCATTAATTTCGAAATTTTCTGGGGGCTTCAGCCTAAACTGGGTTTTTTGCGGCGCGAAATCTACGGTGCCCGTGGACCACTAGCGAAGCCCTTGGGGGGGGGGGGGGGGGGGGGGTTTAAGCATGTCTGAATGACCTAGAAAACCTCTCCTTCAGTGGCGTAACCATCGGGGAGGGGGGGGGGGTGGGCGGGAACCCTTGCCCCCGCTTGCCCCCCCCCCCAATTTGGGTGTGGAATGGAGCCCCCCATTTCAAGTCACTGCCCCTTCTTGCGCCCCCCCCCCCCCCCCAAAAAAAAATGAAAAATGAAAAAAGTCTAGTTACGCCACTGCTCTCCTTGCTATATGATTTGCATAACTTTGTTAACTTAGACTTCCGGGTTCAGACACAGAACGAACACCACAGACGAATAAAGCCCACTTACATGATATTTTATTGGGGGCTGAGGGAAAGGGTGCGATAGCTCAGAATAGCCTTCATTGAGTATAAAATCAATACAAATAAACAATAAAATTATTAAATCAACGATATGAATTCAGTTTTGTTGTTGCACAAAGAACAAATCATGTAAAATCCAATGTTGATATTGTGCAACCCCTATGACAAACAAACCTGTGTTGAATGAAACTTCTTGTTACTCTATAGTAAAAAATAAATAACTAAAACTCAACTATTGAATTGAGTTTTTGGTTTGCACGCAATTATTTTGCACACAATTTTTGCGAACTTCGAAATGAGCACTTTGTCCCTAAATTTAAAAACGAACATTTCAGATATGTTGTCTTCTAGTCCCTGTAATCTCTGATAATTTTATATTTTTTTGAAAATTACTGTGAAGGGTGGGAAATACTTCCCTTTGGTCATTAAAGTGTTGATTGAGTACCTTATTAGTTTTATAAGTCGACATGTTTACAATAAATCAGTAAGCTTTAACTCTTTTCCTTCCCTCTATACCTCTTGAGCTTATCATTTTGTACACACACTGTACAAAAAACTTCTGTTACTAAATCTGTACTAAATTTCAAGATCAATTCGTTCAGCCGATTTACTGCGCGCCCCTTGTTTTTTTTAGTGCAGCTACCCCCATCACCCCACTTCCAACTTGCAAAACAAACCTTGCCATGTCATCTTCTAGTTTAGTGGTGCCGCGTCATAGTGCGGATGGCAAAGTCACTATTATGATCTTGCAGTCAGGGCCGGATTGACCTTTCGTGGGGTTCTGGGCCAGGACCAAATTTGGAGGGCCCAAATCACCATAAGGAAATCATGTGCTCTCAATTCAAGTGGTTGAAAAAGTGAGAACAATAGGGAAGAGCGCAGTGGCATACATAGAAAAGTTGGGGGAGCTATTTGATATTTTTGTAGTAATTTGGCCATCAAAGTTAAAAAACCCAATATGGAACATTGTATTAGTGATTGGTATAGTAAGCCTTTTTTAAGAATAATTATTTTTAAGCCTGCCAAAGCAACTTTGTATTAATTTACTGAGGTTCCACTGTATCTGGGTATGTACAGTTGCCAGCCCTTCCTGCTTTCGCGGAAAACTTCCTGACAATAGTATATTGAATATTGATATTGCACTGATAAAATACAAAAGTTTCCTCGTTTGTTTGTTTTTTACAAGTCATATAATCAGAAACTTGTGGCACAGGAATCAGGAAGATGTTAAAAATACAAAGAACCGTTCATTGTATTTTTAACATCTTCCTGATTCCTGTGCTAAATGTTTATGTCCTGATTATAAGATTATAATGATGTTGGTGGCTCTGGTAGAATTAAAAATCAGATCTGAGGTCGTCTATGAGGTCAAAAGCCAATAACCTCTGTAATTTCAACCCGTTTTGCTGTGAAAACCACAAATTGCTCTAGAGTGAACCTTGTAACAAGATTGGCAAATTTTACCAATGTTTACCAATGTCATGAAATTATGTTACATATACTGTCTTATTATTATTATCAATAATACAAATTTACTTTAAGTCTATAGATTTTGGTCCCTTTTCCCTGAAAGTAACCTCTCATAATTTCAGCTTAGATTCCCCAAAATGCTATTATATTTTATAGATACAATAAACTTAGATTTTCAAAAAGGAAATTAATGAACAATTATATAATTATAATTTACACAAAAAACCCACAATAAAATACTTAATTATTTT
This sequence comes from Ophiura sarsii, assembly GCA_035610835.1. NCBI lineage: Eukaryota > Metazoa > Echinodermata > Ophiuroidea > Amphilepidida > Ophiuridae > Ophiura > Ophiura sarsii. The sequence continues at coordinate 41,053,048 of CM069452.1, read as the reverse complement.
GTCACAAAGTAAACCATTATTTGGAACTTAAAATGTAGGCTACTCAATGGGTCTAATGATAATATGATAGGAAAACCTTGAATTGTTTCCTCATCAATAATAATTTACCATTTTTACTGAGAATTAATGTTAATGAAACCGTTAAATAACCGCCCTTTATAATTTACCGGTAAATTAAGGACACTGATTCGTTTTTCCCACGCTTTTTTGTCTGACAGTCGTTTTTCAAATAATTGAAAATACACTAGCGGCGTACCCTCGCTACGCTCGGGTCCCCGCTAGATGGTTATGCCACATTACCTACCTCTGAAACCACATAAACCCCCTACAGCCCCCATCCAGGTTGATTTATAACCATATCCCTCCTAAAGGCATTATAAACCCCAACCCCACCCCAATTAGGTTGATTTATAATCAATCATATCCCTCCTAACCATTTACCTTGGCTACTTTATTAACCCCTACCTCTCAAAACCGCATCAAGTTAACCCTCCATACTTTTAAAACCACATAGACCCTCTACAACCGCCCCACACAGCAACTACATCAACCAGGTGGATTTATAATCATAACCCTCATAACCATTTCCCGTGGCGACTCTTAACCCTATCCTAAAACATTTCCCGTGGTTTTAACCTCCCCCATTTTACAAACACCCAAACCAGGTTGATTATAATCACAACCCTCCCTTAACCATTTCCTGTGGCTTCTTCATTAACCCTCGGTCCCTTAGATTGTTTGGCATGCCAACTTAAAGTAAATACATCAGGTTGTTTCATTAACTCCCGCAAAGCCCGTGGTTTTACACCGCCCCCCCCCCCCCCCCTCCCCCCCACCCCACCCCAACATGACACCAAATACCCTACCAACAGGCCTATACATAACCATTTCCCGTGTGGCTTCTGCTCCATGTGTAGAAGATACCCTTAAACTTGAAGTTAAATTTGAAACTTGAAGATAGACTATCGTTGTTGCTGTAGGCCTATGTCCTTTAGTAAAATTCTAAAAATAGTTGTTAAAAATTGTTTATTCACACCATGCACCAATAACTTTGTTGGTAAGCCTTTTAATGTAACATAGCAATGCTTTGGGCTGCAATTTAGGACGAATCGCTTAAATGCATTTATGTACAAGTTATCTGATCAAAAATGAACTTTTGTTAGGGCCTAAGCTTTTGATCTCAACAGGATATAATTCTTAATTTAAACAAGGTATTTACAAAAAACTGGTCAACATCCTAAAATGAAATTAACAGACGACACAAAGAAAATATGAAAAAGAAGATTTAGACAGTGTATGATGTATTTTAACAAAAACTCTTTGTTTTAATGCTGGGCCCACTTTTCTCTCTGAAACCCTCCATCGTCTGACTCATTTATTCTATCCCATGAGGCCCCACCTGTGTATCTCAACATTTGATGAGGTCGGGTTGAAAATTAACCCGACTAAAAAAACTAAGAATGTTTTAAGGTGATTTATATGGACATACAATAGAACAATGTAAATGGTCCCAAATCTGTCCAGAATTAAACGTTATCTCTTGAGACATTTTATTTGTTCCCACAATATAATGAGATCTACCAGTGACCCTTGCCATGAAACGACCTCGTGTGCCGGCCAGAACGCACGTGCATGTGTTGCATAATACCAATTACGACTGTTTCAAGTCCTTATGGTTACCATGTTACAGCGGTTTATGTTGGCGTATGATAGTCACAGCATGGTCACAGCGAGATCGCACGCGACAAGATTGGATTGGCATAGGACCGCTTGGTGTCAAATGAATGGTGGTATATAATAGATAAGAGGTGTGCGGTGGGGGGAGAAAATAAGGACTTGATTTCAAGTCTATAATCAATATAGTAAACACGACGAATGTCGCAGATTTTGCAAAACTCTATCATTTGTTTTATATTATTTGAACCATTTCTCCACAATTGTAACAACATATGTGTTCATATTTTCATATACAGATCTAATATACATTTTAAAGACATCTGTGTACAAATACTGATTCAAGATACATGAAAGCAATTCATAGACTCTACCACAAGGCCTGAATCTGAATTCAAATGTCAACATCCCAGGATGTTGACAAAAAGATCCTGCTAGAATCGATCGAAAGCTCAGGCCTAGGCCTATAACAATTTTAACTACCTGTTTTGGGCTGCAACACTTTTAATCGTTATAGGCCTGAGCTTTAGATCGATTCTAGCAGGATCTTTTTCAAATGAAGAATGATATTAATATCCTATTGGGATCAACATCTTAGGCCCTAACAATTTGATAGTTATTTTTTGATCGGATAATTTGTACATAATGCTTTTAAGCGATTCCTCTTAAATTGCAGCCCAAAACATGTAGGCCTAATTGCTATGTTGCATTATTGAACACAACTTTATATTGATACGCAATAATATGATAAGGATGGGTCAAAGATGATCCACAATAAGTAAGATTGAAGCAAATTTATACATTTCTTTGAAGATTTATTAATCAAAAGTAGCTGCATTGGCTCGAATCTTTTATTTATATCATATCACTCGTCGTTTTTGATCTATCTGAATTTGGCTTGAATTACCTATATGTATTAACATTTACGAGCTGGTATTGTCACTTATATCCTAGGTCATTGTAATTTTTGTCATTGGGTTATGCTCATGCGCTCAGCGCTAGAAACATGATTTTTAATCCGTTCTAAGGATCTTCTACACCAATGGTGCTGTTCACTAACTAGAAGTAACGTAAATGGAATTTTCTGCCCATCCCTCCTTTTCTTCATCACTCACAGCAGCATGTGGTTCCTGATTCCTATTAACCGTTGCATAAGCAGCATTGTCCACACCCTCGCCTTCATTATTATCTGTTCTTGCATAAATATTATTATCAACCCAACCCGAGTCTCGGCCCCCTGACGTAACGTCACCATCGGCAAATATGGGTTGGCGATCACCATTAGGCATAGTTGGTGGGTTAATTGAACATTCTGTGTATGCGTACGCTTGGTCGGTTGGTCGTTTACTTGCCGTTTTAACGGCTGGCGGCGGCGTTGTTTGATTGACAACTGCGTACAAAGGGATGACGTTGTTTGGCTGAGCCGTATTTTCATCAAGTGGGTTGTCCGAGTTTTGGCCTGCTGTTACTGATGTACCAATCTGGTCATCATTGTTATTATTTGCTCGTCTGGATTCTTGCTGGGGTTTTTCACCGGTTTTCGTGCGTTGATTCCTATAGAGTATGTAAAAGGAAATGATAACACATATTAGAACAAAACGTGTTTACTCTACCGTGTCTTTTATTGTGAAAGTAAACCAAATTTGTTTATGATGATTATGAGATAGCTGAATGAAAAATATAACCACTGTGTAATCGGGCAAAAAAAGTTGTTTGAAAACTCAAACCTCATGGCACGCCAACCTGGGTTACGGACAAGACCGGGGGACAAGACCATTCACCTAAAGTCTGAGAGGGACGCGGCCAAAGGACGTTACCTTGTCTCAAAGTCACGGCAATTCAAAGACAGATGGAAGAAGCTCAAAACCTGTTTGAATGAGTCTTACAAGGCAGATGAATCGTCCATGCTCAACAAACAGATGGAAGATCTTCATCAGGCTGACCAGAAAGACGACTATTCCACCACATGGAAAATCATCCATGATCTCTCTGGGAAAGATAGGAAGTCCAGCGTCAAGGTCAAGAAAAGAGATGGTACCACCCCAAAGAATGACAAAGACCTGCTTGCAGAATGGAGAAAGTATTTCAGCTCACTGCTAAACAATGACAGTGGTCAAATCCCATCTGATCTACCATCACCTGCTGCTCAGGACCTGCCCATCCACATGGACCCTCCCACACTTGAGGAAACACAGGAAGCCATTCATCAAATGAAGCCCATGACTGTGCAATCACATCAGAAGCACTCCAAGATGGCGGTGACATATTCGTACAAGTTGTGCATGGAAGTTTACACCACCCTGAAACCACCCAACCAGTGGACCACCAGTGTTATTGTTCCTCTACCTAAAAAAGGGGACCTCTCTCTTATGACTAACTAGAGAGGAATATCTCTTCTGTTAATTGCAGCTAAAGTATACAACAAGATCCTGCTCAACAGAATTAGAGATCATGACGATCCCATCTGGATGAATAACCAGGCTGGCTTTCGCCCTGGCAGAAGCTGTGCTCAGCAAATCCACATCCTGAGGAGGATCATGGAAGGGTTTAAAGACCAGCAGCTATCTCTCACAGTCACATTCATAGACTTCAAGAAAGCCCTCGACTCCATAAACAGGAAAGTTATGTTTGCAGTACTACGACATTGCGGAATCCCAAAAGCTTTAGTCGACGCTATAGGTGTACTGTACAACAACTCGAGAAGTGCTGTGATGGTCGATGGCAGTATCTCTGATCCTTTCGCTGTCTCCACTGGAGTGCTACAGGGTGACGTTCTGGCTCCATTCCTATTTGTGATATTGGTAGACTACCTATTGAAGAAGGCTACATCTGATCTTGACTCAGGAGTTGTGACACATCCACGTCGTTCGAGGCGTCATCCTGCCATTGTTCTCAACGACTTAGACTTTGCTGATGATATTGCCTTACTCGAGACAACAATTCCACGAGCCCAGACGCAGCTGACAGAAACTGCTGCAGCAGCAAAAGACCTCGGCCTCTACATTAGCGTATCTAAAACAGAGTACATGACTGCCAACTGCAATCCTCACCCGACACTTCAGGTCTATGGGGATACCATCAACCATGTGACAGATTTCAGGTATCTTGGCTTTATGATGGCATCGGGTGCAAGTGATCTTAAAAGACGCAAGGCATTAGCATGGTGCGCATTTTGGAAGTTAGAACGCCTCTGGAGGAGCCCTCAAATAGGTATCACAACAACAAACAAAAATGTAATACCACCTGTGTGACTATCTTACTGTATGAATGTGAATTCTGGGTGATATCCCAAGATATGGAATGCAAAATAAATGCCTTCACTACCTCTTGCTACAGGATAATGTTAAACATCAAGCGCATGGATCATGTCCCAAACACCGCAATTTATGACATGACCAAGACAGAGCCTCTTATCCACCGTGTAAAGCGCCGCCAGCTGAGATTCCTTGGCCATATATGAAGAGCCTGATGAAGAGCCTGCTAAAAAGTATGCCACCTACGCACCAACACATGGCCGAAGGAGACCTGGTCGTCCTTGCACAACATATCTGACATATATACAACGCTTACTAGGGGACAATGAAGGCATGATTGAAGATCGACAGATTGTCACTCTTGCTCAATACCGTTGTGCATGGAAGAAACTTGTGGTCGCCTGCTCTGCAGCCGAAGGATGATGATGATGATGATGATGAATCGGGGAATAATACTTTTAGAAAAATTAAAAAAATGTTGAAAGACACCAATGTTTGCAAAGTATTCCAAAGATTTAACTAGATTGTGACATGTTATGTCTAAACTGTCTTTGTTTGTTGCTGTTCTTCTATTCTGCCAATATCTTGTAATAATCATACAGTATCCACTGTACTATACCATAAGACGTTCATTCATTTACGATTTTGACATTTAGCTTTTATTTTTGCGATTCGTTTACCTTTTCCGGATGCAGACAATTATGACTATGATGACCAACACTATAAGAAGAAGTCCTGCTCCTGCTGCTGATCCAGCGATGATAACTAAAGGAATCGGAGAAAACAAAATTCTATCACTAGGAGAGTATAAACAAGAGATACAGGTGTTTCTCTTGTTATAAGGAGTGTTCTTTAAAGAGCCATACTTATAAAGTAAGAATTGAATCATCAAAGAAAGGTATGCAACATACAAAATTAAGTATAAATTACATCTTAAATCTTAATGAATGTACACTAGCGCAAGAACTTTAAGATAATATAGTCAAGCTTGTGAATTGCATTTAATAGTTCCGCTGTGAAAGAAGCTATAGTCCGGCGTCCATAGACATACACGGACTGAAGCGTGAAACTACAAGCCGGACTACATGTTGCGTGTAGAGATGAGTACCCTACACTTTATGACGTTACTGTACAATCGGACTATAGTCCAAGGGACGATATCCTTCTACATCACCAGTGATTGGGATGATATTGTCCCTAAAATATTACACGTTTTCGCGCAAAAATCCTCAAAATGATCCCGGATTCTACAAACAAAGCAAAGGTGCAAAAGTGAAATTATGGTATTTTATTGAAAAACGTGCATATATCCAAGGATACTTGATTAATACGGTATATCCTACCAGTCGTGTCTGACATAGGTATTTCAGCTCCCGATTTCGATTCGGACGTCAGCAGTGGCTCACTTGGACGAACATTTTCTAAGAATACAAAAATGATGAAAACAAAAACACATGAGTGGGTGACCACAAGCTATTGAAATCCAAGCCAAGCCTCTTTTCACATTTTGCATCTTTATTTTAGGGTGTTTGGAGGTTGAAAATGCACCTACCGGAGGCTGTGGAGCAAACGGCAGAGTTTACCTAAAAACATTTTTAGTATGAATCGTATTGTTTACCTCCCGTTCGATGGCATTTGGGAGCACAGGCTAAGATAGCAAGAGGCTCAGTCGGTGACTGACTTTGATGACTGTCAAATAATGCCACTAAGGGAACAGTTCCATTTGTACGCGATAAAAATTGCGAGAATGTTCCGGGCCCCGATGAATTTTTTTATCAGGCCCCGATGAGATTTTTATCGCGTACAGTTGCGAGTAGCAAAGGATTATTTATCGAGTAGCGTATTACCGCTTGTTTAAATATAACGAAAGATAAGTGGTCGGTATGTAAATAGAGCTTCGGGTTATTTATTCTAGTTGTAAGGTACAAATTCAGCATTTCATGTTTTTAGAGATAATGTTATTGATTATGGATGTTTAACGTAAATTTGCTAAACAATGTCCCGCTCTATTTGCTAAACTTACCCCAGGGTATGGCAGAGGCCTCGTATCGGGCCCCGATGTCTATTTTATCGGGGCCTGATGACTATTTTATCGCGAATCAACTTGAAAAACATCGGGTCCAAAACATATCAGGCCCCGATACAGTCGCGATAAATTTATCGCGTATAAATGGAACTGCTCCCAAACTATAAAAAATAATAATTAAATTGAATGCTAATGAACACAGTGTACAAAATGGGTTGTATTGTCAATTCAAACTCAAATTACACTCAGATCTGAAGGCTTACAGATTGATACGAATTATCGTATGTAAAATGGTAGCGTTTATACGGTTACAACATATAATAGTATTGCCTACGAAAACTTGTAATATATGACAAATATCTTAATATCTTACCATTAGTACTTGGCATAGGTGTTTCAGTTCCAGTTCCAGTTTCCGATTCTGATTCTGACGTCATGTCACCCTCAGTGTGCATTATACTTGTACGACGAGTGCCAGAAATTTCTATGTGGAGGAACAGGAAATAATTAGAAATAAACATTCCTGGTAATATCAAAGGTAGATTAAGGTGTGCCAAGTGGTTACGATATATGTTGGCGAACTTTAAAAGTTACAAAAGGTGTGAAAGGAAAACATTTGTGCAGGTGAAAAAAACAACAACAACCCTGTACGGGTAAACGGACCTCTCAGGGTGGGTGGATAGGTCGTCTTTTGTAATCCCCCTACCACCATGACCGTATTTTTACAAGCCAAAAATATTATTTGGGTAGGTATTCATTTGCACGTGAACATTTGTTATCCGATTTCCAAAAAATGGGTTGGTCTGGCCCGTAGAACAGGGTTTCTGGCGTCGCCTAACCACGAATTATTATAACCCATATATGTACAGGGCCGTCGCTAGACCTTTCTGTCAGTCCATCCCAGTATATGTTGTCTTCAAGAGATAGAAAAGAAGGGAAAATATATGGATCAGGCTGGTTTTCGGAGTTATGCATCTTCTGGACAAATTAATCCGCTATCGTGCCCCTGAATGGATTGAAGTACATAAATGTCACAAACAGTTCCCTCCGAATTTCCGAGGAGAGGAGTTTAAGGGGCGATTCGCATGGGGACATGTTTGTGTGAAAATGTTGTCCCTGTCAAGGTTTGTTCAAAGTGGCTTACTCGGCCCAACTGATAGATAAGGCACGGTGTCGTAACAATCAAAGGTAATTTTACTGCCGTATACTTCAGAAGTTGCCACATTTTGGGCCAATACATAGGCAAATTTTCTCGCGCATTCATCGCAAAATATAGACAAACGCCGTGTTACTTCAAAAAGTGTGAGATTAAAGTGTCGCACAAACCCAACACCCCCACCCCTCACCGATGGCCCTGCCCATGTGTACACAATGTACAATAAGGATCTAACTACGAAAATACCTTGACAATACGGCAAAACATGTTCCCATTCTATGACATTAGCATTTTTCGTAATGCATTGTAAATATTGTTCACCAATCAATTTGTACCCATGGTCACATGAGAAAGTAGCAAACATCCTCACTGGTACGAAGCATCCGGCATCGGCGAACTTGGCGAAGCATCCACTCTCGGAAGTAACAGAGCCATTGATAAAGATGTGCGGTAGCTCACATCTCGACAATCCAACTGTGTGGAGTCAAAGAGAGATATCAATCAGTTGTAATTACCAATACTATCACATCGGATGAACTTTGTATTTGTATCGTTTTGTGCCTGGCTCAGGAAAGTAGACATTAAATAACTAAACTCCGACCGACGAAAGCACGGCAGTGTCCACATATATGGTCATACTTAAATATTCCTCGTCATTTTATTCATAAAATGACCCAATCTCCAACAGTTGAATAGATTCAGCATTATCATGGATATTATAACAATTTAAGGGTGATAGGCTATGCCTACACATACATTTAAAATGTGTCAAATATTTCATACACATGTTTTTGAAAGACCAAAATGTATGTGCTGCCATTTGTAAGTTTTGCGTTTTTGCTTTAGAGATTTAAATTAAATCTCTAAATGTTGGCAAAACAGAATATTTAGATTCTAAAATCCTTCTGCCTTTGTCGATATGACTTTGTATGGAATATTGACAATTGCTATCACATATGTTGACTATTTCCAGTGTATTTCCACACGTATTCACCTATATTAATGAATATTTTTCATTATTGATTATTAACTAATAGATAACTTACGGTAATACACCTGAATATGGAAATCTGCCCCACATGTCTGAGTGCTGTCACCAGCACACGGCATATTGCAGTCGCCATCTTTTCGTTGTCCCAATATCCAGTATTGGGCACTTTCATCACCACACCAGCATTGGTTACCAGCTTCTACTCCAGCATATCGTATGAGATTATCGGTGGGTTTCATGTCCAAGTCCGAGCAATGATTGATACAAAACTCAATTGTGATGTCATTGGATCTAATTTCTCCAAGAGGCAGAACACGTATATTATCTGGGTAATAGTCATCATGGTCATAAAAGCATCCTATGTTGGTAGTAGCTGTTACAAATGTAATAAATATATCTATATATATAAAAAAATTACAAATCGAACATGAAATCCAAGACTCACCTTCATTACTATTTTATCTTGGCCACACCTATAAAATAAACCATTGTCCACAATTCTAACATCCCATGATCGATATAAATGTTTCATTTATTACATTAAGGCGTGTCGCGTATAGTTCAATTTTGTGTTCTAACATTAATTTGGTGGATTGTCTATACAGTCATATTATGTAGCCTTCAAAATAAACTGTCTTGCGGCAGGACAATCTATTTTCAACATCTTTAAACCATGATTTTGAAATAATTTGGAATCGTATCACTCTCTAACTCAACTCAGAATATATTTATGATTTATGATCAGAAATGTAAATCTGCAGGAAAAACTACTTTCAAAAAATAATCAAGGATAGAGGGCGTCCCATGGACAAGATCGCATACCATGCCTTTAAGGTCTGTGTGAGAAACTGTCTTTAAAATCTCGAGGGACAGCAGATTCACCTTGCATACGATTGCACATAGATATTAAGATATCGCTATACATTGAATACATTCGTTTCACAGAGACCCAACGATTACAGGGCCATACGATGTGTGACAGTTGGTTTAGTTTCTTACAAGGTAACTCAAAATAATTTACTGTGCATTCTTACCACTTTTATGCGCACCTATTATAGCAATGCCATTATAACTGCTGCAATAGAAACTACTCAATGACTCTAACTTTTCCAAATGTACTTCAACCAAGGCACTCTCAAAAGTATATTCATTGGAAAACTTTACAGACGTTATGCTATGCTTCAAGTTCAAAATGGGTGTAATCATTCTCCATGAAACTATTTACCAATCTCCTTTCTATCATACTATGAAAAGTCTTTAACGAAAGGTTATGTGGAAATACCTCAACAGCCACGTAGAAAACTGCACCGTATAGGCCTATAGTAATTTAGATTAAGTAATGCTAATCCACTATTTACGCCCTTATAAACAATGAAGGTTAAAGGCCTATATTTAATGGCGTGGACAGAAAGGTTGTCAATATCAAACAATATCGGGAATCACGCATACCATGCAAGATAGGCCTAAACCATTATAGAGCTAGGCCTAGATGTTTCATTGGTTTTTTGGTAGTGGGTATGAAAACCAGTTGGATCCGTGGTTGCCTTGAATATTTCACAGATCCACCTTCTTCTGAAGCATCTTACCTGTGCCATCAGACGTCAGGAAGAAGAGTGACAGAACTGAGAAGAAGAGCGACGACCATGACAGTGCTGACGTCATCTCTTAAGCTGTAAATAAAACCAAGATACAAATATTATATTATGTGAACATCTGTCGTTCTATTCAGTTTGATAGTGATATTTTGAGTAATATCTCAATAATGGTTTCCACTAAAAGGTTGTAGAAAGAGGCTCAATAATAAAGTTTCTCACTGGTGTCGGGATGATTCCCGTGTCTGCATTTATATATTGATACCATAAAATCATAGACGGTGAAAATGATCAACAAATGTATTAATCTATCTGGAGGATCGTTCCAATTCAGAAACATAAAGCTCACTGTACTTACCAAATGCTATATAAGTAATACACATCAAAGTCCGGCATGTATAATACTAGGCATCATACCAAATATTTCGTGTTCAGGTGATGAGTGAACCCCGGAGTGAACTCCCTGGTAGGTATTTAGATCAAGTATATAGGCCTACATGAACTACGATAGAAAAAGGTCGACGAACACGGATACATGATGATTATATACACTCGTCAAAAGAAGTTCCTTGACACTCATTGAAGTTCAAATATTTCACATAAATATTTAATATAAATTAAACAATTGCATGTCAAAATAAGCAGACAATAATTCTCTATCATGTCTGTATGAAATTAAGATGTACGCATTCATGCATGGCTGAGTACATTCATTAAGCAATGGTAAGGTGCGTAAAAGGAAATTGCAAGAAATGAGCATTTAGAGTCATTTGAATGGAGGGATTATCCAATTTTTTGCAATCTTCTTGCCATTGTCAAGTGAATGGGATCTGCCATGCATGAGTGATCATGTCTAAATTTTATGTTAAGCTGTTAGAAGATTACTTTCTGCTTATTTTGATATACAATTATATATATAATCATATATATAATTATATATATTCTATTAAATATTAATTTAATTTAAGTGTCCAAGAACTTCTTTTGCCGAGTGTATAATACTTCGTTCCATTTTACCTTACCACTTCTGTGATTCGTGAATGCAATTCATACTGGCATAATTATAAATAACACAATAATGTCTTTAATCGGCTGCCAGTTTGTACTAATCAGTGACATGTGGGCCCGTATAATATCAAGATAAACAAAAACGACTTCCTTTTTAGAACGAATAAGGTCACTCGGCACCATACAAAAAAACATTTTGACAATATACGATACGTTTCTAAAGTAAACAATCAGTTTTATATACTGTATGGTACGCCTGCTGCATACTAATTGACACCATTGTTTTTCACCTTCTTTCAAACTTTAAACATTTCTATTTTGTTCTTTTGCCAAGGCCAGGGAAATAAACATTACAGAATGAAAATTTGAAATGTGTCATCAATTCAATTAGTATCATTGTAACACAATTTGAAAGTTGTATTTTCATATCATATGTGAATTTTCTTTAAGTATAAATCTGAGCATCTTAATTTCAACATTAAATGATACCGCAGTCCTTGTGAAGCATACAGAGTGTGAATTCTTTATACCGATAACAAAATAGATGTGATTTGTGCGTGAATAAATGAACGGCATATACAAAAGAATTTCTACTACAGGGTGGTTCAATAAAACCTTGACAGTTTTTTGAAGCTATGTTTTTTAAAATTCTGTAGATTTGAAAAAAATATTTTTCAATATTCATCAACTATATGATCTTGACCATCTATGCTGAAAATATCGTTACAAATAACCTTGCGGTTGCAAAATAACAGCTATTTGAACAAAGTATGTCCCATTTCACTCTGTCCACGGGTACTCATTTCGCGACGTTACATTGAATACTGAATGATGAATTGCATGCAAGTAATCTAAGATTTGAAGATCACGCCAGGTGAAACCAGTGTAATTGTTAACATCTTAATTATCTATTCAGGTGTGAAATAAATACGTAATAATAATACCACGAGTGACCCTAATTAGAATTATTGATTTTCATAGATTGGAAGTGTAATTGTCTATGCTCTATGCCTTAACAGTGACGATGCCATTTAATGATATCTTGCTGGTCATTTCCCGTAGACTTACTCGTGGGCAAAGAGATTTGGAGAGATTCTCTTCAAATAGCTATCATTTTGCCGCCGTAACATTATTAACATTGACATTTTCAGCATAGACGGCCAAGATGATATTTTTGAGGAATATGTAAAAAAACCCACTCAAATCCCACAATTTTTAAAAATAAGGCTTTGAAAAACTGTCAACGTTTTATTGAACCACACACACTGGTTGTATCGTCGCGAAATCAGTACCCGTGGACAGAGTGAAATGGGACAGACTTTGTTCAAATAGCTGTTATTTTGCAACCGTAAGGTTTTTTGTAATGATATTTTCAGCATAGATGGTCAAGATCATATAGTTGATGAATATTGAAAACATTTTTTTTTTAAATCTACAGAATTTCTAAAAAATGGCTTCAAAAAACGGTCAAGGTTTTATTGAACCACCCTGCATTATATCGGAAGTCATCATATTATGGGGAAGTAGAGTTGGGTAATTGCTGAATATGCGAAATAATAACTAATTCGTGTGCTAGCCATACTCTACGTATTCTAAATATGAGTGATTTGTTATACAGCCTCACTACTACCCAAATATATTGCGTTTATAAAACAGATAAACCTGAGAAAACTATTTTGAGTGACTCTAAACAGTAACGTCATACTGTTCCAACGTTGCTGTTTATTTTCAACAAATAGGGTGTCGCCGTGATTTAAAACCAGTGTTAAAAGTAACTGTTTTGATGCTGAAATTTCACTTTGTTCGATTCATTTTGACTACGGTTTTTTTGTGCGACAATGGTACATAATGATCATCTTCGTATTTTTGAACTTCACATAGGACCATCACTTGTTACTTACTGACTCAAGGTGGCGTCCATTCTGTTTGAACAACAACAAAAACAACAATGCTATATATTTTTTTTTTTTTTTTTTTTTTTTTTCTTCCCCCAAGCAAGAGGTGATTTTTTTTTATTGACAACATCTCATCACATTCTCTTTACAGCATATACATATTATACATTATTTTACATGTTTATATATATACATAGTGTGTGCATCGCACACGTTTGCAAGTGTACCTGAAAAACACAGTCAAAGCAAGGTGTGAACAACTCCATATCAATATATTAAATAATCAAAACGGAAAAGAAACAAAACGAAACAAAATCAAAATCAAAATCCAACTATATACACAATCATATTTGTCATTCCTATTCAAACAAATAGACGATTCCAGTTAGCCCATTTTTTATCATATTGATTAAGTCTATTATTGCTTATTGCTACAGATTTTTCGGCCTTAAGATGGAAAAGAATTTCATGTTTAAAAGTTATTACGTTTGGTTTTGTATTTTGTACTCTCGCCCTATATATATGGAATTTAGCTAATAACAGTACAAGGTCAAGAGCGTCATCTTTCTGTGTGCCTAAAATAACAATTAGAGGCGTTATATTGATATTTCTTAGAGTTGGGGCAAATATACATCTAATATATAGCTGGATTTGTTTCCAGAAACTTGTAACAATATCACATTGGTATAGCAAGTGAAAAATTGTTTCTGTTTTGGAGTTGCAGAAGCTGCAGTGGTCATTATCTTTTATTTTCATTTTATAAAGCAAACGGTTTGTGCCCAATATGTTGTTTAGTATTCTGTACTGGAACCAATGAAGTTTTGCATCTTTTGTAATTTGCATTGGTCGATAGCATATTCGTTGCCATTCCTTTATGTCGATTGAAACTCCTAGTTCGTGTTGCCATTTCAACGGACTGTTACAAGATGTCTTAACATTCTTTAGCAATAGTTTATAGAACGGTTTACAACCTTTCTTCGCTCCTAAGAGCAGGTCATACGCCATAGGTGTAAAAGGTTCCAGGACTTTTGCTCTGCCTCTGCCAATACAAGGCCATTTACTTTTGATTGAATTCACAATACCAGAGTATTCGATAATATTTGAGCGTATATGATATTTGTTACAAAATTCACGGAAAGAAAGAAATTTACCATTACTTTTCAACAGATCATTTATGAACACTACGCCTTTAACATACCAATGTTTATATCTTACAGATTGATTACCAACCGTTATTTTATCATTCCACCATAGATAATTCCTTGCTATGGAGTTATAATCCAAATTTGGGTCACACATCTGGTTGTGAATAACATTAGCCCATGCATATAATACATCATACCAAAACTTATTTTTTATTTGATTCTTTATTTTTTTCCATCTATTTTCTCCAAATTCATAGATGTCATTTTTATTCAAGTTGGATAATAGGTGAAAAAGTTTAATCCATTTTTGATCACCTAGCTCAATACGTCTTAGCCAGCTTATTTTTAAAGCTTTCAGGTGGCAAATAATATGAGGAACTTTTACTCCTCCAAAATGATATTCCTGTATCATTTGACTACGTTTTATTCTGTCAGGTTTTCCATTCCATATGAATTTGAATATATACTCATTTACTTCTCGCAGAAATTCATCTGAAGGGTTTGGAAGCATTTGACCGATATAGTTACATTTTGATAACATGAAACATTTAACCACGGTTACTCTTCCATACACTGTCAGGAAGCGTTTCGACCACATAGTAATTACGTTTTTAATAGAATCTAAGGCTTGTGTATAGTTCATATTAACCATATCTTTAAGGTTTGTACTAAACTTTACACCCAACATTTCGAAAACACCGTTTAATTTCCAATCTAAGTTTAGATTTGGACAAATCTGTTCTATATTGGTTCTGTTGCTACCAATCCATACTGCTGATGTTTTTTGTTTGTTAATCTTTAAACCACACATATGTCGAAATGTATCTAAAGTACTTATTACATGTTCTAGTGATTGTTTTGACCCATCCAGAATTACAGTTGTGTCATCTGCATATTGTGTTAATTTATAAACACTATCATCAATCTGAAATCCTTTAATACTTTCATTTTTTCTAATCATTATTGCTACCACTTCCACACAAAGAACAAAGAGATACGGAGAGAGACTATCGCCCTGTCTGCAACCTCTGTTGATGGAAAAAGACTTTGATATATGGCCATTTATGATAACCGATGAAGAAGCATTACTATAAAAAGAAGAGAACCATTGTATAATATCAGGTCCGAAATTGAAAAATTTCAAAGTTCGCAGGATAAAATCATGGGATATTGTGTCGAATGCTTTTTCAAAATCAATAAGCAGGAGCATTCCTGGTATATTTCTTAGTTCTGCATAATGCATTAGATCATATATTAACCTAATATTTTCACCAATATAGCGACCCGGTACAAAACCTGTCTGGTCTTCGTGTATAACGAACGGTAGCATGTTTTTAATTCTATTTGCAATCGAGGCGGAACCAATTTTATACGATACATTTAATAGAGATATTGGGCGCCAATTCCGAATGAATTTCCTGGGTTTGTTTCCTTTAGGTAGTAAAATTATAGATCCTTCTGTTCTTGGTTTTAAAAAAGTCCCAGTTGTGAAAGCCGCACGTAAGAGAAACTGAGACAAAAGCAACCAGAAAGCTTTATAAAATTCGACGGTGAAACCGTCTGGGCCTGGTGATTTATCATTCGTCATGGTGTTTAATGAGGCTGTTAATTCTTCTAAAGTTAGAATGCCTTCAATTGACTGAGCTTGTTCATTTGTCAACTGTGTTCCATTTAAAGTATTCAGAGTTTCCGTATCACTGTTATCGACCTTAGAATATAATTGTTTATAAAAGCTTGTTATTTCTGCATCGATACTCTCTTGATTACGTAATATCCGTCCATTATCAGTTTCAATGACTCCGATTGTCTTATTAACAAATCTCTGCTTCTCAAGGTTCAAAAAATATTTTGTAGGTTTCTCCCCGTGTTCTATCCATTTTGCTTTAGACCTCACAAAACTACCATTTAGTTTTTTGCTTCTCATGAGTTCTAACTCTAATTGCTTTGTTTTCAAATTGGAAGCTATCTCAATGTATTTAATCGTATCGTTGGTGAAATTAGACAGCTGAAGCTCTAGATCCTTTATGGCTTTGTTTAATTCATTCTCTACATTTTCCATATTCTTTCTACGTTTTGAGGGATATGCAATTGTTTCAACACGTATTTCTAATAACAGCATTTCGAAAAAGAGCTGGTCATCTATCATTATATTTAAGGATTCAGACGGAATATTAGCAACCATGACTGGATTATATGGTGTTGCAGCATAGATCGACTTCACCTTATCGATCGAATTTCGAACGGTAGACACATATTCATCCTCTTTTAAAAGAGAATTATTAAATTTCCAAGTACCTTTTCCATGTTCAATATACTCATTTCTTAAATGTAGTACCACGCACGAGTGATCTGTGCGATATCCCGGCTGTATATCAACAAATTCAACAATATTAAGAAGTTCGGATGATATTAGAAAGAAATCTAGTCTAGCTTGTTTTAGTGGGTTCTGTCTACGCCATGTATACCGAGTAGTACCTGGAAAATGAACTCTCCATGGGTCACACATATTCAACTCCTCCATCATTTGTAATACATATTCTCTTGCTTTAGGATTGTTAATATTGTTATAGTTATAAGTGTCAATTATTGGATCTTGCACCAAGTTCCAATCACCACATAGAATACAAAGAGGATTATTAAAATCATTGACCACATCTTTCAAACGAGCATAGAAATCAGGTGTATCCTTGTTGGGACCATATAGGCACAACATAGTGATCTCCAACTGTTTGATATGTATATCCATCGCTATCCAGTTGCCATTATCATCTCGCTTAATTCTATTTACTTTGAAGTCAAAATTATTGTTAAATAGAATTGCTACTCCTCTCGAATTTGTATTATAGCCAGCGATATAGCTATCATATCCCCATTCAGATCTTATGAATTTTTCCCATTTATTATCCCAATGAACATCTTGCAAACAGTACATAGAAAACCCCTTGTCTCGTATGTAGTTAAATACATCTGTGCGCTTCCTTTTATCCCTTAATCCTCTGCAATTAAGGGTACATATCTTAATTTGGTTTGTCATGATAAGTTAACATAACAGTAATTGTTATTAAGGCCGTTAATAGAGCGATATAAAGTTTGACACACTTGCTTGGAGTTTTTTTTATATACAAGCCAAACAAATAGGCCTATATTAATAATATTAATGTTGAAAAGGATATCCGTTAGGATATACGTAATACGACTAAAACATAATAATGATGAACCATAACATCCTACATTTATACATGTACAAAAAGTATATAATATGTATGTTGACCATGAAATCATCATCATCATCATCATTTTATACATACACAGTTTTGAAAGAAAAACGTACGCACACGAGCGAATGTGCATTCAAAAACAACAAAAATTGGTTCGGGTGAAAATTCCCGATTAAGTTTTAAATAATGGTCAGTAAAGGAGCCAGGACCACCAAACATGCATATGGTAGTTTACTTGATAAGAGATATTTATTTTTAAAATAATTTCCCAAGACTAAAGTTAAAGTCTATAAAGTGAGTTATGTTGCGGAACCATTGTTTTTTCCCCTAAAGTCTCATATTTTGAAAGACCTTATGTATCACGAAAAAACAAAACAGAAAAGAAACATAGCCGATAAATTGATATATAATTATTCATTTTAACCTTAAAGAATTAAAGAAAGAAATAAACCGTCATTATTCATTTGTAAGGTTAAAATTACACCTTTTTATTTTAAATGGGAAAGGGAAAACCAGTTAAAATGTTAACTGTCAAAAGCTAGTTACTGTTGTCCTTTTTTCCAAAGATTTATAGGACATGCCATAATACATGACTCATCCCTTATTTTTCACACATATTTTTAATATTTTAATTTCATAATACATCACATTATATCATAAAATCAAGTGTATTTATTATACCTTGGTGTATTCTATATCACCATTGACTTTACTCTATTGGTGTTCAGACATCTCAAAAGATACCCTGTCATGAAAAATACATATTTGGACATTTGTCTTTAAAATCAGCCGTGTGTATAATTGGTCACATTTACATTCGTACAGATTGACTACCATATCGTCACAATCTTTTCTACCCATAATCATGTTATACATCCGTATATTCCATACAATAATTACAGAATGTTATCATACATTATATAGTTTTACAGTGGTTAATACACTCCTAAACATTATATGTAATTATTTAAAAGTCATATGTATTACATTATTTTACCTATCATTTTAGGTATACCCTTCTGGGTATAATGATTCTTTTAACATTGCATTATGTCGTCAAAAAACAAATTTTAGTTGAAAGTAATTCCCCAAACACATCGGCCATTATTTCGTTTTAATACCATATCGAGATCCACACATTCAAGGCGTGTTTGTTTGAGGGTTTCAAAAGAGTCTTGCGTGAGTATTATAAGCCGTCATTCATTTCAATAGTAAGAATATAATTGCACCGTTTATAACGGTGTGATAATCGCCCGACTTATGTTGGTGGTCTGTTCAATGTTGAAAGAGCCCTTCAAGAGAACGCATATGATTATATCAATTATAATCGGAGATATAATATACAACATGTAGAAATTAAGGAATTTTTAACAGGTTTCCAATCTTGAAAATTAGAAGTACAGTTGGTTTTATGTTAACACATTCATAAGTTATATACCTTTTCCAAATGATTACATATTACATATTACATGCACAGTATTGCCCCACCAACATTTCAAAACATGTTTACTTTATACATTGTTCTACACATGTTTGCATTTGTTTATCATACTTAATTTTTCGATAATATCTCCATTGTATTTTTCACATTGTATTCATTGTCAAGAGATTTGTAACACCATAAAACAAAAAACCTGTTGTGCTGGGGTTATTAGGCTAGTAAATTGCAACCTCAAAACCTATATTTACTGTTTGAAGACTTTCTTTTTATTTCTAGGTGAAAAAAAGGCATTTCTTAGCCATCATCCAAAAACAGAAAACAAAGTACACAGTACCCGAAACACGTTGATATTTGGCACTGGAACTTGTATTAACCAAAGGTATAGGCAGTGATCATTGTATAATGTTGGCATTTATCAGGTTATACTTTATTTTTCTCCAAACAGTTCAAAACATACCTCCTTTTACCAGGTGTACTAAAGTTCTATTGTTCGTCCTCGCTATCACTCCGCCGATTAGCCATATCCATAGGGGTGTCTTTGGAGTCTCTCCTCAACTTTTGAGATACTTGCCCCTCCTCCGGTGGTGAGGGAGGTGTGCGTAATTTTCGAGGGTTTAACCTCTTCTCGGGGGCGGGCGTCACTACCGGAGTGGCCTTTCTACGTACTGCCGATGCGTACGAGCGTGTTGACGGCGCTTCTTCTGTGTTTGTCCGTTTGTTTTCCTTATCTTCTCTAGCCTTGAAGAGTGTACGCGGTGGATCTAAAGTCATTGCGTCCGCGGTCTTTATTCCATACACGAAACCATTCTCGACGTAGCGGAGTTCGTCAAAGTTGAGCCACGCTTTCTGCCCCTTGTTTCGTCGTTTCTTCTGCTCTTCTAGTAGTGTTTTCCTTTTTTTCATAACCAGATTGGTATAGTCATCGTTGACGTAGATCCTGCTACTATAAAAGTAGGGCTTGTTTTTTATAGCTGCCTTTCTTACCATCTCTTTATCTTGGTAGCACAGGAAGTAAACGATAATCTGCCTGGGTGTGTTTGGCTTTCTAGGGCCTACCCGATGTGCCCGTTGGACTGCCCCCGGGCGAAGCTTGACTCCAACACATTCTGAGGCGACACTCTCTATAAAACTCTCCATATTATATTCGTCATAGCCGAACTCGGCCCCTTCCTGTATTCCAGAAAAACGCAAATTGTTTCTCCTCGATCTGCTTTCCAGGTCTTCCAGTTTATCTTGGACCTTCGACACTGATTCATTTGTAGCACAGACGGTGTTGACGGCTATTATCTCATCTTTGAATTCTGCTACCTCCTCGTCATAGTGGACCGAGAATTGTGAATTGCTATATTTTAATAAAAAACAAATACATCTTCGTACTACAACATTAAAAATACTTCGGCATCATGTTTTAGCTTTTTGGTGACAATAAAACTTTACAAACCGAGTTATAAAGAACTGCTCTATCAGTCGCTATTTTCAGAACATGGTATGGATAAAGTGAAATAGTTCTATCGCTCTTTGTAGTTATTCAAGAAAAATGCGACGTTATAAATGTTGAACACACATTGCCTTCAAAATTGCAACCCGGAATTGCAATAACGTTTAATTTTGGGATATTTCACACAGGCATGACAGTAAAATCTTACCTTCTGATAGCAATCAATAATAATTATGCTGCTACATTTTCGAAACAGCAATATAACGTAGACTTTCTCAACAAAATCTCTAGATGGCGGCATTTATTTTTCCGCGCACTGTTTTTCCAAATACAATTACAACAACAACTACAGAGGGCGACATTGAGTGCTGTATTTGATGTTTGCTGTTTTGAAAGAACAACCCTAATCTCTCAAAAATCAAAAACAAAACATCAACACAGTTATTCATCCTGGCATGGCATATAAAAATAGTGATGATGAACTTCGATTGTAATTTTGTTATCGAGCATCTTTTATATCAATCGTGGGGGTGGGGGGGGGGGGGGGGGGGGGGGGGGGGGGGGGGGGGGGTAGCGATGTGGTTGTCCCAAAACCGGCAAAAAAATCGCAGGGTACAAGTGGCAAATGTACCGACGGAACCTTCATATGTCTCTGAAAAAGGTAAAGTGGTACACAAAAAAGGTATATTGTCAAATTTTACGGGGGCGCGTACAAAAAAAAAGGTATATTGTAAAATTTTACGGGGGGCGCCCGCCCCCAAAGCCCCCCCCTGTATCCGCCACTGCTTATGTAAACATTCGGGCATTTTATAAACAATCTCCACAAATTTCATATTTATATCAAAATTTTGTGTAGATTTCAAAAATCCTTGGTGGGAATTTTCTAAGTGGTGTCTTGGGCGCTTTTTGGGCTACTTTTGACGGCCATCTTGTTTTGACTTTTTGATGGTATTGAAATTGATAAAATTGGAGTACTTTGCATGTAAAACATTTGCACACCACCTCTTATGATATAATTAGAAATATGTGATAAGTAAATCTCTAAAAATAAAATTAACAGTCACACTATGGCATTTTTGTGTGCTTTTTGGGCTACTTTGGGTGCTTTTTGTGTGCTTTTTGGGCTCATTTTGCCATATGCATGAATTTAGACGTTTTAGTGGTAGGGGAGATGCGGGAGAGTTGAGCCACCGGGAGAGTTGAACCACCCCCTATAACTCGAAAAGTAGTAACTTATTAACTTGATTTTCAAGACACACCCTAAATGCATATTTCACCTTAAATACCAGTAAAACAGGCATCTCTTCTGAACGAGGTCTGTTTCATAAAAAGTGTAAGGAAATAGGCACATCACAATCAAATATATACCTGGTTAAAAGGAACTTTCAAGTATGATATAGATTACTTTTCCCAAACCTATTGATAACAAAGTGAATGCGAGGAAATTAAGAAATGAGTTCAAGAGGATTTTGAAAAAGTACCCTTTTTCTTTAAAAAAATATGAACAGTTTAAAAAACTTATTCAAAATGTCCTCAAAAATGAGAAAAGCTAAAAACAAATTGCTCAAATTATATAGAACAACAAGGAGACAAAGTCTAATATACATGATTATATGCAACTAGGGCTGCTAAGGGGTGATTAAAGGGTTCAGAAGGCCCAGTAAGAAAGGCACCCCTTAAACTGAGAAAAAATTGTGACACGTTACTAAATGGGCCTATATTGCACCTGTTAATCATATTATTTTGATATAATGTACATGTAAAGTGCGATGTACAAGGCATTAATCTATAAATATAACGAGCACACACGTCAAATTTCATCCCAGGTAGAAATGACATTTAAAGTTTAGAAACACTGAATATTCAAATTTACAATTATGCAAATTAGATCTTCAACATAGGCCTACTGATTACTATTACAATCATATTTTAATTAATACTTTACACAATTTCCAGTGAAGAAATCAACATCATTAACTGTGTAATTCATTTTTATTTGCAAATTTGTTAAATATCCCCCCTTGAAAACAATGAAATACATAGAGACAGACAGACAGACAGACATGACAGACAGACAGACAGACAGACACCCCGACAGACACACATACATTGCGCAAGACAGCAAAACAAATATGGACAAACTGGTTGCTCAAGCAACATAAATGATCGAAACCAAAGTGAAACCGAAAAAGAGAAGTAGCTGGAAAAGAGTAAGATGAAAATGATATCAAAGGAAAAAGTAATATAAACTATAGGAACAAATGTAATGTAAAACAACAAAAAGTTGTGAACGGGCTAAAAAGCAAATGAAATATTATGAACTACATTGGATATTGCATGTTTAACTCTGAAAGTAAAAGTTCAAATAGAGTTGTGATTGGGCATTCCTAGAATGCAGGCCTTTGTTTTAATTTTTAACAAAACACGATAGTATCATAAAATATAAAGGAATTATAACACGCAATCAAGACCAATACCAGTATATTGATACTGTGGTAATTTTTGTATAGATAATTAACATAACAATAACATATTCAAAGTTTGGTCACAATACAAAATGTGACAATCTGGAATTGTTCGTTCACAATACTACAGAAAAGTTAACTTTCTAAAAGTGTCTTATATGACCTGGTTGCGATGTAACATGTCCCAAATTTCACTCGTGATGATGGCAAGCGGAAGCGCCTATCAGTCTTTATTTTAACTAGCCACTAACAATTTACATTTTTTTGTGTACCACTTTACCTCTTTTAGAGGCATAGGTAGGTTCCGTCGGTACATTTGCCACTTTTACCATGCGATTTTTTTTGCCGGTTTTGAGACAACCACATCGCTACCCCCCCCCCCCCCCCCCCCCCCCCCCCCTCCTTAAATGATCCCCTGTGGTCATTAAATGTTCCCTTGTGGTCATTAAATGATCCCCTGTGGTCCTTAAATGAACCCCAGTAGTCATTAAATGATCCCCTGTGGTCATTAAATGATCCCCTGTGGTCAATAAATGATCCCCTGTCGTCATTAAATGATCCCCTGTGGTCATTGAATGGTCCCCTGTGGTCATTAAATATCCCATGTGGTCCTTAAATGATCCTCTGTGGTCCTTAAAGGATCCCCTGTGGTCATTAAATGATCCCCTGTGGTCAATAAATGATCCCCTGTGGTCATTAAATAATCCCCTGTGGTCATTAAATGGTCCTCTGTGGTAATTGAATATCCCATGTGGTCATTAAATGATCCCCTGTGGTCATTAAATGATCCCATGTGGTCATTAAATGATCCCACGTGGTCATTAAATGATCTACTGTGGTCATTAAATGATCCGATGTGGTCATTAAATATCCCATGTGGTCATTAAATGATCCCATGTGGTCATTAAATGTTTCCATGTGGTCAATAAATGATCCCATGTGGTCATTAAATGATCCCCCGTGGTCGTTTAAATGATCCCCAGTGGTCATTAAATGATCCCTTGTTGTCCTTAAATGATCCCCTGTGGTCCTTACATGATCCCCTGTGGACCTTGAATGATCTCATGTGACCCTTAAATGATCCCCTGTGGTCATTAAATGATCCACGTGGTCATTAAATGATCCCATGTGGTCATTAAATGATCTCCTGTGGTCATTAAATGACCCGATGTGGTCATTAAATATCCCATGTGGTCATTAAATGATCCCATGTGGTCATTAAATGTTTCCATGTGGTCAATAAATGATCCCATGTGGTCATTAAATGATCCCCTGTGGTCGTTTAAATGATCCCCAGTGGTCATTAAATGATCCCCAGTGGTCATTAAATGATCCCCTGTGGTCCTTACATGATCCCCTGTGGACCTTGAATGATCCTCTGTGGTCCTTAAATGATCAACTGTGGTCAATAAATGATCCCCTGTGGTCATTCAATGATCCACTGTGGTCATTAAATGATCCCCTGTGGTCATTAAATGATCCTCTGTTGTCGTTTAATGATCCCCTGTGGTCAATAAATGATCTCCTGTGGTCATTAAATGATCCGATGTGGTCATTAAATATCCCATGTGGTCATTAAATCAATGATCCCCTGTGGTCATTAAATGTTTCCATGCATGTGGTCAATAAATGACCCCCCAGTGGTCATTAAATGATCCCTTGTTGTCCTTAAATGATCCCCTGTGGTCCTTACATGAATCCCTGTGGTCCTTAAATGATCCTCTCTGTGGTCCTTAAATGATCCCCTGTGGTCAATAAATGATCCCCTGTGGTCATTAAATGATCCCCTGTGGTCATTAAATGATCCCCTGTGGTCATTAAATGATCCCCTGTGGTCATTAAATGATCCACTGTGGTCATTAAATGATCCCATGTGGTCATTAAATGATCCCCTGTTGTCGTTAAATGATCCCCTGTGGTCAATAAATGATCTCCTGTGGTCATTAAATAATCCGACGTGGTCATTAAATATCCCATGTGGTCATTAAATGATCCCCCGTGGTCCTTAAATAATCCCCTGTGGTCCTTACATGATCCCTTGGCGTCCTTAAAAATAATCCCCTGTGGTCCTTAAATGATCCCTGGTCTTTACATGATCCCTTGTGTTCCTTTAATGATCCCTTGTGTTCCTTTAATGATCCCTTGTGGTCCTTAACTGATCCCTTTGACCCTTAAATGATCCCCTTTGACCCTTAAATGATCCCCTTTGACCCTTAACTGATCCCCTGTGGTCCTTAATTGATCCCTTGTGGTCCCAATGATCCCGTGTGGTCCTTTAAATGATCCCGTGTGGTCCTTTAAATGATCCATTGTGGTCCTTATATGAATCACTTGTGGTCATTGAATGATCACTTGTGGTCATAGAATGATCACTTGTGGTCATTGAATGATCACTTGTGGTCATTGAATGATCACTTGTGGTCATTGAATGATCACTTGTGGTCATTGAATGATCACCACTTGGGTCTTTAAATTATCACATGGATGGTAATGATCTAATGTCATATGAATATATTTAGTCAGACAGTTCAGTCATCTGTGGTTCAACGGTATCTATTGGTGTCCCATTTGAATGATTTCGGTTTTAAATCCGTACTCAAGCGGTGAACTAAACAAAATAAGTACCATACAAACAGGTGTCTACTCCAATAGGGGCCGGTGTATAAGATGCTCTCAGTGGTGCTAAGGACGGCATTTTAGGTTTTTCAAGATGGCATCTTAGGGCGTGTTCACACTATAGCTTTTTCCTCAACCCGGGTCTTTTTGGAAAAAATTCAAACTTGGCATATCATCTTTTCTCATCAATATACACATCCTCTGTAATTTTGAAGCAAATCATTGCTGGTCACCGTAGCCGAGTTAGTCACCTTAAACTTTATCTCAAATGAAATACGTATGTAGGGATTCTGTACGACGGTCTGAAACAAAATATCTGGTGCAGAACATAACATGCAATCTACATTCTAAAACACTGGCAAATCCAAAGAAAGATTTGGGTTCCACCCCAGACTTGTTGTTATGTGTTTCAGTATCTGTGATTTTTTTCTTGAGTGCTTTGATTTTATTTTGGCATTGCTCAATGTTACGGTGAAAACCCATTGCCTCCATCTGGCGTGATATATTGGCGTAAATATTCTTATTGTGGATCATTGAGTTGCACGGTCTCATCCGACCAGAGTTCCATCATGGCTTCTGTTTCAATTTGAATCCATTTATTTGTCATTTTGATAATATTTCAACCAGAACCAGAGACAGAAGAGAACGTGCGAAGCAAAGCTCGAAACTGACGTAAACAACTACCACGACTACCATGCCAAACCACGATCAGATGTTAGGTCAGCAGTCAGGTTATCTTTCCGGCAACCCGGGTCGAAATAGCGATTTCTGTTCACACTACAGTCGATGCGGGTTGAACCCGGGTTCTACCCTTCACTTTTGCAGGGTTGTAATTTTCGACCGGGTCGGTTTTTGAGCCTATTTTTCTGTTCACACCAGACTTCAACCCGGGTTCGACCCGGGTCGTGGAGAAAACTAGCTCATTGTGAACACGCCCTTAGGGCGTGTTCACACTATAGCTTTTTCTTCAACCCGGGTCGAACCCGGATCGATCGATATTTCATTTTCTGTTCACACTAGCGCTATGTATGTGTTGAAGTTGTATCCGCATTGCAAATGGGTTTATTGAATCCGGAAGTTAACATTATTATATCAATGACCTATGACCTAGCTTGCTCATCATGGCGGGTATAAACAACAAACAACAGTGGCTGGTAATGAAATACTGTCGAAAACATCAGCGACAAAGTGCCAGAGGCCGTAGAATGATGGCAGGAATAAAGCGAGCAACCATTAACATTCTTTTCAGGTTATCTACTTCCGGCAACCCGGGTCGAAACAGCGATTTCTGTTCACACTACAGACGATGCGGGTTGAACCCGGGTTCTACCCTGTAATTTTCGACCCGGGTCGGATTTTTGAGCCATTTTTCTGTTCACACCAGACTTCAACGTCGTGGAGAAAACTACCTATAGTGTGAACACGCCCTAAGATTAAGATGGTAGAGTCACCCACAATGACTCCTCTATTGGATTTGTAAATACCAGAATTAGTGGAAAATGACACCTCATTCATCTTTCTAGCTCACCTGGATTGTAACAACGAATTTGACCGATTAGCAGTATTCCAGTATGCTAAATGAATTATACATTTAAGTTGATATTATGCTACAAGAGTATAATATTGCTTACAAGCTTATTTGTACACGATAATTCTGTATTATATTTAAATAACATCCATTGTTTTTCCATTTTCAGTATAAAATCGTGCTATTATATCCCACACAATACGGAGAAGAAAATAGTATTTATTTTGAGGGTACTTTTCTGTTTCCGTTGTCCAAAATTTCTCTCTGGCTCTGACCACAACTGACTGAAACAGATATCAATTATCATTTACTTTAAATGTATAGCCATGATTCAGATAATCATGACAAATGTCATGGGGATGACATTCATATGCGATTTTAAGGATGTAGAACTTAGTGAATGACCCTCATACTTTGCAGACAGACAATGTTTTGCCTAAAGCATGAAATTATCATCTAAATCAAAAGTTAAAAAGTAAGGGACTTTTTAATGTTTACCAATTTTGAAAAGAAACTCCACCCAATGTGAAAAAGAAGAATAAGACCACTTCTTTACACGTTTAAATGTCCCTAAATATTAGCCTGGCCCAATGTAGAAACAAAGCTTTGGATTACTCATGTGTGATGCACATCACGTACTCGTCAAAATGAGAATTATCACTGATTTTGAACAAGCATAACTATGCAAATAATATATAGACTCGGACAAACTGGCGAGAATTACATTAACAAAGACCTTAAAAATACACCGTCTCGAACCCGGTCCCTCTCGCATTTGCGGCGATTGGTTAATCCACTAGACCACAGGGACTGTGTTTACATGGATACCAGACGAACGAGCATACAAAGTCTTTGTTGAAAGCCTCTAGCAGCCGAAATACATGAGTAACTATTAACAACATTATATAATAACAGTATTAACAATATTATATAATAACAGTTCAACATAGAAAAGAATAACATAGTTAGTTGACAAGAGATTAACAGAAGGCCTTTTTCCTCTCAAACGCGTTAAACAAGACAATTCGCTGCACTTTGTCTTTACACAATGGTGTGTATCTTCAGTCTGATAAATCCGAGTAATTATATGATCTAAAATTCTAATGAAAGGGTATGTAAAAGGGTATGTAAAACCATGATTTTGAGGTAATTAGGAATAGTATCGCTCTATAACTTGGAATATATGTACGATTTATGATCAGAAATGTAAATCTGCAAGAAAATCTACTTTCTAAAAAAAACCATGAATAGAGGGCGCTCTCTGGAAAAGATCACATACTATGCCTTTAATGCCATTGTGCGTCTCTAAGTCATTAGTCACATCTACGTTTTTAATCGTTTGTTTCTTTCAGAGCGTGAGTTCCGGCGTACAGCGTACATTAGTTCTACCGGACATGGACCAGTATTTAAGTTCTCATTCGACACTGTAAGGTTTTTAGGCGCACTGCCAATATTATTTTATAGATGGAACGATAGAGTTTCTTGGAATAATCTTGTGAACTCTTCATAATAATGGCAAAGACAATTTCCTGAGAGCACTAAGACTGACCTTCGCTATCACATATTAACACTATTCAAGTAGTGTAATTAACAGTATCCTTCACTATTTTGTTTTCCTAAATAATACTCGAATGACGCAACTTTTTGTATTCAGAAGAGTAAACGGTACCGCACTAAATCATTTGCATATGTTTTGACGTCAATGTTGATGCAAATGATTTCCTCTAAAATACTTCCAACTCAGATAGACTCAGTATCATTAAATTATTCACTGCTTCGTTCTTAGTTATACGATCCAACATAATCAAGGTTAATGAAATAGGATAACCAAAATTGAGGATGTTTGCGGACAAGGTTGCACATCCCTGATAGAAGTTTATCCTATAGCATTGTGCGCTTGACCTAAGACTTACGTACTAGCCAGACAGCTGTATTAGATATATTCAGGGTCCAATATCCGGATTTAGTACTTTCTGATTTGCTGAGGTCTCTTGGCAAGTTGACAGTCCTCTATCTTTTTCATACGAAGAGGAGATTTAGGTAGGCCTATATTTTAATTATAAGACCGATCAAGCCTAAGACCACACTGCACAACTAGTAGGTATGGCTCATACGTATAAGTGACATGAATGGATTGTCGATTTGTTTTTTAAATTTTAATCAAATTTAAAAACAGTTACCATGCTTAAATTGGTTTCATAAATGACCATGTTCCTTTTTGCTTGCACAGTGGATTGTCTACTGGCTATGACCATAGACCCTGAAGACAGGGTCTATGCTATGACTGTAGTTTCGTAAGACTTATACGATAGTCGCCGAAGTAATATTAAGCACCACCATGAAATGAACCAATGCAGATACTTGTATGATAATATAGATTATATATTTGCATTTGTCTCAGTTCAATTATTTAGGTGGTTTATTCGATGATGATGCAAAACGTGTTTTTTTTTGGCGATTATTTTGTAAGTTTTACGTACAAGTCACTTAGGGAGCAGTTCCATTTATACGCGATAAATTTATCGCGACTGTATCGGGGCCTGATATGTTTTGGAACCGATGTTTTTCAAGTTGATACGCGATAAAATAGTCATCAGGCCCCGATAAAATAGACATCGGGGCCCGATACGAGGCCTCTGCCATACCCTGGGGTATGTTAGCAAATAGAGCGGGACATTGTTTAGCAAATACACGAGGATAATACAATTTACGTTAAACATCCATAATCAATAACATTATCTCTAAAAACATGAAATGCTGAATTTGTAAGGTACAACTAGAATAAATAACCCGAAGCTCTATTTACATACCGACCTCTTATCTTTCGTTATATTTAAACAAGCGGTAATACGCTACTCGATAAATAATCCTTTGCTACTCGCAACTGTTCGCGATATAAATCTCATCGGGGCCTGATAAAAAACTCATCGGGGCCCGGAACATTCTCGCAATTTTTATCGCGTACAAATGGAACTGCTCCCTTATACGTATAGGCCATACGTGCTGGTTTTGCAATGCTTACTAAAACATTGGTTTAGACTTTCAAACGGCCAAACTGCCACTTTTCAGAGAACATCATTTCGGGGGAAATGGAACTGTGTTGGGCAAATTAAACATGGTATTGAAAAGGGGAAACTTTGTGTGGGTAGCGAGGCGTTTTCCCCCTTTTCATAAGAGTGTTTCAATCTCTCAAAACGATTAATTGTGTGTGGTGTTAAAGGTATACGATTTTTGTTAAATTGCAGCCCAAAACATGTAATTGCTATGTTGTATTGTTGTAATAGATGAACACAACTTTCTATTGATATACAATATGATAAGGATGGGTCAAAGATGATCCACAATAAGAACGATTGAAGCAAATCTAAACATTTCTTTGAAGATTTTTTAAATCATAAGTAGCTGCATTGGCTCGAATCTTTTATTTACATCATATCATTCGTCGTTGTTTATTTAACTGAATTTGGCTTCAATTACCTATATTTATGAACTGACATTGTCACTTCTCTAGGTCATAGTAATTGTTAAATCATGTTTAAAAGTATTGTCGTTAGGTTAATATGTTCATGCGCTCAGCGCTGGAAACATGATTTTAATCCGTTTTAAGGATCTTCTATCTACAACAATGGTGCTGTTCACTAACTAGAAGTAACGTATATGGAATTTTCTGCCCATCCCTCCTTTTCGTCATTGTTCACAGCAGCATGTGTTTCCTGATTCCTATTAACCGTTGCATAAGCAGCATTGTCCACACCCTCTTCGCCTCCATTATTATCTGTTCTTGCATAAATGTTATTATCAACCCAACCCGAGTCTCGGCCCCCTGACGTTACGTTACTATCGGCAAATATGGGTTGGCGATCACCATTGGGCATTGTTGGCGGGTTAATTGAACATTCTGTGTATGCGTACGCTTGGACGGTTGGTCGTTTACTGGCCGTTTTAACCACTGACGGTTGAGTTGCTGGAGCCTCTTGATTGACAACAGCGTACAAAGGGATGGAGTTGTTTGGTTGAGCCGTAGAAGTGTGATCGTACATATTTTCATCAAGTAGGTTGCCAGAGTTTTGGCCTACTGTTACTGATGTACCAAGTTGGTAATCATTGTTATTATTTGCTCGTCCATTGGGCATTGTTGGCGAGTTAATTGTACAGTCTGTGTAAGCGTACGCTTGGACGGTTGGTCGTTTACTTGCCGTTTTAACCACTGGCGGCGGCGTTGTTTGATTGACAACAGCGTACACAGGGGTGGAGTTGTTTGGTTGAGCCGTATTTGGAGTGTGATCGTACATATTTTCAGCAAGTGGGTTGTCCGAGTTTTGGCCTACTGTTACTGATGTACCAAGTTGGTCATCATTGTTATTATTTGCTCGTCTGGATTCTCGCTGGTTATTTTGACCGGTCTTCGTGAGTTCATTCCTATAGGGTATATGAATGAAGAAAAGGGTAAACATGAATTATATTAAGTTTAACGTGGTTGATAATAGTATTGCTGTGTCTCATTTCTGCCATTAAAGATATTGCCTGTGAAGTAAAAACAAATGTCATTTGAGTTAGAAATTCGAGGTCATAATGATTATGAGATTCAGACCAGCTGTACGAAATCTTTTATGGTTATATACCTTGTATTTTACGAATTGGAAAGTGCAAAATGGCATGTATAATTAATCAAAATTGGTTATAAGAATTCTCTAGTTTTCGATATACCCATCACATTTTAAAACATCACCTCGTTGGTTTTATAATAGTATAGGCCTATGGCCTATCTTTTACTTCAAAAAAACCTGATGATCACGTTTGTATTGATAATAATATATGTTCTAGGATTGAATATGTTTGATAGTAATAACAGGTCGTTTTAATACACCGTTAATGCAACGAATAGTGTATTTTAATACACAGTTAAATGCAACAAATAGTGTCTAAATATAGCCGCCATTATGATATTCTAATACGAGTATCTCAGGTCGGCCACACCTACATTTTTGGCATCATCAATTTTCTTGAAGTAAAAGGTACATACTATCATATAAAACCAACGAGATGATGTTTTAAAATTTGATCACTGGGGGTCATAAGATATGCGGCCGAGTGCACCAATGACGGGTAGCTGAAGAATAGCGCTACCTCGCTAGTAACTGAGTCGTAACCCAAAATGTTGAGAGCGCCAATGCGGGGTAAGCTACTAGGCTAGTAACTGGCGGGTTATTTACGCTAAATGTTATACCTGACCGGACCCAAGAGTAAGTTGGGGCATAACGTTTTATGCCACAAGTCAGTCGATTCTAGCAGTATATAGCGTACATTTATTGTGAACATTGAAGGGGATGATTCGCTGATGCTGAAGAACCAATTGCACTTGCATGCCCAGGGGGTGTTTATTTGAAGTGGAATGTGACCCCTCATAAGCTGAAAGATTTTTATATTTTTGAAAATCCATTCATGCAATTTGGTGATTTTTTTTAGTCAAAATTTAGATCAATTCCTTTTACCCATTCAAACACTAATCGCACCGACTTTGGGTCATATTTTGACCAAAGTGTACTAATTGTCCAAGGGTCTTAAATAATGACTAAATACATAAACTTATTATTGTTTTTATTAATTAAAAACTGATAAAACAAGTTTCAACATTATTGTGAGAGGAAGGGTAGAAAAAGAAAAAAAAAGGATATCGTGCCGCGCGTGGTCTGGGAGTCGAACCGGGGTTCCGCGATTAACAAGCGTAGGACACGGTGTCCACGCCACGGAGGTATTTGTGTTAAGAGATGTGTTATAATTGTATATAATTGTTTCCATCGGGTGCTTGTGTTTTTCATTAAAATTGTGCTTTTTGGTGCAATGTTTGTATGTACCCCTCGCCCAAAATATGTTTGTAATGTCATGATAGTCCTTATTTTTGAAAAAGTGATAAACAAACTTCGAAATTTTTGGCCATAAAATGGCATCATTTTTTTCCGGATCGCAGTCCGACTCCACGTGTTCTTGATTTACACTCACCTATGACCTAGCGAGTGACGACACGTTTTTAATATTACGGAGGACCATCCACGTCAGAATTTTACAGTAAACTATAGGCTAACACTTGGCATATGCGACACTTGATTTTGTAAGGGGACGATGCTGATTAATGTGGATATTTACCTCGCTAGTAGCTATTCTGGTGTTACTCGCCAATTATGCTCTAAGAATTACATCGTTAGTAAGTTATGCTACAGTTAGAGCATAACTACTAGGGAGGTAGCTTACCTCCCTATTAAGTTACCCGTCATTGGTGCACTCGGCCGCATATGGTCAATTTTGCTACACAATTATTACCTTTCATTTCTATATGAAAATCGCGAACATGAAATGATTTATTCCCGAGATTTGAAAATTAGATTTACTTGTATACATTATTTACGATTCAGTCAATATCCCATAGATAATCTCCAGATAATCACGGTGGTCTGCTGTATGATTTTCTACTATAAACAGTTGTTTGATATCAATCTTATATTCTTACCTTTTCCGGATGCAGACAATTATGACTATGATGACCAACACTATAAGCAGAAGTCCTGCTCCTGCTGCTGATCCAGCTATGATAACTAAAGAAATCAGAGAAAGAGAAATGTTAATTTTAGAACAATATTAAACGAGGCACACCTTTATATTCATAGGTTATTTAATTGGGACATACATGCCTACTGTTATGCATATTCATACGGTCATTTGATTCAAACAGCACTGCTTAAGCAAATATCATTGAATATAATAAGATTATTCGATAGGGACACACATGATATGATAATAATAATAATAATAATAATAATAATAATAATAATAATAATAATAATAATAATAATAATAATAATAATAATAATAATAATAATAATAATAATAATAATAATAATAATAATAATAATAATAATAATGACAGCTTATAATGCGCCAACATTCAACAAAACTGTTGCTCCAGGCGCATCGACACAAACATTGCAAAACAAAAATGGTACAAAAAATGCGAATGAAGGAGAACCGTCATCACTTCAACACAACAAAACAAAAGTGATAGGATTCACACCACTAAATAAATAATGGAACAGCCCACGAAAGGCCTGTTGAATTGGTTGGGATGACACTCCTCTAAGTGAAATATATAAAAATGCTTCAAAAGTAGTGTTGTTGGCCAAACTTTTGATCGGATGATTATTAAATGAAGATTATCAAACAATATCAGTGCAAATTGTCTTCTTTGATCATTTTTTTATATGATTTTATAGTCATTTTGAGACTTCAAATAATTGATTAGAATTGCTTAGACCTAGGCTAGGCCTGGGCAATCTACAAACATGCATATCTTCGACGGTGCATATCTCGAAAATTTTGCCTTGAACTTATATATATTTTTTTTACAGGAAAGCCAAGACCATGATCTTCACACAGAATGCAAAGTTGAAGCAACCAGTTGCTTTATAAGCGAGAAAATGGCGTATAATTATGGTCCATTTTACACAGTAAGCATAGGGGATTTTATTAGTGGTGTGGTACCGATAGTGTTGACATGCATTTTTATGTATTACAAATTATTATCATGCATGATTAATTTGTCTCCCCATTGTTTACAACTGTCACATGTGATCATCGTTATTTGTTACCAGATATCACGTGATATCTTACCAGCAGTATTTGGCATATGTGTTCCATTTCCAGATTTAAATCCTGACGTCATCAATGTTTCTAAGGATACAAACATTTCACAATTAAACAGTTAATGACCAAGTTATTGAAATCCAAGTCTAAGTGTTTTGACTGTAAAAATATACACCAAGTCACTCAACGTGTCTTATTCACTGGACTAAGTCCACTAGACCAATAGACCGATTTTTAGGATGCGCAGTTTGCATTCAGTTTATACGTTATATTGAAATAATGAATGAATTCAGATACAATGTAATATTATGTCAAAGCACAGTTTTGTAATTTGTCTGGGGTCCTCATCAAAATGAAATATTCAATCAAATGAAGGACGGTGGTCCAAGGGCCATGAACATGGTGAAGCCAGTCAAGTTAAATCATTATATCCATGGATACCCTAACTTGGATTCCAAAATTATTAGAATTTGAAATAAATACAATTGGGTTAGTATGTTACCTTTACCTGTATTAGGCCTATTGGCCGATTCTGTTGTCATCAATATGGTGGCTCCGTTAGTGTACAGGCTGGTTCCGGGGCTGGTTCCGGGGCTGGTTAGCCGGTTATTTACTAAGAAACAAAAGTTTATTAAACAAAAAATGAGCCGAGTGGTAGTAAGCTATATCAAATATGAATCTATACTTCACAAAAGCTCATCGTGACACGGGGACGACAGGTATTATATCAGTTGGATGTCAGTTGGATGATGTTTGTTGTGACGTCGTGAATATTTAGCTTGACATTCATTTGGATTAGACGAAATAGCGGGCGAAATAGACGGAATCAAGAAAAAGAAAGCGTCCCGTTAGAATGTTAAAAGCCCTGAACGCTGAAATCTAGAAATTGTTATTGCCTTTTTTTCATGTTCACAAGAAAATGATAGCTGTGATCGTTCTCCATGTATTGGTTTTATGCTATCATTAAGTAAAAACCGAAATACACTCCCTAGTCGGCAGACATTGCATTCAGATAGCACACTAATAATTGGACAAGATTTCACTTTCTTTAGCTTTGAATTTGAAATTATATTTATGAATTTGAAATTCAAATGTGTCGAATACTTCATAAGCATGTTTTTGAGAGAGTAAAAAAGTCTGTTTCCAATTGTAAGTTTTGCACTTTTACTGTAGTGATTTAGAGGGTTTTTTGGTGGCTTAACAGAATAAAGATATGTTAAGACTAGTTTCATTTATCTATACCTGATCCTTCTGCTTTTTATCTATATCATGTATATGGAGGGCGGAATTTGAGCAAATATCACATGTATTGTAACTATTATTACTATATATGAACTTTGTAATTTAACCCCAACCCCGGTTTAGGGTTTTTGACCGGGATGACAATTTTTGAGGAAAAAACACCAACTAAATCGCCGGAAATCTGGCGGGATTCGATCCGAGGACCAGCCACTACGCCACGGCCCGCATCTACTCGTTCCCGCAATATACTACACAACCGGCGGCACGGGCGCTTGGAGAGGGACTTAAGATTGGCATTTTTTAGCATTCAGGGGGGGGGGGGGGGGGGGGTGGTTAGATCGCAAAATTTAAAAATAAAAATGGTACCTTAATAGACAACTTACGATCATACACCTGAATTTGGAAATCTGCCCCACATGTCTGACTGGTGTTACCTGCACATGGCTTGTTGCAGCAAGGAGTTACCATACCTCCTTTGTTGGTGCAGTCCCCGTCATTTAGTTGTCTCAATTGCCAGTATTGTACATTTCCATCACCACACCAACATTCATTACCAGTTTCTACTCCAGCATATCGTATAAATGGATGATCCAAGTCCAGACAGTGGTTTATACATAAACCAATTGTCATGTCATTGGACCTAATCTTTCCAAGAGGCAGTACACGCGTAACATAGTCATAATAGTCACTAAAGCATCCTAGGTAGGCAGTACCTGTTACATTGAATTAAATAAAGTTTCACAAAATCGAACATTAAACCCAACGTCCACCTTCATCATTTTCCCCCTCGGCCACACTACACGTACGTAAACCATAGTCCACAATTCGTCGGCTGAATACAAAAGAGTCGTAAGTGCATTTTGACATTTTCCTGGAGAAGCAATTTTGTGTTAAAATGTCTTTTATATTTTATATTTTTTTGACGCCCTAATTTCTTTCTTTAAAATGTAACTACTTCGATTTCAGACCTATAGCCTAGCTTAAAATGTGTTTTTCTACCTGTATTTTCATATTAATAGTATAATAGAGACCTCAATCTTTCCTAAAATGTTGCACTTATAACGACCCTCTTGCATTTAGTCGACGAATTGTAACAGCTTATCATATAGTTGCTTGTGTTTTCCCATAAATCTGGTGGATTGTCTACAATCATATTTTACATCGCCCGTTATCCTTTTCGCAATTAGGTATATTTGACAATGGTGGTCATGGAATAATGAAATAGTGTACATTTTAGGTCTGTCTTTAAAATCTCGAGTGGCACCAGATTCACCTTGCATACGACAGCCCTGTCACATATTAGCGAATAGAGATAAACGTGTGCCCGACGTTGTGTTGGGTGTACGTTCGTGTAAGTTTACATTCGTTCGTGACATAAAGGGTTCAACAAAAGAAAGTATACCACTTTGTTTATGTCATTTTGAGTAACATTCAATTTTTGTTTTGACCAAACAGGCTAGATAGGCATTTAGATGAATCTTTTAGGCATAATTTGATACCAAAGTTGCCCCCTAACAACAAAGATAAACCATGATTAGCACCATTTAAAGAAAATTAGTCACTTTTCAAAAGTCACATTTTCAAGAAAAGACCACATGTTACCTGTTCATAATCAAATAGCCCGCTCGCTCAGGCACAACCCAATGCAGTTGCAATGTGTGATCAATATCCATTTCATTTCCGGCCATTCAAAGTGCCACGCTTTCTCGCGGCTTGCGTGCGTTGAAAATGTGACTTTGAAAAGTGACCAATTTTCTTTAAATGGTGCTAATCATGGTTTATCTTTGTTGTTAGGGGGCAAATTTGGTATCAAATTATGCCTAAAAGATTCATCTAAATGCCTATCTAGCCTGTTTGGTCAAAAAAAAATTGAATGTTACTCAAAATGACATAAACAAAGTGGTATACTTTCTTTTGTTGAACCTTTATTTGGTATACGTTGGATTCGCTGGCGGCTCGCTGGCGGCTCGCTGGCGGCTCGCTGGCGGCTCGCTGGCGGCTCGCTGGCGGCTCGCTGGCGGCTCGCTGGCGGCTCGCTGGCGGCTCGCTGGTGGCTCGCTGTTGGCGCGCTGGGGTCTAGGATTTTTGTTGAGCATGTTCAAAATTTTACGGTGTGAACGTTGAGCACGTTGGGTGTATTATGTGATCTTTTCCAGGAGACGCCCTCAATCCTCGAAAAAATAAGAAGCAGATTTTCTTGCTGATTTTCATTTCTGATCATAATTCGTACATACATTGCAAGTTACAGGGCGATACGATTCTCAATTACTTCAAAATCATGGTTTTAGATAAACTGTTAGGTCAACTAACAGTTTATTTTTTCACTCTAAATTCACTCTAAAACCATGATTTTGAGGTAATTAGGAAACGTATCGCTCTATAAGTTGGAATATATCTATAATTTATGATCAGAAAGGTAAATCTGCAAGAAAATCTGCTTCCAATTATTTTTCGAGGATTGAGGGCGTCCTCTGGAAAAGATCACATATATACCTTTAATTGCCTACCGTATATGGCCGAACAGCAACGTACACCCAACATGTAATTGTTGTGACCCGCTCAAGATTTTGAACATGCTAAAAAAATATCTTTAACACCAGCGCACCTCTGCGAAACTCCTAACGAATACAACGTATGCCAAGTATGTCACGAACAAATGAAAACTTACAGGAAAGTACACCCAGATTTCCAAACATATCGGCCACACCCCAGACAACATACATATATTGGCCCTATATTGGCCCAATATTGGCAATATTGGCATTGGCATTATCTTGTTGACCAATATTGGGCCAATATTGGTTCCCCATTGGCAATATTGGCATTGGCATTTTATTGGTCACCAATATTGGACCAATATTGGCTTTACATTGGCGCTCGTTAATTGGCATCATGTTGGCAACCAATATTGGACCAATATTGGTGACCATTTGAGTGCCAATGCCATTGGCACTCTCTTGGTCACCAATATTGGACCAATATTGGTTTTACATTGGCGCTCGTCAATTGGCATCATGTTGGCAATCAATATTGGACCAATATTGGTGACCAATTGAGTGCCAATGCCATTGGCACTCTCTTGGTCACCAATATTGGACCAATATTGGTTTTACATTGGCGCTCGTCAATTGGCATCATGTTGGCAACCAATATTGGACCAATATTGGTGACCAAGTGAGTGCCAATGGCATTGGCACGGTTGGTACTCTCTTGGTCACCAATATTGGACCAATATTGGTTTTACATTGGCGCTCTTCAATTGGCATCATGTTGGCAACCAATATTGGTCCAATAATGGGCGCAATATACCAGGGGCGGGAAATAACACCATTGATTTGATATTCAAATTATGACGTGGTCTAAAAAAGGCGGCCGCTGTTAAGAGTTATCGCTTCCCGGCCTTTTGGCTAGGATCTTGTGCCTTGTCCTGTCCCTTGAAGATTTGTTCCCTTGTCCTAGGCTTGCCCTTGGCCAAATTGGTCCTGGCCACCTGGCTTCCTACCTAACATTTCTCCAAGATCGCCCAATATTGGCCCAATATTGGCCCTCATTGGCAAGTGCCAATATTGGGCCAAGCTTGGGCCAATGGCCAAATAATATTATGCCAATATTGTAAGCCAATATTGGGCCAATGAAAAATCAATATTGGGCCAATATTGTTATGTTATATTGGCCCAGTATTGGCCCAATATTGGCACTCATTGGCGAGTTCCAATATTGGGCCAAGCTTGGGCCAATGGCCAAATAATATTATGCCAATATTGTAAGCCAATATTGGGCCAATGAAAAATCAATATTGGGCCAATATTGGGCCAATATTGTTATGTTATCTGGGACGTTACTTCTACTCGCTACAGTGTGACAGGGTCTTAAAGGGGCATTGAGAGATGTATCGATATACTAAATGAGCAAATAACGTAAAGATAATCATCAACATAGCCCAAATCAAAAATATCATACAATTCCGACATCGCCGTTCATGCCAAACTAAGCAAATAACAGCACTTCCGGGTTGAGATTTGCCGCGAAAGTCAGTGAGTATAACTTAGCATAACTTCCAAATTCAGCACCTTAGTTTCGATATGATCATATCGAAACTAAGAAAATCATGAAATTTTATATGATAAACTGCGAATGTTGGTAAACTGTTTAAGATAGTAGTTAGTATATGCCTAATTATTACTTTGATGCAAAAAACCCCCTGATTTCCAGGATAATTGAGGGCGCACTCCCATACGTATCTCTCAATGCCCCTCTAATCCAGTGATCGCTATGATCACTGAAATCAGTGTTTTGGTTTACGACTCATAACTTTGTTAATATTCAGTCAATCTTCACATGTAATATCTCATAGTAAAGACGAGAATTTTATCGACAAATGTATAATTTAATATTTTCTTTCTGGAGCTATAGTTTTGGAGTTTGCACATGTTATGCCCATGCTTAAAGAAGGGCGGTAATCATTATCCACACATGCAATTAACTATTGACCAATCTCCCTTCAATTCATCCTCTCAAAAATCATAAACGAAGGTTATCATGGTTATGCGGCAACACCTCAACAGCCACAAGACCATATCAACCCCGTACAGCAGTTTAGATTAATGGATGGTCATTCTACTATTGATGCCTTTATACACAATGAAGTGCTATGTAAAAGTTGTTCCATGAGTGCCCGGGAGGCACTTATATGCCTACATGGCCACTGTGTCAAACTTGATTAATGAGGGTTCACCGAGTTGTTATGATTTTAATACATGCTCCATAAAACAGGCTGGTATTAACTTACAAACCATAATAAATACACACTTAACTGGAAAAGTGTCATATTTAGCCCTTGTTTTAGTTGGGGCATAGTTGAACCCTGACAAGGAGTCATTTTTAACTACCTATTTTAAGTGTGCAGAGGATAGCTGGCCAGACATACATGTATCTGTCATCACTGCTTCTGCCCTTGTCTGGTGGTTTATCTGGCTAAGTTTATAATTACTCTATCATTTAATTCCTCTGGTATATATTGTATGAGGATTGTTTGTTTTGGGGTAGGGTATTCCATGTAGTGTCTGTTTGACAGCAAGACTGGTACATGGATCGTGTACAAGTGAACATGGCCAATAATTCCACTGTAAACAAAGTGTCTCTAGAGCTGAAATCATAATCTTGAGCGTACAAATTTATTTGTACTAAGTGAGATGAAGAGAAATTTATCGGTCGTGTAGACGCTTTTATCACGTAAGACAGACCTAAACCATACAGCTAAATGTTTCATTGGTTTAAGTAGGGGACACGCAGTGACGTGTTGAAGGCTGCGCCCTCAATGTTGATAAAAACTGGGATTTGTACATTCTTACAATTGCATTACATGTATGAACTTACACTCGTAAGAATTCAGAAAAAATCAACCTTCTGTGTACAACAAAACGTCAATTCAAATATTCTGGTCTAAGGCTAGACAAGAATTTCACACTTGGTTGGATTTTCGGTCCTAGTCTAGAGGTAACATAGGGAGTTTATGTACCAAAATGTCCTTTGAAGTCGGTAGAATTACAACCTGATTGGACATCCTTGCCAACAGTGGGTAGCTAATTGACGTTTTTATTTTGGGTAGTAGGTCACCTGTGTTTCAATGCCATGTGTGCTCCCCAGTAATAAACAGTCGCAATAGAAATATGCTGCCGGGCATAAGGCTGATTTCGAGATTTCGCGAGTACATGTAGTAACAGTAAAAATGAAAATGTTAATGTTTATCTTAAATTCTGACGTAAATTATATGAAATATAAATTCCTCAACACAACTGTGTATCCCTTAAATTATACATTCAAAGATAGTGGAGTCACCTATTCTTAAAAAACCCCATCGTACCTGTTCCGACAGACCTTAGGAAGAAGAGTGATAGAACTGAGAAGAAGAGCGAAGACCATGGCAATGCTGACGTCATATTTGAAGCTGTAAACAAAACCATATGATATGTATATATGAATATGAACATTCGGTTAAAACATTTTCAGTAATATCTCAATAACGGTTTCCACTAACAAGTTTTAGAAGGAGGTTCAATCAGTGTGGCGACGTCTCCCGTGTCTGCTTCTATATTGAATACCATTCAATTTGAATTTATTACTCTATCCCGAGGATCATGCCGACTTTAAATAAATTAAGCTTAATGATAATTACCCAAACGTTGTTAGTGATATGTACATCAAAGTCCTGCTAACTCTTGCATGTAACTAATAGGCATCAGTCCAACTATATTCGTGTTCAGGTGATGAGTGAACTCATGATATACTACAATAGAAAAAGTTCGACGAACACGGATACATGATGATTATATTTAATACTTCGCTCCATTTTCCTGGCCACTTCTGTGAAACGTGAATGCAATTCATGACATAATTATAAATAACGCAATAATGTCTTTAATCGGCTGCCGGTTTGTATTAATCAATGACGTGTGGGTCCGTATATCATGATAAACAAAAACTACTTCCTCTCTAGAACGAATAAGGTCACTCTGCACCATACTAAAACGCATTTTGACAATATACGATACGTTTCCAAAGTAAACAATCAGGTACACTGTAATTTATATCAAGATTTGGTTCACTGCATTTCTCGTTCCTTGTTCCGTGGGAATCGTTACGGTAACAGTTTTAATACTGTATGGTACGCCTGCTGCATAATAATTGACACCTTTGTTTTTCACCTTCTTTTCAATTTTGAACATTTATATCGTTCTATTGTTGCTAAGTAAAGCCTGGGAAATATACAGTACTGAGTGAAAACTTGAAATGTGTAATCAATTCAATTAATATATTTATTACACCATTTGAAAGTATTATATTCATATCGTATGTAAATTTTCTTTAAGTGTAAATCTGAACATTTTAATTTCGACATTAAACGATATCTTGAGTATATCACCGCAATAATTCCTTGTGAAGCATACAGAGTGTGATTCCTGATTAACCTTTATACCGATAACAAATGTGATTGTGCGTAAATAAAAGAACGGCAAATACAAAAGAATTTCTACTATTTTATCGGGAGTCATCATATTATGGGGAAATAGAGTTGGGTAATTGCTGAATATGCGAAATAACATTAAACTAATTCGTGTGCTAGCCATACTTTGCCATGATTTCAAATGTGAGTGGTTTGTTATGTAGCCTCACTACTACCCAAATGTATTGCGTTTTAAAAACAGATAGACCTGAGAAAATTATCTTGAGACTATGACGTTATACTGTTCAAACTTTGCTTTTCTACAAATAGGGGGTCGCCGTGATTTAAAACTAGTTGAAAAAAGTAACTGTTTTGACTGTGAAACTTCACATTGTTCTGATTAATTCAATTTTACTACGTTTTTACGACATTCGTTTTCGTATTTCTGAACTTCACAAAGCACCATTGCGTCAAAACTGTTTTAAACAACAGCAAGAAAACCCGATGCTTTATTTTTCATAAAAAAAAGCAAAATGCATCTTCGTACTACAACATTAACAAGAAGAGTCTTAAAAAAGACA
The DNA here is from genome assembly GCA_035610835.1 of Ophiura sarsii. Taxonomy (NCBI): domain Eukaryota; kingdom Metazoa; phylum Echinodermata; class Ophiuroidea; order Amphilepidida; family Ophiuridae; genus Ophiura; species Ophiura sarsii. Next base: position 41,009,200 of record CM069452.1, on the reverse strand, counting down.
AACAGCGCTCAGAAGGGGTAAATTTGAATGAAGAGGAAAATGTGATCTAAAAGTGGTAAAAGGTGTAATCAGTAACACCCTGAAACGTGAGATTGGAGGTGATACATTGTCTTTGTATTGTTATAAGGTTTGATTTAAATGTTTTTGCAACTGTCAGGTTGAGGTTTATTTACAGTAGACTGGAGGTATATAATATTTGTGACAAAAGTGCATTCACAGGTGGATGATCAGATGTCAGTACTTCTTTATCACATAGGATAATTATGGGTGTATTGCTTCAATGGCTTTTGTGATGGAAACAAGAAAAGCAAATTAACATTGAATTAGATAGAGTTGACATAATATTAATGGATTTTCTCTACCTAAAGGAAAATGATTATTTCTGCTTGTTTAGAGAACAACTTTCATCCTACATTTTGGAAAATATTGTTCCTGTCTCCCAAAGTATTACTTTATTGGAATACATGAATTTGAGTGGGTTGCCCACGTTGAGGGACGCACCATTAGATTTTCAGGGGGGGGCGGGTAGGAAGTTTTTTTGGCCATCGTAATGTTTTTATGTTTTTCTTTGCGCCGCCTTTGGCGGCGATTTTTTTAAATTTTTTAATGTATTCATTCACATTGAGTTGGGTGGGGTAGATTTTTTTGTTTTTTTGTTTACTCATCAGGGGGTGGGGGGGGGGGGGGATTTGTTTTTGTTTTTTGGCCTGCATAGAGGGGGATTTTTTTTCCCGAAAACTTCCTACTCCCCCCCCCCCCTGAAAATCTAAGGGTGCGTCCCTAAAGGCTTTGTGGCTACAATTCCTAAGTACAAAAATAATACGGTACAAAAGTTGTAAACAAATAAATGTTAAAATGTACTGTACATTGTCTTAATATGATACAATAGTCGTTAAAGTTAAATGAGTATTATTATTTTACAAATGGGCTAACAGGTTCTCAAGAAATGTTGGCGTTTAACATAGCTAAAGAGCAGAGGTACACTTTAGCTAAAGAGCAGAGATACACTTTACAGTGGGAATTTAGGATCGATGATGGTCTAAATATTTGACGAACAAATAATATTTAGAGAATAAAAATAGTTCTTAGCTGTTTTGCTATAGACGATGGTCTTATAATGTGTAGGCTGTACCATATTTGGAGTCGTGTATGGTCGCCGCAGGCGGCCATACACGACGACACAAATTGGTTATTGGTTATTTTGATCTTTTATCATAAAATAACGCAGTTTGTTAGATTTATTTTAATCAAACAACAACAAATTTCCCCCTTTATAAAATCGGCGAATCCAGCGAGCTGTTTTCCAACATCCTGCTTCAAATTAATCGCGTTCTTTAGCACACACGCACCTGTCATCGCTGCGTTATACCCACAACGCATACGGCGGCGACTTTGTGTAGGGCACGCTAACGCGTTGACGCGTTGATCATACGCGCTGAAGGTATTATTTTTCGAATGAATTAAACCCCGCCCCAAACTATGCACCATTGTCTCATAATGTATGGGCGTGTCGGCTGAAAATCAGCCAAAAACCAATCAAATTGCCTGCTGACATCTCAAACCACACCCACTATAAAAGAATATAATACATCGCACACGCGCGCTGAAAAATACTTCGGCATCATGTTTAGTTTTTTGGTGACAATTAAGCTTTACAAACCGAGTCATAAAGAACTGCTATATATCAGTCGCTGTTTTCAATCATGGCATGAACAACATGAAATAGACCTATCGCGCTTTGTAGTAATCCAAGATACGACTTTATAATTTTGCACACATGTTGCCTTCAAAATTGCAACCCGGAACTGCAATAACCTCTTTTTTTAATTTTGAGATATTTCACATGACAGTAAAATCTTACCTTCTGAAAATAGCAATCAACAATATATTGCTATGTTTTCGAAACAGCAATATAACGTAGCCTTTCACAACAAAATCTCTAGAGGGCGGCATGTATTTTTACAAACTGCTGTTTTGAGCTACAACTACATTCATGACATTAGAACTATACGATTGCAACTACAACTACAGAGGGCGACATTGAGTGCTTTATTTGGTGTTTGCTGTTTTTAAATAACAACCCTAATCTCTTAATGAATCAAAAACAAGACAACAACAACAACACAGTAAATTATATCCCCAGTTATTCATCATGGCATAGCATAGTAGTGATGATAATGAACTTCGATAGTTGTAATTTTGTTATTGAGCACCTATATCCATAGTTTTCAATCTGAAATTTCCCCATGTGTTTTAATTCGATTAATTTACTACATGTTTATCCAGAGTTGGATAACTAAGTCAATAGGATGTGTCAAAAGTGATCCACCAATAGATAGCCAATATTAGTATGCAATAATAACGTACAGATCTTTAGAGCTAATCATATAATTAAGCGTGATTGGTTTATGTTATAACCCTTGAATTCTGAGTAAAATTGCTCATTAAACTGGTATCCATATTGTACCAATGTATTTTGGTTATACTTGGTGTCTTCAAAGTCAACATACATGTATACGACACTTGGCAAGATAGCTTTTCAATTTGAAATGTGGCATTTGTTATCAAATGGGCTGGGGCTGTTTTTTCTTTGAAAAAAGTCGCATTAAATGCAGCAAAGAAATACAGGTTTTGTTTCTTCAAAGCTCCAGGTAGTGTTCTTATTTTGTCTACTTAAATGGTAAACAAATAGTTGCCGAAAAGCCAGAGAAAATGGACGTCTTCTGAGGCGTAAAATATTTGATTCCTTCATGGGCATTGCAAATGCATGAACTCTAACTACTTACTTTTAACCACTTTTGCTACTTAATGCTGCCATTGTGCGTCTCTAAGTCATTAGTCACATCTATGTTTTTAATCTTTTGTTTCTTTCAGAGCGTGAGTTCCGGCGTACAACATACATTAGTTCTACCGGACATGGATCAGGAGCTAAGTTCTCATTCGTCACTGTGAGGCTTTTAGGCGCACTGCCAATATTAATTTATAGATGGTGTCACGAGCCGAGTTAGCTCGAGTTCACTGAAACACTTTACTTAAGACAGACTTTAAATTAACAACACTTTAATATAACAGACATAGCATAATATGATGAAATTGGCAAAGCAATGCGCTATCGCGGTCAGTGATCACTGATTACAGAAGAAAACTAAGTGCACTTATCGTTCGTATATGTTTCAGGTACGGCGGTTTGCCATCCAACTCCGACGTATAAATATCAAGACAGTTCTCCATTTGTCAATGTCCTGTTATGAATCTGCCGCATATTCTTCGAAGTAAGGTTCAAACAGTTCAAACAGTTATCCACTTTTCATGGTATGTATCTGCCGCAGAGGTACCCTGGATTACAGTTCTCAAGTTCTCTGAGTTTATTTGTAACTCCATGAGGTATTTTCCTGATGTATCCACTGGGCTCTTCTCTCTGTTCCATTCACGATCACGTCTATGATCTAGAACTCATGATGATTGGCATTCGGCCCTCAGGCCCACAGCCCTTCCGTCCCGTTTTCCGTCGTATCTCCTTCTGCCTTTCTTTGTTTTGTTTCCCTGTTTCCTGCGCCCTGCTGTTGCCTCGTTGTCACGACGCCCGCGTACTGCGTTGCATTGCGCATTGCGTTGCGTAGTCTATTTATAACCTTGGACCCTGACAGATGGAACGATAGAGTTTCTTGGAATATCTTGTGAATCATACTATAATTTGCCTTATGGTGTATGTATGTGTGTATCCATAAAGGCTCTCTCAGTTTGCAACTAAACGCCGTGAGGGTTACACTGATAAAAGATGATTATAATGTGAGTGTTATAAGCTATAAATGGCTGAAAACCGTACAGAATTGACCGAGATATGAGCAAAAGAGTAAAATCTGTTTCTACGGGCCATTTGTTTATTTTTGTGCGTACTGCAACCATGCACTTGGCGCGTAACACATAACGCGTCGTAGTGCGCCATGCAAAATAAATGCTCACGCGCACTACACCCACGCACCCCTTACACGCGGGCGGGAAAATATTGGAGAAATACGCTGCGCTACGGGACTTGGGTAATTTAGGCCTTGATGGTTGGTTTATAAGCACGGTGGGGGGGGGGGGGGGGGGAGGACTGCGGGCGAGGGACGGCAGGGGGATGGCGAGGGGAGGCCATGAAGTAATGAGGTTTGGGAGGCAGGGGGTTAATGAAGAAATGCGGGGGGGGGGGGCGAGGTTTTTTTTTAAATGAAGTAATGTGGTTTGGCCGGTGGCAGTGGGTTAAAGATGATTATAAATCAACTTGATTGGGGGGTTGTAGGGGGTTTATAATGCCTTTAGGAGGGATATGGTTATAAAATCAACCTTTTTTTAAAAAAAAATGGGGGGGGGGGTTGTAGGGGGTTTATGTGGTTTCAAAGGTAGGTAATGTGGCGTAACCATCTAGCGGGGACCCGAGCGCAGCGAGGGTACGCCGCTAGTCTTACTATAAACAACCGTATGTTGTATGTATGTATGTATGTATGTATGTATGTATCCATAAAGGCTTTCTTATTTTACGTCTAAACGCCGTGTACGTTGCACTGATAAACGATAATTATAATGTGAGTGTTATAAGCTATAAATGGCTGAAAACCGTACAGAATTGACCGAGATATGAGCAAAAGCGGGAAATCAAAGGCCTTTTCAGCCCGGCTTTTGAGACTATTTTCTACGGGCCATGTTTGTTTTTTTTACTGCGTACACTGTAACCATGCAGTCGGCGCGCGTAACACAAAACGCGTCGCAGTGCGCCATGCAAAATAAACGCGCACGCACTACACCCACGCACGCCTACAAAGGCGAATATTGGAGAAATACGCTGCGCCACGGGAGTTGGTTACGGTTTAGGCCTTGGGGTTGCATAAGCCACGTGGCGGGGGCGGGAGCGGGTGACGGGTTAGGGGTTGTGTGTAATGATCCTCTTATGGCCTATGTTAGGGTTATGTGATTTGGGATGGGGTTAATAAAGAAATGTATTATTAAATTGCACATCGATGGTGTCAGATGTGGGATTTGATACTGTGCTAAATTGTAAATTGCGTAACGGATATGCCACGGGGCGGGCGGGGCGGGGACAGGGCGGGGGAGGGACGGATGGGTTACGGGAGATGGTTAAGGTTTAAGCCTTGGAGTTGAAATATGCCACGGGGCGTGGGCGGGCGGGGGTGGGGGGTGGGGTGGGGTGAGGTGCTTTTTCAATTTTTTTAATTGAAATTTGAAAACTTTTGAATTAGGCCTACTACAAAACCTTTTGATTTAAAACAAAAATGTTTTAAATATTGTTCTATTCCTATGAGTTTCGTTATAAATTTTCCAACACTTTAAGTTGTTTTATTTTATTTTGTAGGTGTTTTATCTGGTAGGCCCTACTCCCTAGCGGGAAAGCCCGTCCGAAGGACGGGCGTGCCGCTAGTCTTACTATAATTTGCCGTATGTTGTATGTATGTATGTATCCATAAAGGCTCTCTCAGTTTGCAACTAAACGCCGTGAACTTTGCACTGATAAAAGATGATTATAATGTGAGTGTTATAAACTATAAATGGCTGAAAACCGTACAGAATTGACCGAGATATGAGTAAAAAACCATGAAAATCCATTGATACGGGCCGTGTTTGTTTTGTTTATCTTCATGCGTATTGCAACCATGCATTCGGCGCCTAACACATAACGCGTCGTTGTGCGCCGTGCAATAAACGCTCGCACGCACTACACACGCGAGCGGGCAAATTATTGGAGAAATACGCTGCGCTACGGGAGATAGTTAATTTAGGCCTTGAATGTTTATAAGCACAGGGCGGGCGGTAGGGGCGGGGGACGGCTGGCAAGAGACGGCAGGGGAAGGCCCCGAGGGGGGGGGGGGGGGCGGGGCGAGGGGAGGCCATGAAGCAATGAGGTTTGGGAGGCAGGGAGTTAATGAAGAAATGTGATACTAAAGTGCGTAACACTAACAGGGAGAGTCACGAAGTGGAAGAAAATAGTGTGGTTAAAAGTATAAACCACTAGGGGATACAGCTTGGGTGGGAGATGGTTACGGTTTAGGCCTTGGGTGTTGAGATAACCACGGTGCGGGGGCGGCAATTTCAGGTAAGGAAATAGGCCTTTGCATTATATGTATTCTTACCAATTTCGAGACAAATGTTCGTATAGCTACTTATGTGTTATTTCACCGGGGTTCTGTCTGTTAGGCGCTACGGGAGTTGGTTAATTTAGGCCTTGAAGGTTTAGATCGCACAGTACGGGGCGGGCGGGCGAGGGGAGGCCATGAAGTAATGAGGTTTGGGAGGCAGGGAGTTAATGAAGAAATGTGATACTAAAGTGCGTAAGACTAACAGGGAGTGTCACGAAGTGGAAGGAAATAGTGTGGTTAAAAGTATAAACCACTAGGGGATACAGCTTGGGCGGGAGATGGTTTAGGCCTTGGGTGTTGAGATAACCACGGTGCGGGGGCGGCAATTTCAGGTAAGGAAATAGGCCTATAATGCATTATATGTATTCTTACCAATTTCGAGACAAATTTTCGTATAGCTACTTATGTGTTATTTCACCGGGGTTCTGTCTGATAGGCGCTACTTACTAGCGGGAGCCCGTTCGAAGAACGGGCGTCCCGCTAGTCCTTCATAATAATGGCAAAGACAATTGCCTGAGTGCACTAAGACTGACCTTCGCTATCACATATTAACACTATTCAAGTAGTGTAATTAACAGTATCCTTTACTATTTTGTTTTCCTAAATAATACTCGAATGACGCAACTTTTTGTACTCAGAAGAGTAAACGGTACCGCACTAAATCATTTGCATATGTTTTGACGTCAATGTTGATGCAAATGATTTCCTCTAAAATACTTCCAACTTAAATAGACTCAGTATCATTAAATTATTCACTGCTTTGTTCTTAATTATACGATCCAACATAATCAAAGTTAATGAAATATATAGGATAACCAAAATTGAGGATGTTTCGCGGACAAGGTTGCACATCCCTGTTAGAAGTTAATCGTATAGCATTTGCGCTTGACCTAAGACTTACGTACTAGCCAGACAGCTGTATTAGATATCTTCAGGGTCCAATATCCGGATTTAGTACTTTCTGATTTGCTGAGGTCTCTTGGCAAGTTGACAGTCCTCTATCTTTTTCACACGAAGAGGAGATTTAGGTAGGCCTATATTTTAATTATAAGACCGATCAAGCCTAAGACCACACTGCACAACAAGTAGGTATGGCTCATACGTATAAGTGACATGAATGGATTGTCGAATTGTTTTTTAAATTTTTAATCAAAAAAACACAGTTACCATGCTTAAATTGGTTTCTTAAATGACCGTGTTCCTTTTTGCTTGCCCAGTGAATTGTCTACTGGCTATGACCATAGACCCTGAAGACTATACTATGACTTATCTTCGTATAGTTTCGTAAGACTTATACGATAGTCGCCGAAGTAATATTTAGCACCACCACCATGAAATGAACCAATGCAGATAATATAAACTGCTCACAAAAAGTATCGAAACACTTGGAAATGATCCAATATATAACGGCTCGAAAGGATATGCATTAATCGAAGCAAATAACCAAGTGCATAATTTTGTTCTGCGTATTTTGACACCTCGATCGATAAGATACGACATTGCGGAGCGGAGTTATTGTCATTTCAATGGTCGTGGGTCCAATTTCAAAAGTGACAATCATCCTATAGAAAGAGGTTTGCATTACTGTTTAGAATGATCAGATTCGTGATTTCCAATAGGGATGAGTGTCACTTTTGAAACTGGACCCACGATCATTCAAATGACAATAACTCCAGTCCGCAACATCGTATCTCAACGATCGAGGTGTCAAAATACGCAGAACAAAATTATGCACTTGGTTATTAATGCATACCTTTTCGAGCCGTTATATATTGGATCATTTCTAAGTGTTTCGATACTTTTTGTGAGCAGTTTATATTATATATTTGCATTGGTCTCAGTTCAATTATTTAGGTTGTTTATTCGATGATGATGCAAAACGTGGTTTTTTTTGGCGATTATCTTGTAAGTTTTACGTACAAGTCACTTTTACGTATAGGCCATACGTGCTGGTTTTGCAATGCTTACTAAAACATTGGTTTATACTTTCAAACAGCCAAACTGCCACTTTTCAGAGAACATCATTTCGGGGGAAATGGAACTGTGTTGGGCAAATTAAACATGGTATTGAAAAGGGGAAACTTTGTGTGGGTAGCGAGGCGTTTTCTCCCTTTTCATAAGAGTGTTTCAATCTCTCAAAACGATTAATTGTGTGTGGTGTTAAAGGTATGCGATTTTTGTTAAATTGCAGCCCAAAACATGTAATTGCTATGTTGTATTGTTGTAATAGATGAACACAACTTTCTATTGATATACAATATGATAAGGGTGTGTCAAAGATGATCCACAATAAGAAAGATTGAAGCAAATTTATACATTTTTTTGAAGATTTTTTAAAAATCAAAAGTAGCTGTATTGGATCGAATCTTTTATTTACATTTACATATCATTCGTCGTTGTTTATCTTACTGAATTTGGCTTGAATCACCTATATTTATGAACTGACATTGTCATTTATCTACAATCAAGGAAAATAATAGTTGGCACACTTGATACAATTTAATACAATTATCACTGTGCTCACAATAGAGACTTCGGACATAGCACTCTTTAATATCACGCAGAGGTTTCCCCCTCTCTCTCATCCTTCCCCACCCCCCCCCCCCCCCCCCCCCCCCCATCAATCAACGTTGAGAGAGCTGCCAAAGCTTCTGATGACATGTGGCTCGGATCAACATTGCCTCGGGGGAGAGGGGAACTTTTTTCCTTAATTGGGACAAAGTGTGCCAACCTTTTTTGTTAAATCATGTTTAAAAGTGTGGTCGTTAGGTTAATATGTTCATGCGCTCAGCGCTGGAAACATGATTATAATCCGTTTTAAGGATCTTCTATCCGATCTACACCAATGGTGCTGTTCACTAACTAGAAGTAACGTATATGGAATTTTCTTCCCATCCCTCCTTTTCTTCATCACTCACTGCAGCATGTGTTTCCTGATTCCTATTAACCGTTGCATAAGCAGCATTGTCCACACACTCTTCGCCTCCATTATTATCCGTTCTTGCATAAATATTATTATCAACCCAACCCGAGTCTCGGCCCCCTGACGTAACGTCACCATCGGCAAATATGGGTTGGCGATCACCATTGGGCATTGTTGGCGGATTAATTGTACAGTCTGCGTACGCTTGGACGATTGGTCGTTTACTTGCCGTTTTAACCACTGGCGGTGGCGTTGTTTGATTGACAACAGCGTACAAAGGGATGGAGTTGTTTGGTTGAGCCGTATGAGTGTGAGCGTACATATTTTCAGCAAGTGGGTTGTCCGAGTTTTGGCCTACTGTTACTGATGTACCAAGTTGGTCATCATTGTTATTATTTGCTCGTCCATTGGGCATTGTTGGCGAGTTAATTGTACAGTCTGTGTAAGCGTACGCTTGGACGGTTGGTCGTTTACTTGCCGTTTTAACCACTGATGGCGGCGTTGTTTGATTGACAACAGCGTACAACGGGATGGCGTTGTTTGGTTGAGCCGTAGGAGTGTGATCGTACATATGTTCAGCAATTGGGTTGTCCGCATTTTGGCCTACTGTTGCTGATGTACTAAGCTGGTCATCATTGTTATTATTTGCTCGTTTGGATTCTTGCTGGGAATTTTCACCGGTCTTTGTGAGTGGTTTCCTATAGGGTATGAATAATGGAAATGGTAATACACACTATGAATACTTGCCGTTAAAATATATTGTTTGTCAAGAGAAAATAAAGAAAATATCAATTGTGTTTCGTTTCAAACTGTATGTACCTTGTATAATGATAAAGTGTAAAATGTCACAAGTTGCCTTTAGTCGCATACCTCTTGTGCTTTGATTTCAAGATAACGCTTATTCCCGATTGTGAGATTCGGAAACTAGATTTACGTGGTTAAGTGTTTTGGCCAATATTCCATGGATAATTATGGTGCTCTGCTGTAAGGTTGTCAACTAAGGGCTCTTGCCCAAACACACGTAGAGGAAAGCTCGAGGAAAGAGCGGGGATAGCGTGAACCTTTTGTCCCCCTATATCACTGTTTTTTGTTAAAAATGGGTGTCAAAGTATCGGTGATTAACACGTCACTGAATAATAAACTTCAACTACCCATTCAGTGAGGTGTAATAATCACCGATCCTTTGTCTCACCTTTTAACAATATAGAAAAAAGGATCGCGCTTTCCTCGCTCGTTCCTCGAGCATTCCTCTACTTGTGTTTGGGCGAGAGCCCTAACAACAATTTATGACGTTAACCTTTTGTTCGTACCTTTTCCGAATGCAGACAATTATGACTATGATGACCAACACTATAAGCAGAAGTCCTGCTCCTGCTGCTGATCCAGCTATGATAACTAAAGAAATCAGAGACAGCAGATACAATGATAGTTCTGAGATTATTATAACGCACAGACTGTTACATAAGAGTTTGTATGAACGAATATTAACTATGATGGCCAGGAAACATGTCAAGAAAGACCGAATCATCATATGAAACAGAGACACATACTTCAAAATTCGTTATTAAATTTTATTTGGCACCAAAAATTAAATCCCACAAGGCGTTAATTCGATCATTAGGGCGGGTTTCTATGTAGAACACCCTTTGAACATGCACCCCTGTAAAAAAAACCACCCTGAAACACGAAACTGCAAATCTTTTCCTTTTTATGTTTGTGTATATGCATGAAACAGACCATGTACAAATGACGTACACAATCCAATGGTGATATTTTGATAAATTTAAAAGCGATATTAATGACATTTTTAAGCAATATCAAATATATTGGTCTAATAATACTTTGAGATGGTGGACTGGTAGAGTGTGTGGTTTGCGCATAAGCGACGTTCAAAATGACGTCATTTTCTCCTATTTTTGTGCGCATCAAAATCGAAAATGAAATGTGTGGTTCTATATGATTTCAGATATGTTATCTTCGATATAAACACCACAATAATGTGAGGTTGTAACTTTGAATCTGATCAGCGTCGCGTCTACTGATACCATTTGTATAGACTTTTGAAGAAATTGTAAGGGTATTTTAATACACTAATAAACTAATGGTTAATTGTAAGGGTATTAAAATACAGTATCACATGATTAGTATCATGTTAGAGTAAACTCTAGTACTCCATCCAGAGTACAGTATCTCATGGAAAGTGTTTATATTTTGACACCGCTGAAATGATATTCATAAACAAGTGTATGTCAAAACACTAGGAGGTTGGTGGTAGTCACTAGCTTAAACAATAAAATATGGGATATCCTACATGTTGTCAGTGATATTGCGCTTTATTCTGTTGAGGGCGCCAAGACGGAATACATCTAATCATGAGAATGAGATACTGTACTATGGAGTACTAGAGTATACTCTGACATGATACTTATCAAGTGATACTGTATTAATGTCCCATGTTATTTACATGTTCTACTACATAGCTTGGGTGACACTGAACACTCTATTATTTCATCTTACCTGCAGTATTTGCCGATTTTGAAGTCATCTGCGAAACAGCACCTGTACTTGCTGTGGCAATAGGCCTCTTCGTAGTGCTAGATGCTAATGGGTTAAGATGTTAAGCGGTGATAAAATAACATTAATTTACTTAACAAACAAAACAAAATCATCGATTCAAAGGTGTTCTAAATAGCTCTCATCTTTCTACACTACGGTAGCACATTAATTTGAACAATATTAAATCGGTCTTATGGCTATATTGGAATCGCGTATTGGAGCACATTTGTTAACCATTCATTGACGTCACAGATATGGTTTCATGTATCACAATGTGCAATGATATAACATGTATTGAAGGACATTTTTGTGCTAATATTGTTTTAGTGTTTTTCAAATGTGTCAATTGCAAACCGTTAGAATACACAGGCGGTGATACTATTCCGATTAAAACGGGCTGAATATAATGTCCGATAGAAATTCATGGAACCCAACAAAGTATGTAATACGGTATTAATATTGCTAAAAATGGCATCCCAATATCATATATATGAATGAATACCTTGGCATTTCGGAAGTTCCTTCTCCCATTCTGTGACATTTGAATTTCCCACGATGCATTGTAGAGGATTTTGACCAGTTAGATTGTATCCGGGGTTACATTCTAAAGAAGCAGACGTCCTCACTTGGACCAAATTGCCAGAGTCAGGTGAAACAAGACCATTATCGAATTGTGGTACTTTACATCTCAGCATCATAACTGTGTGGATTAAATATCATAAGGAAATCTTCTGTAAATTATCTTAAAGGTACATTCAGTGACTTCGAATCAGAATATTTATTTTCGAATTTCCTGGGAAACATGAAATACACTACGAAATGACAATGAGGTGGTTTTTTTTATTTCGCCAAGAAAGTCATGAATGGGGGTAAATTACCTAAATTTGACAATTCGAATCAAATTTTGAAATAGTCCAACAATTTCAAAAATCCATGAGACGTACTGGAAGACACACTGGAAGTCTGTGGTATTGCGCAACAGTCCGGCTAGAACTGTATTAATATGGTCATTTTATTTGTAAAATGAATCAACATTGGACTCTTATCTTCTGGCAATGAGTTTATAGGAAAGCATTATGAAAAGCACAAACCCCCCAGTTTGTAAGAAAAAATAGGGCACTTCTGTCATGTCTGTGCCTTTAATTACTGTATGGTTGAATTATCTATGTTTAATTTTACGGATACAACATGATAAGTATGGATGGATAATAGTATAATGTCATTACACAGGTAACTGTATGGTATTCTAAAATTGTGTACGGAGAAATGAAGAATGATTAAAATGTAAACAATGATTTTAAATTATTTATCTGTTCTTGCATTATCAACATAAACCCGAGTCTCGGCCACCTGACGAAACTTCACGGAACCGTCCATCGGCACTGAGTACAGGTTGGCGATCACCATTTGGATTTCCCACGATGCATAGGGAATAACTCGGACCAATCATATCCGTTTTTATATGAGAATTTCAAAAAGCCAATATATCGGTGACGCTACTCATATACATTGTTTCAATTTCTGTGCAAATTCATGCACACTTGTTTATGTTCTTTTTTTACATGTTGTTTTTGTTTTAATTTACTTGCACATTTATTATCACCTCTCAATTTAGATGCACATACTCGACTTCAAAAAAGTTCGGAGATTATTTTCAATCACATACATTTTGGATATTTCATGATATTCGTATTATGTAAAATTACGTAGATGAAAACGTGGTATCATCTTTACAATACCATATATTTTACACTCTTTTGTTTCAGTGCTCAGACACTGGCTTAAGTATGTGGAAAGGCTGGTCGTCAACTGAATGTGCGAAAATCGTCACTATTTTGTACTCAATAATACAACTCTGCTCTTTGCAGAGTTAATGAAGCGTAACATTATCAATTACATTATACATAACAGGTTTATATGGACCGAGGTTGCTTTTGTAGCACAAACAGTAGGGATTTTAGCACTTTCAAATGGAGACCTCCCCACATTTTCAAGCAAGTGGTTGAACACTGAAACGAGTGATAGTGATTCCTACAAATGTGGTGTCATTGGAAGACAAACACACCAGCTTTCAATTGATCTAATGACACACTTGAATATGAACATAACATCAGACAGGCCTACATTACATGTACACGGACTATAGGCGTTTGAAAAAAGATCCTGAACTTTTTAAGAGGTTTATTTTTTATGGTTGTGCAAGCTTTTAATATTGTATAAAGGGCCTACCCATTTCTGCAGTGCAATTATACTTGTCGTCACATTTCTTTCAAAATTATTGGTATAGTATTTGTTTAATTCGTATTATGAACAATGGGATTTATGATAACCGTTTTTCCCGTGATTTTCGTAATAGTATTTATTGCTATATCTAATGAGTCAACTTACCATCATACACCTGAATATGGAAATCTGCCCCACATGTCTGACTTTTATCACCTGGACATTGGATGTTACACGAGGTATCCGGTTGCTGTCCGATTTGCGGCGAGAACGGTGCATTCTCATCACCACACCAACATTCATCCCCATCACCAGCTTCTACTCCAGCATATCGTATTAAAGGATAATCCAAGTCCAGGCAGTGGTTGATGCACAAGCCAATAGTCATGTCATTGGAACTAATCATTCCAAGAGGCAGTACACGAATAGAGGAGTCTGGGTATCGGTCATAAAAGCATCCTAGGTAGGAAGTAGCTGTAAAGTTAAGTCAAATGTTTTAAAAGATCAAACATGGAAAGTAATGTTCATTTCATTATTTGTTGCCTTGGGCACACACGTACGTAAACCACAATCCACAATATTGTAACAGCACATGAACGATGTATGATTCAAATTATACATTCATTTATTTTTACATTGTCCGTAATCCGTTGCGCAGTTATAACTTATGTAATGCAGCCTTAGCGTATTAACAGAAATAGCACGGTGGTGATCATGATGGGAAGAAAGTATATTTAAGATGTCTTTAAAAAAAATTGGCACCAGACTCACCTTGCAAACGATATTATAGTAATACTAATAGACACCGAGGTAAAGATATCGCTAAATAAGGCTTACATTCGTTCGTTTCCAGAGATAATTCATTTCACTTTTTCAAGACCAGGCCAACGACGTCGACGTGTGACAGTTTTGGTTTAGATTAATACATAGACCCTTTAAGATGTATTGTGCATTATTACCACTACAGCGTGTCCCAAAACACTAGGTTCAAAAATGTCAGAGCTTATAGCTTAAAATATGGGAAACATAGATGCTTTTTGTTTGGGAATATAAAAGTAAATATATCTGTCATTATTTGGTGAAATTATAATACCAATCGGATGTAAGGTTTTAGAAATACAAAGCTTTGCATACAGCGTGGTCAGAACCCGTTTTTTCGATTTTGCCCACGAACTGACGAACCGTCCATGCGTTGCATTTGCGCATCGCACTGACGTCATCAAAGTTTTGCCTTTGACTTGATAACAATGACTTACTCAGGGAAATCTTCGTCATTAGGGGGATACAAAGTGTAAATACCTATGATTTTTGTTAGAAAAATCAATAAATAACCTTCTGAGACACTGCCATCTTTGAAACAGTTCAAGAAAATGTCATCGAAATTGGAAACCACCAGCCGTTAAGTCAGTCATCTCATCAAAGGAATTAGAGGAAGGGGTGGAACTTCAGATTTTTTTCAACCAGCCAGTCAGGATCAGTCAGATGACACAACACTATTAGCCACAAGCCAGGAAGAGTTAGGCATCTTGCTGAAGAAGGTCAAGAATGAAAGTGAGAGCTTGGGCCTACGTCTCAATGTTGCCAAAACAAAGTTCATGGTCATCGGTGATGATGGAAACATTACCCCTCTTCTAGTTGACGGTCAAAACGTGGATCAGGTCCAACAGTTCAATTTCCTCGGATCTCTCATCACTCAAGAAGGAGTATGTTATACAGAAACCAGGCGTCGTTTGGCTATGGCTAGATCTGCAATGACACAGCTCTAAAAAATATGGGCTGACAGAGGCATCACTATATCAACCAAGATACGCCTGGTCAAAGCACTCGTTTTCCCTATTTCAACCTACGGCTGTGA
Organism: Ophiura sarsii; assembly: GCA_035610835.1. NCBI lineage: Eukaryota > Metazoa > Echinodermata > Ophiuroidea > Amphilepidida > Ophiuridae > Ophiura > Ophiura sarsii. Next base: position 40,993,512 of record CM069452.1, on the reverse strand, counting down.
ATCCTGGACACTGACAACTGCAAGCTGTAACAAAATTAATGCATTTGAAATGTGGTGTAGGCGCCGGATGTTAAGGATCACTTGGGTCATAAAGAGAACCAATGTGAGTGTGCTTCAGGAGGTTGGTGTGAAGACAAGGCTACTTGGGCTGATCAATTCCCAAACACTCTCTTACTTCGGTCATATTGCCAGGCGCCAAGGAAACTGTCTAGAGAAGGTGATCATGCAGGGCAAGATTGAGGGTGCACGCGGACGAGGCCGGCCAAGGTCAAGATGGTTCGACAGAATAAAATCTCTGGTTGGGCATCCTACTTCAGTCATTTATCAACTGGCTGCTGACCGACGGAAGTGGCGTGTCATCACCAAAGTCACGAGCTGTCAGTCATGACAGAAAAACGTACCAACCAACCAACAAGTCAGGATCGGGCAGGTAACTCACAAAAATAGAAATTCCACCAGCCAGTGTAACTCTCACACTTGCACCGTGAGTTTGAAATTGTTTTCCGCCAGTCGGTTGCCGGTGTACCTTTTCCCGATACAACATTTACCCGCTATGGGCAGGCGGGCGAGTGCTATTTCCAGGCATGGTATCATGGTAACACTTTGCTCTGTTTTTGTATACATTCAACGACATGGTTACTGCAATGGGTATTTATAATGCTGAATATTGATCCAAAATACCTATAATTTAACCCTTTTCTACCAAACATAAGATATTTCGGAGAATAAACACCATGCACATGATGTAGGGAAAACTTGCACACAACGCAAATGCAAGGCATAAGATGTTTTTTTGCTAAATTGAAGAAAAAACGGGTTCTAACCACGCTCTGTTGAAAGCTTTGTATTTTAAAAAGTTGCCATTTGACTAGTCTCACAATTTAACCAATTAAGGTCAAGTATATGTATCTTAATATCCTTAAATATGAAGCAGCTACGTTTTCAACTTTTTAAGTTACAAGCTCTGCAGAATTTGGACCTAGTTTTTTGGGACACGCTGTATGCACACCTATTACTATTAGCAAACCACTCCACGACTCTACGTGTAGTTCTGCTTCCAAATCTACTTCCAATTCAACAAGGGTCACAAGCCTATCCATTCGAAAATATCGACCAATCTCCTTTCTGTCCATACTCTCAAAAGTCATAAACGAAGGCTGTGTCGAAACAACCTGCCAGCCACAAGCCCTAATGAAACCTTCACAGCAATGAAGGAATGGTAACTCCACTCTTTATGCTCTTACATACAAAATGTAATAATGTGCTAAACATAATGTGCTATATATTAATTTATTTTATACTTACTGGAGTGGACAGACATTTTGTTACTGTTAAACAATATTGGATGTGTAGACGCATTTACAGCTAGACTTTTCATTGGTTTTTAAGCAGTGGGTAAGAAAGCAAGTTGGACCCTGAGCTACCTGTCGTGCCTTAAGTATCTCATAGACATATTGAAAGATAATGGAGTCACCTGTTCCCTGAAACATCTTACCTGTGTCCGAGAAAGACCTCAGGAAGAAAAGTGACAGAACTGAGAAGAAGAGCGACGACCATGACAGTGCTGACGCCATGTCTTAAGCTGCAAAACCAAAATCAAGATACAAACATAATATACGAATATCTGTCGTTCTATTCGGTTTGATAGTGGTATTTTTAGTAATATCTCAATAACGGTTTCCACTTAAAAGATGTAGAAAGAGGCTCAACAATAAAAAATTCTCAGTGTGGCGATGACTCCCCGGCCTGCCTTTTATATTGAATACCATAAGATGTATTAATCTATCTCGAGGATCGTCCCAATTCAGAAACATAAAGCTTACTGTACTTACCAAACGCTATATAAGTGATACAACAAAGTCTGGCATGTAATAGTCATCGGTCCAAATATATTCGTGTTCAGGTGATGAGTGAACTCACTCAGGTATTTACATAAATGTATACTACAATAGAAAAAGTCTGACGAACACGGATACATGATGATTATATTTAATACTTCGCTCCATTTTACCTTGCCACTTCTGTGATACGTAAATGCAATTCATGGCATGATTACAAATAACCCAATAATGTCTTTAATCGGCGACGTGTAGGCCCGTATTATCATGATAAACAAAAACTACTTCCTCTCTAGAACGAATAAGGTCACTCTGCACCATACTAAAACGCATTTTGACAAATACGATACGTTTCCAAAGTAAACAATCAGGTATACTGTACTTTATATCAAGATTTGGTTCACTGCATTTCTCTTGCCTTGTTCCGTGGGAATCGTTACGGTAACAGTTTTAATACTGTATGGTACGCCTGCTGCATAATAATTGACACCTTTGTTTTTCACCTTCTTTTCAATTTTGAATTGATATCGTTCTTTTGTTGCTATGTAAAGCCTGGGTAATATACATGTACAGTACAGAGTGAATATTTGAAATGTGTAATCAATTCACTTAGTATCATTGTATAAACACCATTTGAAAGTTGAATTTTCTTTAAGTTTAAATTTGAACATTTTAATTTGAACATTAAACGATAGCTTGAGTTGAGTATATATCACTGCAATAATTCCTTGTGAAGCATACAGAGTGTGATTCCTGATTAACCTTTATACCGATAACAAATGTGATTGTGCGTAAATAAAAGAACGGCAAATACAAAAGAATTTCTACTATTTTATCGGGAGTCATCATATTAATATTATGGGGAAGTAGAGTTGGAAATAACATTAAACTAATTCGTGTGCTAGCCATACTTTGCCATGATTTCAAATGTGAGTGGTTTGTTATGTAGCCTCACTACATACATGTACCCAAATGTATTGCATTTTTTAAAACAGATAGACCTGAGCATTTTTTTTGAGACAATGACTTTTTAAACTTTGCTGTTTATTTTCTAGGGTTTCGCCGTGATTTAAAACTAGTTTAAAAAGTAACTGTTTTGATGGTGAAACTTCACATTGTTCTCATCAATTCAATTTTAGGCTACGTTTTTGCGACAATCGTCTTCGTCTTCGTATTTCTGAACTTCACAAAGGACCATCACTTAATTGTTACTGATTCAATGTGGCGTCAAAACTGTTGTAAACAACAGCAAGAAAACCCGATGCTCTATTTAAAAAAAAAAAGCAAATGCATCTTCGTACTACAACATTAACAAGAAGAGTCTTAAAAACCCCACAGCGCAGAGAAGGGGTGAATTTGAATGAAGAGGAGTGTGATGTAAGAGTGGTGAAAGGTGCTATCAGTCACACCCTGAAACGTGAGATTGAAGGTGATGTATTGTCTTTGAAATTAACAATTTTAGACAGAGTTGACATAATAATAATGGATTTTCTCTACCTAAAGGAAAAATATTACTTCTGCTTGTTTAGGGAACAACCTACATTTTGAAAAATATTGTTTCTGGCACCCACAGTATTACTTTATTGGAACACATGAATTTGAGTGGGTTACCCACGTTAAAGGTTTTGTGGCTGCAATTCCTGGGAAATGTGAACAGAATAAATGAATAAATTGAAATCTGGAGAATAAGTCTATTGGCATTGTTTTGTTCTGTGTAATTTATTGTTTCTTAGTTGCTGGGGTTGAGAACAAAAATACTACGGTATAAAAGTTATAAATGTTAAAATGTAATGTACATTGTCTTAATGAAAAGAAAATGCTGTGTGTGGCGCTTGAATGGCCAGGAATGAAAGGGATGTTGATCACACCGTGAAACTGCGTTCGTGCCTGAGCGAGTGGGCTATTTGATTGTGAATAGGTAGCATGTGTGGTCTTTTCTCCCCGCGTAGTTTGTTGAAAATGTGAATCTGGAAACGGCACGGATTATTCATTAAATGGTGCAAATCATGGCTAATCTTTGTTGCTTGGTGGCAAGTTTGGTACCAGATTATGCCTAAATGATCCATCAAAGTGTCTATTTAGCCTGCTTGATAAAAAAAATAACCGGAAGTTACTCTATGGGACAAGTGTATGTTTTCTTTTGTTGAGCACTTGTAGAATGTTGTTGTAGTAGGAACAAGAAGTTGTTGGTATGCCACTTATTTACAATAATAAAATGTAGGTTGGATAAAATGGAATGCACTCAAATCGGCTCTTTAATGTTCCAATGCCAGTGATATTTGAAGAACACATTTGATTCACGAGTATAAGGTGGCAAGTTAAGAGTTGTATTCACCAAGCATGGTAGTTGTATTTAAAGACAATACAAAATGTGCAGTAGTAGGTGAAAATGACAAACACTAGTAAGGGTTCCTCAAGTTCCTGCTAGTGATTCCAACAACAAAGTTCAAAATTTGAATTTCTTAAAATTTATATTACCCAAAAAACCGATATAATCCAAACAGAATATATGAAACATCAACTACTACAAGTTAACAACAACAACAACAACAACAACAACAACAACAACAACAACAACAACAACAACAACAACAACAACAACAACAACAACAACAACAACAACAACAACAACAACAACATCAACAACAACAACAACAACAACTACAACAACAACAACAACAACAACAACAACAACAACAACAACAACAACAACAACAACAACAACATGTATGTGTACATCGATTGAATACTGCTGACCGTTCCTCAATCGCACCTCACATACGAACTAGCTTATTAACCATTTGGCTTGCTATTTAGTTAGGCGCATGTTCTAAAAGTTGATTGTCTATCTACATCATAATAGGATGGATATGCATCATTATAAACTGCATATTTGGAGTGTTACAGTAGGCATGTGTCAGATACTAGTAATTATAAACTACATATTTGGAGTGTGACAATATAGGCATGTGTCAGATACTAGTACTTCCATTTCATCAACCTTAATGATTAACACCTTTAAAATAAACTCCCAATATCTTTAACAATTACTCTTTTATGTTAATACCCATATTTTACCACTCTATGTAACAGTAGTTGCAACATCTCTATCTATAAAACCTTTGACACCCATTCAAACATTGCACATTACTCATTAGCAGCAAGGCCAGTTTGGTATATGCCCATCTTAAGTCATAGTTATCAACATTTATTCATGAATATCGACCAAGTGTCATGGTTACACTACCTTTTGAATAGAGTGCTCAATGCCAAAAGGGCAGAACGTAATAAAAAAGCAAAGAATAGACCTTCCGGAAAAGGAGTCGTTACTCTGAGTTTCATGCCAATAAGGCAATCATCAAACGACAGTCATAGGTACGTTAACTACCTCCAAAGGATATATTTCTGTCCACAAAACCGTTACAGTTACAACATCAGCATGCCCAGGTCATGGGCCATGATAGAAGGCTCTTATGACCCACTTTGGTATGTGTCATATTACCATGGACGGACTATAATATGTGTGCAAAAACGGTAGGATGAGTTATTCTCCCTTACTATGTCTACGCATGCCTGCAGAAATTTCACAGCTGTGTATGAATATATAGCAATACTAGTTATGTTTGCTGCTGTGATTGGATGACAGGGCTGTGTGTAGTGCTTTGGCCTTATTGAACCAACTGAAACCAAGTTTACTTGGACCTTTGGCTGGCCTAATCACACACTATACTTAAGTTGCACAGTTCCAAATGCACACTATATTCATGATGTAACTTTGATAGCAATTAACTTCATCTCTCCAACGAGCATATACCGGTACAATTTTGGTTCATTATGAACAAATGATATATTACATCGCGCACGCGATCTGAAAAATACTTCGGCATCAAGTTTATTTTTTTTGGTGACATTAAGCATTACCGAGCAGTTGATGTTTTCAATCATGGCATAACAAAATTGAAAAAGGCTAATCGCGCTTTGTAGTTATTCAAGAAAATGCGACGTTATAATTTTGCACACATGTTGCCTTCAAAATTGTAACCCGGAACTGCAATAACGTTTAATTTTGAGATATTTCACACAGGCATGACAGTAAAATCTTACCTTCTGAAAACAGCAATCAACAACGTATTTCTATGTTTTCGAAACAGTACTATAACGTAGCCTTTCACAACAAAATCTCTAGAGGGCGGCATGTATTTTACCACGTACTGGTTTTACAAACTGCTGTTTTGAACTACAACTAACATTCATGACATTAGAACTATACAATTACAACTACAACTACAGAGGGCGACATTGAGTACTGTATTTGGTGTTTGCTGTTTTGAAAGAACAACCCTAATCTCTCAATGAATCAAAAACAAAACAACAACAACAACACAGTAAATTATATCCCCAGTTATTCATCATGGCATAGCATAGAAATATAGTGATGATGATGAACTTCGATAGTTATAATTTTGTTATTGAGCACCTACATGTATATCAATTGTTCTCAATCTGACATTCCCCATGTGTTTTAATTCGATCAAATTACTACATGTTTATCCAGATTTGGATAACTAATGTCAATAGGATGTGTCAAAAGTGATCCATCAATAGATAGCTAATATATTAGTATGCAATAATAACGTACATATCTTAATTAGAGCTAATCATATAATTAAGCGTGATTGGTTTATGTCGTAACCCTTGAATTCTAAGGGTCCATATCCAAACTCTCAGTGCTTTTAAAGCATTTTTCTAGCGATTTAAAAGCGCTTTTCCAACGGTATTTCGTTCTATTGTGAAATACTATAATATAGTATTTCTTAAAGAATATAACACAACCTTCCTTGCGGCTTTGATCTGTCTGCTTCACTAATGCAGCCATCGAGAGTACTACAATAGTTATATTGTTAACGCCAGATAAGTAGAGAGGTTTCTAGTTAATCACCGATCTTTTTCCGATGCTTTTAACAATAGAACGAAATACCGTTGGAAAAGCGCTTTTAAATCGCTAGAAAAATGCTTTAAAAGCACTGAGAGTTTGGATATGGACCCTAAGTAAAATTGCTCATTAAACTGCAGGTATCCATTTTGTACCAACGTGTTTTTGGTTACTTGGTGTCTTTCTTCGTTCAAAGTCAACATATACGACACTTGGCAAAATAGTTTTTCAATTTGGAATGTGCCATTCGCATTAAATGTAACAAAGAAATAAAGGTTTCGTTTCTTCAAAGCTCCAGGTGTTGTTATTTCGTCCACATAAATGGTGAACAAATATTTATCGAAAGCCAATGAAAAATGTACGTCTTCTGTGGCGTCAAATAATGGAATTCTTCACCAGCATTGACAATGCATGAACTCTAACTAAAGGGTTCAACAAAAGAAAGTATACACTTTGTTTATGTCATTTTGAGTAACATTCAATTTTTGTTTTGACCACACAGGCTAGATAGGCATTTAGATGAATCTTTTAGGCATCATTTGATACCAAATTTGCCCCTAACAACAAAGATAAACCATGATTAGCACCATTTAAAAAAAAAGGTCACTTTTCAAAAGTCACATTTTCAACGCACGCAAGCCGCGAGAAAATGCTGTGCGTGGCACGTTGAATGGCCGAGAATGAAATGGATATTGATCACAAGTGGGGATGCGTTGGGCTGTGCCTGAGTGAGCGGGCTATTTGATTATGGACAGGTAACATGTTTCTTCCCGCGTAGTGTATTGAAAATGTGACTTTTGAAAAGTGACTAATTTTCTTTAAATGGTGCTAATCATGGTTTATCTTTGTTGCTAGGGGGCAAATTTGGTATCAAATTATGCCTAAAAGATTCATCTAAATGCCTATCTAGCCTGTTTGGTCAAAACAAAAATTCAATGTTACTCAAAATGACATAAACAAAGTGTATACTTTCTTTTGTTGAACCCTTTATTTATATTAACCACTTTTGCTACTTAATGCCACAGTGCGTCTCTAAGTCATTAGTCACATCTATGTTTTGAATCTTGTATTTCTTTCAGAGCGTGAGTTCCGGCGTACAGCGTACATTAGTTCTACCGGACATGGACCAGTATTTAAGTTCTCATTCGACACTGTAAGGTTTTTAGGCGCACTGCCAATATTATTTTATAGATGGAACGATAGAGTTTCTTGGAATAATCTTGTGAACTCTTCATAATAATGGCAAAGACAATTACCTGAGAGCACTAAGACTGACGTTTGCTATCACATATCACCAATATTCAAGTACTGTAATTAACATTATCCTTTACTAATTTGTTTTCCAAAGTATATACTCTCTATATTTCGAATGACGCAACGTTTTGTGTTCAGGAGAGAAAACGGAACCGCAGTAAATCATTTGCATATGTTTAGACGTTAATGCTGATGCAAATGACTTCCTCTGAAACACTTATCCAGTATAAATTATTTATTCGTTGCTTTGTTCGTAATGATACGATCCAACATCATCAAGATTAATGAATAGGATTACAAAAAGTTGGACCGATAATTTAAAAGGTTGCACATTCCTTATAAAAGTTAATCCCAGCACTTGCGCTTGACCTCAGACTTACGTATTCAGACAGCTGTAATTGATATCTTCAGGGTCCAATATCTGGATTGCGAGTGTACTTTCTGATTTGCTGAGGTCTCTTGGCAAGTTGACAGTCCTCTTCCCTTTTCATGCGAAGAGGAGATTTAGGTAGGCCTATATTTTAATTATAAGATCGGCCATGCACTGCATTGCACTGGAACACTAGTACGTAAGGCTCATACGTATAAGTATCTCTACTGTATCGCCCAGACTTCCTCATATTTGCCCACCCCAAGTGTATCTTGAATCCAAGTTCTAGAAACACTTATGCAGGTCAACTATACCAATACTCTCTTTATGCAGTCACTCGGTACTCCATACTGGTGTGTGTTGGTGTGTATCGACAGGCCCCATGACAGGGTCCTTATTTCGACTTCGGAATCCGATATCAGAATTACCGGAATTACACATTTTATTCGGCGACAATTTAAGTTCAAAAAACTTCTCGGATTAACTGGGAATATACGCGAAGTTAGAGATACGAATGTTTAAAAAAAATAAGTATTAGGACTCATTTGAATTTGGCGGGGTTATTCGGAATAGCGGAAACCAGGGCCTGTCGACTCGGTTTTGCAGCGGTCAGTATGGTCAGTAACTAGCATACTGTCTCTGATTCTTCCATGCTTATAGTAATTTGAGCAGTCACTGGTGTCTGTGATCACTGTACATGTATGTATACCAGTTTCAGTAGAGGTGCCGGTGATTGGCTATGGCTGTACATGCTGTTTATGCGGGGTCTATGATGTACATGTATCAGTGTATGGTTGGTGTAGGGGAGGGGGGGGGGGGGTGTTTATTAATGTGTGTCCCTTAATGGATTTTTTTTGGAATTTTAATCAATGTCAAATACAGTAACCATGCTTCCATTGGTTTCTTAAATGACCATGTTACCTTTTGCTTGCACAGTGAATTATCTACTGGCTATGACCATAGACCCTGAAGACAGGGTCTTAGTTTCGTAAGACTTATACGATAGTCACCGAAGTAATATTTAGCACCACCATGACCACCATGAAATGACCCAATGAAGATACTTGTATGATAATATAGAAATATTTGCAGTGGTCTCAGTTCAATTTTTTAGGTTGTTTGTTCGTATGATGATGCAAACTTTTTTTGGCGATTATCTTGCGCCTTACGTACAAGTCACTTATACGTATTAGTTTTGCAATGCTGACTAAAACATTGGTTTGGACTTTCATACGGCCAAACGGCCACTTGTCAGAAAATATCATTTCGGAGACGGAAATGGAACTGTGTTGGGCAAATTAAACATGGTATTGAAAAGGGGAAACTTTGTGTGGGTAGCGAGGCGTTTTCCCTTTTCATAAGATTGTTTCAATCTCTCAAAACGATTATTTGTGTATGGTGTTAAAGGTATGCGATTTGTGTTAAATTGCAGCCCAAAACATGTAATTGCTATGTTGTATTGTTGTAATAGATGAACACAACTTTCTATTGAAATGCAATATATTAGGATGGGTCAAAGATGATCCACAATAAGAAAGATTGAAGAAAATTTATACATTTCTTTGAAGATTTTTTAAAATCAAAAGTAGCTGCATTGGCTCGAATCTTTTATTTATATACATTTACATATCATTCGTCGTTGTTTATCTAACTGAATTTGGCTTGAATGACCTATATATATATATGAACTGACATTGTCATTTATCTAGGTCATAGTAATTGTTAAATCATGTTAAAATATATTGTCGTTAGGTTATGTTCATGCGCTCAGCGCTGGAAACGTGATTTTAACCCGTTCTAAGGATCTTCTACACCAATGGTGCTGTTCACTAACTAGAAGTAACGTATATGGAATTTTCTGCCCATCCCTCCTTTTCTTCATCACTCACAGCAGCATGTGTATCCTGATTCCTATTAACCGTCGCATAAGCAGCATTGTCCACACCCTCTTCGCCTCCATTATTATCTGTTCTTGCATAGATATTATTATCAACCCAACCCGAGTCTCGGCCCCCTGACGTAACGTCACCATGGGCAAATATGGGTTGGCGATCACCATTTGGCATTGTTGGCGGGTTAATTGTACATTCTGTGTATGCGTACGCTTGGTCGGTTAGCCGTTTACTTGCCATTTTAACCACTGGCGGCGGCGTTGTTTGATTGACAACAGCGTACAAAGGGATGGAGTTGTTTGGTTGAGCCGTAGGAGTGTGATCGTACATATTTTCAGCAAGTGGGTTGTCCGAGTTTTGGCCTACTGTTACTGATGTACCAAGTTGGTCATCATTGTTATTATTTACTCGTCCATTGGGCATTGTTGGCGAGTTAATTGTGCAGTCTGTGTAAGCGTACGCTTGGACGGTTGGTCGTTTACTTGCCGTTTTAACCACTGGCGGCGGCGTTGTTTGATTGACAACAGCGTACACAGGGATGGAGTTGTTTGGTTGAGCCGTTGGAGTGTGATTGTACATATTTTCAGCAAGTGGGTTGTCCGAGTTTTGGCCTACTGTTACTGATGTACCAAGTTGGTCATCATTGTTATTATTTGCTCGTCCATTAGGCATTGTTGGCGAGTTAATTGTACAGTCTGTGTAAGCGTACGCTTGGACGGTTGGTCGTTTACTTGCCGTTTTAACCACTGGCGGCGGCGTTGTTTGATTGACAACAGCGTACAAAGGGATGGAGTTGTTTGGTTGAGCCGTAGGAGTGTGATCGCACATATTTTCAGCAAGTGGGTTATCCAAGTTATGGCCTACTGTTCTTGATGTACTAAGTTGGTCATCATTGTTATTATTTGCTCGTCTGGATTCTCGCTGTTTATTTCGACCGGTCTTCGTGAGTTCATTCCTATTATATATGAATGAAGGAAAGGGTAAACATGAATTATATTGAGTTTAACGTGGTTGATAATAGTATTGCTGTGTCTTATTTCTGCCATTAAAGATATTGCCTGTGAAGTAAAAACATATGTCATTTGAAATTCGAGGTCATAATGATTATGAGATTCAGACCAGCTGTACGAAATCTTTTATGGTTATATACCTTGTATTAGGGGTCGTCATTTTCAGCTACGCACAAAGCGTACGTAAGAGAGGGGGGGGGGGGGGGGGAGGGGGTCGAAATATACACCAACCGTACGTAACTTAAATGGCGATCTTGAGAGGCGGGATTTTTTTTTTAAAGTACAAAATAAAATAAAATTTCGCCATTTATTGCGTACGTAACTCGAGGGGGGGGGGGGGGGGGGGGGGAGGGGGGTAAAAAGTTACGTACACTCTGTACGTAAGTGAAAATGGCGATAATTTTGGAAGACCCCTACACGAATTGGAAAGTGCAAAATGGCATGTACGTATAATGAATCAAAATTGGTTATAAGCATTCTCTAGTTTTCGATATACCCATCACATTTTAAAACATCACCTCGTTGGTTTTATAATAGTATATGGCCTATCTTTTACTTCAAGAAAACTGATGATCATGTTTGTATTGATAATAATATATGTTCTAGGATTGAATATGTTTGATAGTAATATCAGGTCGCTTTAATACACAGTTAATGCAACGAATAGTGTCTTTTAATACACAGTTAAATGCAACGAATAATGTCTAAATATAGCCGCCATTATGATATGCTAATATCTCATCAATTTTCTTGAAGTAAAAGGTACATACTATCATATAAAACCAACGAGATGATGTTTTAAAATTTGATCACTTGGGGGTCATAAGATATGGTCAATTTTGCTACACAATACCCTTTCATTTCTATATGAAAATCGCGAACATGAAATGATTTATTCCCGAGATTTGAAAATTAGATTTACTTGTATAAATTGTTTACGATTTAGTCAATTTAGTCCCCTAGATAATCCCCAGATAATCACGGTGGTCTGCTGTATGATTTTCAACTATCAACAGTTGTTTGATATCAATCTCCTATTCTTACCTTTTCCGAATGCAGACAATTATAACTATGATGACCAATACTATAAGCAGAAGTCCTGCTCCTGCTGCTGATCCAGCTATGGTAACTAAAGAAATCAGAGAAAGAGAAATGTTAATTTTAGAACAATATTAAACGAGACATGCATATACAGGGTGAGTCAAAAAGACTGCAATAGTGGAAAGAAGCCATTTTGTTTTCAAAACCAAAATGAATTTTAAAACTTTTTAAACGTTGCAAGAATGATGTATTTAATCCTAACTTTGTGTGAAAAAATGAAGTCGATCGCATTTTTCGTTTGTCTTTGGTGACCCTCTTTGCTGCACAACCAAATTTACCTGTTTGTCCACGAGTACAGTGATTTTCATTTGAAATGGCACACATTGCTTTTTCATATTTGAATATCCCGCCAACAAAAAATGGAATATGTCAGTTTTTTATTAAAATTTAGAACATCATACGCTTTCACAGCATGGGTATGATTATAATTGATTATGCTAAGTCACATGTAAACAAGAAAGGATGCATCAAATTCCAATAACATCACAAATGAACTCAAGCTTCCAAATTTGAATGGGAGACACGTTTTGCGATCTGCTGTATATTTTGGGTATCTCGTGGACAAACGTGTGAAATGGGTGCACTGGTCAAAAGGTTCACCAAAGGCAAACGGAAAATGATATTGACTTCATTTTTTCACACAAAGTTAGGATTAAATACATCATTCTTGCAACGTTTAAAAAGTTTTAAAATTAATTTTTGTCTTTGAAAACAAACTGGCTTCTTTCCACTATTGCAGTCTTTTTGACTCACCCTGTACATTGATGTCTCGAATCATGATTTTTCAAAATTGGGGTACATACACTTGATATACAAATACGTGTATTGCATTTTGATTAAGACACACCATGGTCATTGGACACACCCTACATTTATATTCATAGGTATGTAATTGGGTCATACCTGCCTACTGTTATGCACATTCATACGGTCATTTGATTCAGACTGCACTGGTTATGCAAATATCATTGAAAATCTAATATTATTCGATAGGGACACACATGATATGCATTTGTATGTATTAAACATTATTCTCATGCATGATTAATTTGTCTCCCCATTGTTTACAACTGTCACATGTGATCATCGTTATTTGTTACCAGATATCACGTGAACACTCAGATACAACATCGATTGACTAGTATCTTACCAGCAGTATTTGGCATATGTGTTCCATTTCCAGATTTAAATCCTGACGTCATCAATGTTTCTAAGGACACAAAAACATTCACAATTAAACAGTTAATGACCAAGTTATTTACTGTAAAATATACACCAAGTCACTCAATGTTTTATTCACAGGGCCAAGTCCACTAGACCAAGAGACCGATTTTTAGGATAAGTTATTGTGCATTGTTGAGTCGAATGAAAGATCAATTCATGTCACAAACCTGCAGTGCAAATGAGCCTTCTACTACCTATTCCAGATAAATGTAGATTTCAAAAAATTGAATTCAATAAAAGTAACAAATATACGAGGGCCTTCCATTTGGAAAAGTTAGGTCCTCTCATAACATGCATAATGATTACATTTACTATAGGCTATTTTTGTGGATAAGTATATAGTTTGCATTCCGCTTTTACATTTATTTATTGAAATAATCAATTCTATGTAAAATTATGTCACGGCATAGTTTTGTAATGTCATATCAGGGGTCTCATCAAAATAAATTGTTCGATCAAATGAAGGACGTTGGTCCAAGGGCCATGAACATGGTGAAGCCAGTCAAGTCAGATCATTATATCCCCGGACACGGATACCCTAACTTGGATTCCCATCCCGAATTATTAGAATTTGAAATAAATACAATTGGGTTAGTATGTTTACCTTTACCTGTAGTAGGCCTATTGGCCGATTCTGTTGTCATCAATAAGGTTGCACCGTCAGTGTACAGGCTGGTACTGGGGCTGGTTAGCCGCGGGTTATTTACTAAGAAACATCAAGTTAAAGAAGAACAGTGCTATTCATGAAACCAATCATTATGGTAGGAAAATAATTATATAATGTATATTGACCAGTTTGATTGAACATAGAACAATACTATTCAATAAATCGAATTAAACTGCACATCCTCAACCAGTTATTATTTGAAATTCGCGCCCGATTGTCTGTGTCGAAAGTCATACCCAATATTGTGACGCCATCGTTACTAAAACCGCCTCATCAGCAACAAGTATCACCAGCAACAGCAATCACGCAGGAATTCGATGCATATAGATCGATAATATCAAGACATGAAACAGAGATGTGGAAATCTCATAACTGTTACGTCATAGCTTCGATCAATATGGCGACGTCCATACATGTGATTTTGTTTCCTTTTCTAAAGCCGATTTTGTGTTAATGCGGCACTCTTAAAAATGTTAACCTAAGCTACGGATGTGGTCTGTATAATAATAATGCTACATATCTGAGCGCTAAATTTCCATGGCAAGAATTTCCTTTATACACGGGGACAACAGGTATTACAGGGTGTCTCAATAAAAACCGTGCACGTGTTTCCCCAACTTATTGACCATGAACTTCTAGAATTTGGTGTAACAATTCACAATTGTATATTTATTGATAGACTAAACGCATGGCTTTCATATGCCGTTTATTTCATCTGATTTGGTTTTGTCAATCTTGAGATATGACCAATTAACTAAAGCTACCTACAATCGACGTTGTGCCACTTTACAGTTTGCAATGAATAGAAAGGGTTACTCCGGGAGAGGAGGTTGGGGGTTGTTACCACCCCCTAAACAAATCTAATCCGAAATACAGAGTATGCTTATTTGGGTACCATGGTAAGCCAGAGGTTCCTTCTATACATACATACTTTGGTATAAACATCATACGCATGACGTCACAATGACGTCACCAAACATGGGCGACCTCAAAATCCCGCCGTATTCGCTACATTGTGAAATAGGCCAAAATAAAAATCTTCGCCAAAAAAAGTTCAAAAGATCGGAATTTCACCCGTTTTTTTGCTTATACGTGAGGGAAATTGTGTTTCTAGCATAGGCCTATGCTATAATATTCAGGACCACACAATTAAAATATTTTTCAAAATGACGATTTAAAAAATTGTAAGGTGGCAACCCCCCCCACCTACTATCGGACTTTGATGGGTTACCCCATTCCCGGGTAAGGTGGCACCCTCAATTTGTTTTCGTCAAAATGAGCGCAGGGGATGTAAAAGCGATCACCTAGACGCCCTAGGTCACTGTTCTTTGCGTTTTAGCGCAATCAGCGACCACCCTCCCTAATAGGAGGACGAGGGTTATAATGCTTATCTTAAGCATTTTTTCTGTAAAAGTGGCACAACGTCGATTTTAGGTAGCTTTAGTTAATTGATAATATCTCAGGATTGACAAAACCAAATTAGATGAAATGAACGGCATATGAAAGCTAATCGCTTAGTCTATCAATGTGTATATAATTGTCACACCAAATTCTAGAAGTTCATGATTAATATGTTGGGTAAACACGTGCACGGTTTTTATTGAGACACCCTGTATGTCAGTTGGATGTTTGTCGTGACGTCGTGAAACGGTTTGGACCAGACAGATTCGGAATACGGTATTTAGGTTAACACGTTGACATTCATTTGGATTCAAATGGACGGAATCAAGAAAAGAAACCTCCCGTTAGAAGGTTAGAAGCCCTGAGCCTGTACGCTGAAATTTAGAAATCTTAATTGCCTTTTCCTGTTAACCTGTTCAGAATCAGAATCAGAATCAGAAGAATCAGAATAAGAAGAATCAGAATAATAATAATAATAATAATAATAATAATAATAATAATAACGCTAATGATAACAATAATACTAATAATAAGAAGAATCAAAGAATAAGAATCAGAATAAGAATAAGAATAAGAATCAGAATCAGAATCAGAATCAGAATCAGAATCAGAAGAATTAGAATCAGAAGAATCAGAATCAGAATCAGAATCAGAATCAAAAGAATATTTAGGTTAACGTTGATATTCATTTGGATTCAAATGGACGGAATCAAGAAAAGGAAACCTCCCGTTAGAAGGTTAGAAGAACCGGGACTGTACGCTGAAATCTAGAAATCTTAATTGCCCTTTTCCTGTTAACCTGTTCAGAATCAGAATCAGAATTAGAATCAGAATCAGAATCAGAATCAGAATAAGAAGAATCAGAATAACAAGAATAATTATAATAATAAGAAGAATCAAAGAATAAGAATCAGAATCAGAAGAATTCTAATCAGAAAATCGAATCAGAATCAGAAGAAGAATCAGAAGAATCAGAATCAGAATCAGAATCAGAATCAGAAGAATTAGAATCAGAATCATCAGAATCAGAATCAGAATCAGAATCAGAATCAGAATCAGAAGAATTCGAATCAGAAGAATTCGAATCAGAAGAATTCGAATCAGAAGAAGAATGATTCGAATCAGAAGAAGAAGAAGAAGAAGAAGAAGAAGAATAAGAGGAAGAGGAAGAAGAAGAATTCGAAGAAGAATTCGAAGAAGAATTCGAAGAAGAAGAATTCGAAGAATTCGAAGAAGAAGAAGAAGAAGAAGAAGAAGAAGAAGAAGAAGAAGAAGAAGAAGAAGAAGAAGAAGAAGAAGAAGAAGAAGAAGAAGAAGAAGAAGAAGAAGAAGAAGAAGAAGAAGAAGAAGAAGAAGAAGAAGAAGAAGAAGAAGAAGAAGAAGAAGAAGAAGAAGAAGAAGAAGAAGAAGAAGAAGAGGAAGAAGAAGAATTTGAAGAAGAAGAATTCGAAGAAGAAGAATTCGAAGAAGAAGAATTCGAAGAAGAAGAAGAAGAAGGAGAAGAATTCGAAGAAGAAGAAGAAGAAGAAGAAGAAGAAGAAGAAGAAGAAGAATTCGAAGGAGGAAGAAGAAGAAGGAGAATAATTCGAAGAAGAAGAAGAAGAAGAAGAAGAAGAAGAAGAATTCGAAGAAGAATTCGAAGAAGAATTCGAAGAAGAAGAAGAAGAAGAAGAAGAAGAAGAAGAAGAATTCGAAGAAGAAGAAGAAGAAGAATTCGAAGAAGAATTCGAAGAAGAAGAATTCGAAGAAGAAGAAGAATTCGAAGAAGAATTCGAAGAAGAAGACGAAGAAGAAGAAGAAGAAGAATTCGAAGAGGAAGAATTCGAAAAAGAATTCGAAGAAGAATTCGAAGAAGAATTCGAAGAAGAATTCGAAGAAGAATTCGAAGAAGAATTCGAAGAAGAATTCGAAGAAGAAGAAGAAGAAGGATATACAACGTGGATATACAACTATTTATCTGATAGATCCATCAATGTCGTCATGTCAGGTCAAGCATCCAGCACTGCTCCAATAAATGCTTGTGTACCACAAGGATCTATCCTTGGCCCACTACTGTGCTCTGTTTTTATTGATAACCTTGTAGATGTTTGTGACAACGAGCTATATATCTATATGCTGACGACTCGGCACTCTTTGCACCCATTAAGTCATCAACCGATCCCAACACAGTATCTGCTAGTCTCAACAGAGATAAGCAACATGAAAGCATAGGCTGATGAATGGAAAGTGACCTTTGAGCCTACCAAATGCAAGACCATTGTAATCTCCAGGAAAAGATCACCATCTGGACTTGATATCTACTTTAGTGACTGCAAACTACCATCTACAGAAGAACTGGACATCCTGGGCTTCACCATTGACAGCAAGCTGACCTGGTCAAAGCACATCTCAGGCATTGCAACTAAAGCTGGTCAGAGCTCTTGGTGCTCTACGCAAAGTTGCAAATAAACTGGAGGTTAAAGGCAGATATACTGTCTACAAGTCGCAAGTCCGCAGCATAATGGAGTATGCTTCATGTCTTTATGTCACTTTCATTGGCATTTTTAACTCCTGCCCATTTATTTGTGAACCAATTGATTGGCCTTTCAGAGCACTTTTGTAGAGAGTTATCAGTTTGATTTCTAATCACTCAGTTCATTAACCTTGTTAATGTCTGTTGGGCTATTGTTCACATTTGCTCATTAAGGTACATTTTGCTTGAAACAGGCTTCTATATATAATCAGAAATTATTGAGCCGTCGAAAGAATTTCCACTCTACCGCCAGGGCTAGAATGGTCGGGTCTGGTGTCGTCATTTCCGTTGGATCAATTGGCCAATCACGCGGCAGCGCTGGTTGTTGATGTCCCTCCCCCTGTTTTTGTGGTCGCCACGTTCGAAATCTTGAATCATATTATTTCGTGTCTTCAAAGCGAGAAGTCATCTTCTCACTTTCTCAAATTCCCACCCACCCTCCCTTGCGATGGGTGCCCAAATGCAAAAAGGGTTCCTTGGGTTGACTGCCCACGAACAGGGGGAAGAGGAGGAGGGCTTCATCTGAGTACTCTTGCCTCTTTCCCTTCCTATTTACTGTGTTTATGGAAAACATACGGTGTTGAAGGGAGCTTGGGTGGCAGTGTTTTTTGGTTTGGCAAAGTAAAATGAGTTAAGATCAAAATAATGAGTGAACGACACGTTCAGAAAAAAAGTTGAAATTATTAATGTTTTGGTCAACGTATAAAATACGCAATACTTTTCAATTGTTACATGTTTTCACCCACGGGTGATATGGACCTGATTCCAAATTCCGTTGTAAATTTGTGTGTGGAAAAAAGAATACTTTGTACGTATCTCAAGGTCTTAGGAAATAGTGAAATGCTTGGATAATCCACTCCAATATAATAATTATAATGATGAAATAGTAGTGGTTCCAAAATGATCACAATTATGTGTTAGGCCAGGTTTAGGCTAAACAAAGAAAATGTTAAGGACTAGTCACAAGTTAGTTTCAATTCCAGTCAGGTTTGACATTATTTACAGGGGGTTCATTGGGTTGACTGCCCACGAGCAGGGGGAAGAGGAGGAGGGCTTAATCTGAGCACTCTTGCCTCTCTCCCTTCCTATTTACTGTGTTTATGAATAAACATGTGGTGTTGAATTGAGCATGGGTTGGCAGTCCTTAATGAAATAAATGAAATGTTATATACATGTATCTCGCTTGACACGAGGCAACTGCAAAAACAACTGTTTGTGTGTTAATTCTCGCGTCTGGTGGTAATGGTTATAGTCCTAGACAAATGCGCGCTCCATTTGCCATTTTTATACTAAATTGCCCGTCAAGCCGGGCAAGGGGCAAAATGTCAATTAGATGTGAATTAAAGGGATATTATGTGATCTTTTCCAAAATAAACTGTCCTGCTAGCAGGACAGTTTATTTTCACTCCGCCGTGCTTCTTGAAAAGCCGTACAGTTAAGGGGAAAAAGCATTTGTATAGCTAGTATAAATTAAATTTCCAATGTTTAAACTGATAAAACAACGTCATTTGTTACAAAAATAAAGACAAAAGAAAAGTGACCACAAGTCATTACACCACCGCCTTAGACCACTCGGCCACAGTGACAGTTCCCGATTATGGTGGCAAAGACTTAACAATTAATACCAAATACTTATTTGAATGTCGTTATTTCCCAATTACCACAAAATGCTGTCCGAGCCGGGGATAGAATATTTTGAAACGACGTTTTATTGCACAAAGAAAACTGATTTTTCTTAATCCTTACAGTGTAAGTTTGTGTATGTAATACAATTGTAAACATGTAGAAATCGCTGTTTTAATCCTAATTTAGGGCGCAGCCTTCAAAACAGCTCTTAGTATCCCTTTAAGTCAATTCCTTATATTCACCAAATAGGCGCAATTCCCCCAAAGTCAAAGGGGTGGGGAATCCCATTCCCGGTCCTATAAAGTCTATCAGATATCAAAATGGAGACTTGTGCAGAAACGTGGTGTAGGCCTACTTGTAAAAGTACAACTTTTGCTTTTTATTTAAAGATCGTATCTCAGTGGCGTAGCTAGTTTTTTTCTTCAGGGGTGCAAGATTTCTGAAATTTTCTTAAAAGGTTGCCCCAATTGTTTTTCCAGTCACCAACTCGGGAATTTCACGTAAGTGTGTGTGTGTGTGTGTGTGTGTGGGGGGGGGGGGGGGGGGGGGGGGGGGGGGGGGGGTTGAGGTCAACAAAATTCGCACGGTCAAAAAAAAATCGCACAGTACATGTACTACATTTTCAATTTTGCCTTATATTTGAATATTTGGGCAGAATATACACACACATAACCAGTGCCCACTCAGTTTTTTATCAGCTTTTCCTTTTTTTCCTCCTTTTTATTTTTTTTTAGAGGGGGTGGGGTGGGGGGGGGGGGGGGGGGGGGGCGGGGGCCCAAATTGTTGTTTTTTTTCCGTCAGGGGGGGGGGGGGGGCCCTGAGCTACGCCACTGTCGTATCTCATTCCGTTGCGGAGGTATTACACATTTTGTGGTTTCTGACAGTTTATACTTATGATTTTAGGGGTGGGGGGAAATGCCAAATTTAAATTAGGCAAAAAAGACAACTTACGTTCGTACACCTGAATATGGAAATCTCTGCCACATGTCTGACTGGTGTTACCGGTACACATCTCGTTGCACTCTCCATCATTTCGTTGTCCCAATTTCCAGTATTGTGCATTTACATCACCACACCAACATTCATCACCAGCTTCTACTCCAGCATATTGCATGACAGGAAAATCCCAATCCAGGCAGTGGTTGATACAAACATCAACAGTCATGTAAATGGACGTAATCATTCCAAGAGGTAGTACGCGTATACCGTCTGGGTAATTGTCATAAAAACATCCTAGGTAGGTATCCGCTGTAAAGTTAAGTTAAAGTTAAAAAAAAAAATCGAATATGAAACTCAGTCAATGCTCACCTTTACCATTGTTCATCTTGGCTACACTTATACGTACACCATAGTCCACAGTTGTAACCAGTTGCGTAGCCAGGGTCACTTGTCAGGAGGAGGGGGGGGGGGGGGGGGGAGGGGGGGGGGGCAAAGGGTATTTTCCCCGATGAACACCAATTCGACCCGGTGGCGTAGCCAGGTTTTTCATGTAACTTTTTGATTTGCCGTCGAGTAAGAAAATGACAATGCCCATACCGGCGTAAAAAACTGCAATTTTCCTAATTTGCTCACTGTCCGTTTCCTTTCCCTTTTCCCTTTCCTTCTCTTTTTGTCTCCTCTTCTCCCATTCTTACCCTTTCTTTGCATTCCCGACTCTTCCCTGACTCTTTCTTTGTTTGATACCTTTACTGGAGTGGACTTTTAATATATCGGGATGTGACCACCTTACACGCAGTTATCACATCAGAAAGACCTAAACCATACAGCTAGATGTTTAAGAAAACCAGATGGATCTGATGTTGCTTTGAGTATCTCATAGCCTGACATATTCAAAGATACCTGTTCTCTGAAACGTCTTACCTGTGTTGGCAGACCTTAGGAAGAAGAGAGACAGAACTGAGAAGACGAGCGACGGCCATGACAGTGCTGACGTCATGTCTTATGCTGTAAAACAAAACCAAGATACAAACATAATAATATTATAATATGAACATCTTTTGTTATATTCAGTTTGATAGTGATATTTTCAGTAATATCTCAATAATGGTTTCCTCTAAAAATGTGTAGAAAGAGGCTCAATAATAAAGTTTCTCAGTGTTAGGATGACTCCCGTGTCTGCATTTATATATTGAATGTATTAATATATCTCGAGGATCGTCCCAATTCAGAAACATAAAGCTTACTGTACTTACCAAACGCTATATAAGTGATATACAACCAAGTCTGGCATGTAGTAGGCATCAGTCCAAATATATTCGTGTTCAGGTGATGAGTGAACTCCCAGGTAGGTATTTAAATCATGTATATACTACAATAGAAAAAGTTCGGCGAACACGGATACATGATGATTATATTGAATACTTCGCTCCATTTTACCTTGCCACTTCTGTAAAACGTGAATGCAATTCATGACATGATTTTAAATAACGCAATAATGTCTTTAATCGGCTGCCGGTTTGTAATAATCAGTGACGTGTGGGCCCGTATATCATGATAAACAACTAGAGCGGTTCTCGGCTTTCGCGGTTCTCGGCTTTCGCTGTTCTCGGGTTTATAGTTTTAGATTTTGAACAAAACCTGACTGTGTCCTGTTAGTGAATATATTTAGTTGGTGTCAGAGTATTATGGGTGGAATAATGCATGCTATTGTAATGGAATGCAGTATTTGTGGCGTATGGTTAGTTGTAGCTGATGTCATGTGTTGAAGCGTATGAGAAGTTTCAAAAAATAAAAATACTGCAAGCACGACTTGCGAATCCCCCTGGCTGGGAGCACACTAAATGAGGTAAAAGGTCATATAGGGGTCATGTTCCACACCCCCCCCTGTTAATGTTTCTTTTCTCCAAGTTTAACGTCAATCATGCAACTTTAATTAATTGACCTATGGATGACCTTTGACCTCAGATGACCTCTAATTATTTTTGACATGTTTTTCGGTGTTCATTGCACGATTTAACCTTTGTTGACTTTGGATTACCTCTAATGATCGTTGACCTCCGATGACCTCTAATTAATGTTAGACATGTTCCCCCGGTGTTCATGTTTCTTTTCTCCAAGTTTGACGTCAATCGGGCAACTTTTACGATTTGACCTCTGGATGACCTTTGATCTCTGATGACCTAAAATTATTTTTGACATGTTCCCCCGGTGTTCATTGCACGAATTAACCCCTGTTGACCTTTGACCCTGGATGACCTCTAATGACCGTTGACCTCGGATGACCTCTAATTATCCCGGTGTTCATGTTTCTTTTCTTCCAAGTTTGACGTCAATTGAGCAACTTTTACGATTTGACCCCTGGATGACCTTTGACCTCAGATGACCTATGCAAATTAGACCCCAAAAAATGTTCACCCGGCATTCATGTTTCTTTTCTCCAAGTTAGACGTCAATCGGGCAACTTTAAAGATTTGACCTCTGGAAGACCTTTGTCCTCAGATGACCTATGTAAATTAGACCCCAAACAAGTAGCCACAGTTTTTGACCATGGCCTACTTATCGCTGAAGGTTTGAAGTCAATTCGTCCATCCGTTCAAAAAGATACAGCATTCAAGAAAAAGGCTTAGCAAAAAGGCTAACCAAAAAAGGCTAACCAAAATCTAACCAAAAGCCCCCCCCCCCCCCCCCTCTTATTACAAAATATTGAAAGGATCTCGGTTGTCCTACTATTTTCCCGAGAGCCGATTTGAGCAAATTGGGTGTAAAAACTGGTAACATTTAGGCCTACTATAGTAAAATGTATTCACTTTCCAAATTGGTGTTGTATTTTATTGGCTCAGTCGATTTTCAAAGTCCAAGTGGGTCAGATTAAAGATAATACTTTTCCCCACATGTTCATGTGATTTTTATTGGCATACATACGACCCTGTTTAGTCGGTTGTCCTGCATTTTTAAAACATGATTCCCACCCTCATCCTAAATGATTTAACCCAAGTCAACTGGTCATGCAGTGTATTGTATTCCTATCAATCAATGATTATTGATCATTGATTGGTCCCTCAATGGATTTATTGACCGTGTAACAAGGTGAACTGGTTAAATGCTTGTAAATGTCGTCACGAATTTTACTGTTAATAACTGCATGATGACATACTGTGCATAGGCTTTACCTTTTAATTGAAAAACTAGCTATATTATCGACTCGCACATAGAAACGATCGGCTCTTTTTAAAAAAATGAATTATTTAACCAAATATTAATGCTATTTGGGCTCATTAATCACAAACTAATATTTGAGTCCATTTTTCAAATTTTGACATTTGTCGGTCAGGCCCAGGCCCCAAAATTAAAATAAAAAAAAACTTATGATTTCTATGCGAACAACTTTTTTGTCATCAAATTGATTGCGACTTGAATTTTTTTGTATAATCGATCTTATACGTATCAAAAAAAATGTATTTAACCAAATAATGCTATTTGGGCTCATTTGTCAAATTTTGACATTTGTCGGTCAGGCCAAGAATTTAAAAAAAAATCCTTATGATTTCTTTGCGAACGACTTTTTTGTCGTCAAATTAATTGCGGCTTGACTTTTTTGTATCATCGATCCCATACGTACCCAAAGAAAATTAAATTATTTGACCAAATAATGGTATTTGGGCTCATTTTTCAAATGTTGATATTTGTCGTTCAAGCCTAGAATTAAAAATAAATCCTTATGATTTCTATGCGAACAACTTTTTTGTCATCAAATTGATTGCGGTTTGACTTTTTTGTGTCATCGATCTCATACGTACCCCAAAAAAAAGAATTATTTAACCAAATAATGGTATTTGGGCTCATTTTCAAATTTGTCGGTCAAGCCTAGAATTTAAAACAGAATTCTTATGATTTCTATGCGAACGATTTGTTTGTCATCAAATTAATTGCGCCTTGATTTTTTTGTATTATCAATCTCATGCGTATCAAAAATAAATATTTTTTTTTTAAATTTTGACATTTGTCGGTCAGGCCTAGAATTAAAAAAAATCTTTATGATTTCTATGCGAACGACTTTTTTGTCGTCAAATTGATTGGGGCTTGACTTTTTTGCATCATCGATCTCATACTTATCAAAAAATAATTGAATTATTTAACCAAATAATGGTATTTGGAGTCATTTTTCGAATGTTGATATTTGTCGGTCAAGCCTAGAATTTTAAAAAAAATCCTTATGATTTCTATGCGAACAACTTTTTTGTCATCAAATTGATTGCGGTTTGACTTTTTTGTGTCATCGATCTCATACGTACCCCAAAAAAAAGAATTATTTAACCAAATAATGGTATTTGGGCTCATTTTCAAATTTGTCGGTCAAGCCTAGAATTTAAAACAGAATTCTTATGATTTCTATGCGAACGATTTGTTTGTCATCAAATTGATTGCGCCTTGATTTTTTGTATTATCAATCTCATGCGTATCAAAAATAAAGATTTTTTTTAAAAATTTTGACATTTGTCGGTCAGGCCTAGAATAAAAAAAAATCTTTATGATTTCTATGCGAACGACTTTTTTGTCGTAAAATTAATTGCGGCTTGACTTTTTTGTATCATCGATCCCATACGTACCAACAAAAAAAAAGAATTATTTGACCAAATAATGGTATTTGGGCTCATTTTTCAAATGTTGATATTTGTCGGTCAAGCCTAGAATTTGAACAGAATTCTTAGGATTTCTATGCGAAATCAAAAAATAATTGAATTATTTAACCAAATAATGGTATTTGGAGTCATTTTTCGAATGTTGATATTTGTCGGTCAAGTCTAGAATTTTTAAAAAAAATCCTTATGATTTCTATGCGAACAACTTTTTTGTCGTCAAATTGATTGCGGTTTGATTTTTTTGTGTCATTGATCTCATACGTACCCCCCAAAAAAAGAATTATTTAACCAAATAATGGTATTTGGGCTCATTTTCAAATTTTGATATTTGTCGGTCAAGCCTAGAATTTGAACAGAATTCTTAGGATTTCTATGCGAACGACTTGTTTGTCATCAAATTGATTGCGGCTTGACTTTTTTTTGTATTGTCGATCTCATGTGTATCAAAAATAAAGAATTATTTTTAATTATTTAACCAAATAATGGTATTTGGGCTCATTTTTCAAATGTTGATATTTGTCGGTCAGGCCTAGAATCTAAAAATAAATCCTTATGATTTCTATGTGAACGATTTTTTTTCTTCGTCAAATTGATTGCGGCTTGACTTTTTTGTATTATCGATCTCATATGTACCCCAAAAAATGAATTATTTAACCAAATAATGGTATTTGGGCTCATTTGTCAAATTTTGATATTTGTGGGTCCAGTCTCTTTTTGATTTTTGTGGGTCAAGCCCGGCCTCTTTTAGCCCTAATTTACACGTAATCCAACGGGCAGTTTATTTAGTGCGGTGCCCCCAGAACAATAACATAACCTGCCCAGCCAGGGCATAGTTGTAGATTTTGGAGTTGGACAGAATATTTCACATTTTCGTGCAGAGAACTAAATAAGCTTATAATTTCGGATTTACAGAAATGTGTTATTTATTTTGTTCCGAGTGACAAATTTGCACTCCAAATTTGGCGGAAGCACGGTAAATGTACTAAAGTGTATCATCGTTTTAAATCATTGTTAGGAATTATCAAAATTCATGGGTATATCCACATACTCTGTGAATTTCGGTCCGATGTATTACAAAAATAACAAGCTCAGAGCAAGCAACACTGCAAAAACATTAAAAGCATGTGCCGATGTGTGCCCCGATGTGTCGGGTTTTAAAATTGCCATTTTGGAAGCTGCGCAGAATATATGGGTCTATAAAACGCCGTGTTCTTCACTAACTTATTTGAATTTAAGATTGTTTATCCTTACACTGAGAAAGGATAACACATTGGTGTTATTTCTTGTGCACGATGTTTTTTCTGCCATCACCGTAACAATATTACTCTCGATTTTTTTCTTTTTGAAATTGATGCTATAAATTCAAGATTTCATCGCGCGAAGAATTAACAGGTAAATACACTATTTTTACAAAAACATTTCACTTTTACGAATAAATATACATTCCTCTTCAAAATATGAGACAACATTTAGCCATTTCCATTGAGGCAATCTGTCAAATATTGTGAAACCATTCTCCCGGACCATTCTGACAAGACCACGAAAATACACGCTACGAAACGGTACATACATGGAATTTCCCATACATGTACATGTACATGTATTGTATTCCTTTCACAGCGAATGGGGTTCTTTCATGTCTGTGTGCGCTACCCTACGACCTGTTCCGTGTGGTACCTCCACCAAAATGCACAGTCACGTGATCATCCATTTGGTATACTCTCCTAACAATCTCGTATCGTATTTAACCGCAAAGTTCATATGCCCTTTGGTACCCATAAGAGCCATTGCAGTACCCATAAGAGCCATTGCATTCGAGGGCTTGTAATATATAGCTGTCGGATCCTGATGAAAATAATGCGAGCCAAACTTAATACTGGTCTCTTTCAGGACACAGTAAAAACTACTTCCTCTCTAGAACGAATAAGGTCACGCTGCACCATACAAAACGCATTTTGACAATATACGATACGTTTCCAAAGTAAACAATCAGGTACACTGTAATTTATATCAAGATTTGGTTCACTGCATATATCTCTTTCCTTGTTCCGTGGGAATCGTTACGGTAACAGTTTTAATACTGTATGGTACGCCTGCTGCATAATAATTGACACCTTTGTTTTTCACCTTCTTTTCAATTTTGAATTGATATCGTTCTTTTGTTGCTATGTAAAGCCTGGGTAATATACATGTACAGTACAGAGTGAATATTTGAAATGTGTAATCAATTCACTTAGTATCATTGTATAAACACCATTTGAAAGTTGAATTTTCTTTCAGTTTAAATTTGAACGTTTTAATTTGAACACTAAACGATAGATTGAGTATATCACCGCCGCAATAATTCCTTGTGAAGCATACAGAGTGTGAATTCTGATTAACCTTTATACCGATAACAAATGTGATTGTGCGTAAATAAAAGAACGGCAAATACAAACGAATTTTTACTACTATATAGGGAGTCATCATATTATGGGGAATTAGAGTTGGGTAATTTGCTGAATATGGAAATAACAACTAATTCATGCGCTAGCCATACCTTGCCATGATTTCAAATGTGAGTGATTTGTTATGCAGCCTTACTACTACTACCCAAATGTATTGCGTTTGTAAAACAGATAGACCTGAGAAAATTATGTTGAGACAATGACGTTATACCTTTCAAACTTTGCTGTTTATTTTCTACAAATAGGGTTTTGCCGTGATTTAAAACTAGTTAAAAAAGCAACTGTTTTGATGGTGAAACCTCACATCGTTCTGATCAATTCAATTTTACTACGTTCTTGCGACAATCGTCTTCGTCTTCGTATTTCTGAACTTCACAAAGGACTATCACTTGCTACTGACTCAAGGTGGCGTCAAAACTGTTTTAAACAGCAGCAAGAAAACCCGATGCTACAGTTAAGCCCACAATTATTCATACCCCTTGAAAAATATGTGTTTTTTGCGTTTTTCTCATATCTATACCAGCTGGAGTGGTGGAACTTTTGCTTTACACTAAAGACAATTAGTTTGCAAGTACAAATCAATATATTTGGGCTCAACATTTTTTTGCATAACAATAGAATTGAACAAGAATTGTGTTTTTATGCCTGTCCAAAATTATTCATACCCCATACCAAGTCTCAGGATTGAGGCCATTTTTTTGTGATAATACACATGTTTTTGACATTCCAAACATTCTTTATATTGTGTGATAGGCTTTTATATTGTTATGCAATTATTCCATACAATGTGGATGCATTAAAAATGTGTCCTATTGAATATACAGTGAGGGATATTATAGGACAACACTCTAGCTCTTTGACAGCATGGCGAAGGGGATCAAATAACTCAGTGAGGACCTTTTTTGAGCATTGTGAATGCTCACAAAGAGGGGAAAGGCTACAAAACTATTTCGAAGCAATTTCAAGTGCCAAATTCCACCATAAAAAGCATAATTAGGAAGAACAAGACAGTTAAAATCAGTTAAAATCAGTTAAAAACCCTGAAGAACACGGTCGGAAGCCAACAGTGTCCTCTTGTTTTGACAAGAAAAGTATGGTGAAAGGCCAACAACAATCCACATATCTCCGTCAATGCTCTCCTGAACAACCTTGGCGAGTCTTGAACCAAGATATTAAGGCAGACACTCCAGCAGACATAGTACACAAGAGTTCTCCATGGACTCCGACCAAGAAAGACTCTACTCCTGGAAAGAGACAATGAGAAACTCATCTAGCATTTGCAAGAGCACTTCTGGACAAAGAGTCAAGTTTTTGGTCTTCAGTGTTGGGGTTGCTTAAGATGCAAGACAAGTTTCTCTGTGTCTCTTTTAAGGAGTAGAGTCTTTCTTGGTCGGCCTCCATGGTGTCCTCTCATGTGCTATATATGCTGGAGTGTCTGCCATGATATTTTGGTCTAATATTTGCCAGGGTTGTTCAGGAGAGCATTGATGGTGATCTGTGGACTGTTGTTGGCCTTTCGCAATACTTTTCTTGCCAAACAAGGGGACACCGCTGGCTTTCGACTGCATCCTTCAATGTTTTTTAGTGAGTTGAACGTCTTGTTCTTCCTAATTATGCTTTGTGTGGTGGATTATTGCACTTGGAATTGTTTCGAAATAGCACTGTAGCCTTTCCCCTCTTTGTGAGCATTCACAATATGCACAAAAAAAGTTATTTGATCTTCTTCGCCATGCTGTCAAAGGGCTAGAGTGTTGTCCTATAATATCCCTCACTGTACATTCAATAGGACACATTTGTAATGCATCCACATTGTATGCACACATCATGGAATAATTACATAACAATATAAAAGCCTATCACACAATATAAAGAATGTTTGGAATGTCAAAAACATGTGTATTATCACAAAAGGTGGCCTCAATCCTTAGACTTGGTATGGGGTATGAATAATTTTGGACAGGCATAAAAACATAATTCTTGTTCAATTCTATTGTTATGCAAAAAAAAATTGAGCCCAAATATATTGATTTGTACTTGCAAACTAATTGTCTTTAGTGTAAAGCGAAAGTACCACCACTCCAGCTGGTATAGATATGAGAAAAACACAAAAAACTCATATTTTCCAAGGGGTATGAATAATTGTGGGCTTAACTGTATATTTTTATAAAAAAAGCAAATGCATCTTCGTACTACAACAAGTACTTAAAAGAGTCTTAAAAAGGACAAACAGCGCTCAGAAGGGGTAAATTTGAATGAAGAGGAAAATGTGATGTAAGAGTGGTGAAAGGTGTTATCAATCACACCCTGAAACGTGAGATTGAAGGTGATGTATTGTCTTTGAAATGTTATAAGGTTTGATTGAAATGTTTTTGCAACTGTCATGTTAAGGTTTATAACCTGGTATTTTAAAGCCAATCCACAGGATTGCAATAACACATTAGTATTGTATGAAACTAGTGAAAACCTGAATGTTGGATACAAATCTTAAAATAACTGGAAATAAAAAATTAACTATGGAATTGACTGGAGGTACATAATATTTGTGACAAAAGTGCATTCATATGTTGATGATCAGATGTCAGTACCTCTTTGTCACATAGGATAATTATGTGTGTATTTCTTTAATGGCTTTTGTGATGAAAACAAAAAAGCAAATTAACATTTTTAGATAGAGTTGACATAATATTAATGGATTTTCTCTACCTAAAGTAAAAATGAGTACTTCTGCTTGTTTAGGGAACAACTTTCATCCTACATTTTGGAAAATATTGTTTCTGGCACCCAAAGTATTACTTTATTTGGAACACATGAATTTGAGTGGGTCAAAAAGGCTTTGTGGTTGCAATTCCTGAGAATAAATATATAAATTGAAATCTGAAGAATAAGTCTAGGCATTGTTTTGTTCTGTGTAATTTATTGCTTCTTAGTTGCTGGTGTTGAGTACAAAAATACTACGGTATAAAAGTTGTAAACAAATAAATGTTAAAATGTACTGTACATTGTCTTAATAAGATTTCACACCACTAAATGATTGTAGTCCTTGCCTGACGACATTCGGCTTTTGTCTCAATCTTGCCATCCTGTGGCCCAATGATAATCATAAGTAATCAGGAAAGGTACTTATTGCCCTCAACTGATTAAAGTTGGAATCTAATCTTGACTTATTACCACAGTGCAAAAAGATATCTTTTCAGTACATTTTGCAGGTTTTTGTGTGATTTTGACTGAAAATGTTCTGTCAACACTGCTCAATTTTTGATGATATTATGAGAGCGATACGCCAGCTGTCCAAAATTAGGGGCTTATTTCTCGGAACTTTCAGGGATACCCTATATAAATTTGGTACTTCAATGATCACAAATAACATGAACTTGAAGAAAAATATAAAGTTGAAAATCCAGTCGCTTTATAAGCGAGAAAATCGACGTTTTGTAACACTCCCTTAACATGTAAAAGTATAGCAAGTCTATTTAGTGGGGTGAAATAAATATTATATAATAGTCGTGGTTAAATGAGTATTATTATTTTACAAATGGGCTAACAGGATCTCAAGAAATTTTAGCGTTGAACATAGCTAAAGAGCGGAGATACACTTTACAGTGGGAATTTAGTGCCATGCTTTGATATTAAGACATGCTCTAAATTATCCTGATTGATTTATCTGAAAATTGCACATGAGTATTTGGAGCAGTAATATAGTATTGAGCAACACATTTAAAGTGCCCAACAAAAGAAAGTCATACACTTTGTTTATGTCCTAGAGTGTCTTATTTTCTGTCCAAACAATGCTAGATAGACATTTAGATGAACCTTTTTGGAACAATTTGGTACCCAACATGCCACAAAACAACAAAGATAAACCATTATTTAAAATACCATTTAATAAAAATCCGTGACGTTTACAAATTCGCATTTTCAACGCACGCAAGCGGCGAGAAAATGCAGTGTGTGGCACTTGAATGGCCAGGAATGAAGGGATGTTGATCACACAGTGAAACTGCGTTGGTTCGTGCCTGAGCGAGTGGGATATTTGATTGTGAATAGCTAGCATTGTGGTATTTTCTCCCCGCGTAGTTTGTTGAAAATGTGAATTTGGAAACGGCACGGATTTTCATTAAATGGTGCAAATCATTGCTTATCTTTGTTGCTTGGTGGCAAGTTTGGTACCAGATTGTGCCTAAAAGATCCATCCAAATGTCTATCTAGCCTGTTTGTTCAAACAATAGCCGGAAGTTACTCTATGGGACATAAACAAAGTGAATGTCTTTCTTTTGTTGAGCACTTTAGTAGAATGTTGTTGTAGTAGGAACAAGAAGTTGTTGGTATGACACTTATTTACAATAATAGAATGTAGGTTGGATGAAATGGAATGCACTCAAATCGGCTCTTGGTCGAAACAGAATATACCAAACATCCTACAAGTTTACAACAACAACAACAACAACAACAACAACAACAACAACAACAACAACAACAACAACAACAACAACAACAACAACAACAACAACAACAACAACAACAACAACAACAACAACAACAACAACAACAACAACAACAACAACAACAACAACAACAACAACAACAACAACAACAACAACAACAACAACAACAACAACAACAACAACAACAACAACAACAACAACAACAACAACAACAACAACAACAACAACAACAACAACAACAACAACAACAACAACAACAACAACATGTATGTTTACATCGATTGAATACTGCTGACCGTTCCTCAATCACACTTCACATACGAACTAGCACATTAACCATTTGGCTTGCTGTTTAGGCGCATGTTCTAAAAGTTGATTGTCTATCTACATCATAATAGGATATGCATCATTATAAACTATATACATATTTGGAGTGTGACAGTAGGCACGTGTCAGATACTAGCTTGCACTTCCATTTCATCAACCTTAATGATTAACACCTTTAAAATAAACTCCCAATATCTTTAACAATTACTCTTTTATGTTAATACCCATATTTTACCACTCTATGTCACAGTAGTTGCAACATCTCTAACTATAAAAAACAATGACACCCATTCAAACATTTCACATTAACAGCAAGGCCAGTTTGGTATATGCACATCTAAAGTCTCATGGTTATACTACCTTTTGAATAGAGTGCTCAATGCCAAAAAGGCAGAGCGTAATAAAAAAAGAGCAAAGTTTAGACCTTTCGGAAAAGGAGTCGTTACTCTGAGTTTCATGCCAATAAGGCAATCGTCAGACGACAGTCATAGCTAAGTTAACTACCTCCAAAGGATATATTTCTGTCCACAAAACCGTTACAGTTCCAATACCAGCATGCCCAGGTCATGGGCCATGATAGAAGGCTCTTATGAGCCACTTTGGCATGTGAAATATTACCATGGACGGACTATAATATGTGTGCAAAAACGATAGAATGTGAGTTATTCTCCCTTGCCATGTCTACGCATGCCTGCAGAAATTTTACAGCTGTGTATGGATATTTAGCAATACCAGTTATGTTTGCTGCTGTGATTGGATGACAGGGTTGTGTGTTAATAGTGTTTTGGCCTCTCTGAACCAACTGAAACCAAGTTTACTTGGACGTTTGGTTGGCCTAATCACATACTATACTTAAGTTGCACAGTTCCAATTGCACACTGTATCCATGATGTGACCTTGATAGCAATTAATTTCATCTCTCCAACGAGCGTATAATGTACATAGACCAGTACAGTTTTGGTTCATTATGAACAAATGATATAATACATATCGCACGCGCGCTGAAAAATACTTCGACATTATGTTAATTTTGTTGGTGACAATTAAGCTTTACAAACCGAGTTATTATAGCAGTCGCTGTTTTCAATCATGGCATGAAAACATTGAAATAGGCTAATCGCGCTTTGTAGATTTCAAGAAAAATGCGACGTTATAATTTTGCACACATGTCGCCTTTAAAATTGTAACCCGGAACTGCAATAACGTTTAATTTTGAGATATTTCACACAGGCATGACAGTAAAATTTTACCTTCTGAAAACAGCAATCAACAATTATTGCTATGTTTTCGAAACAGCAATAATAACATAGCCTTTCACAACAAAATCTCTAGAGGGCGGCATGTATTTTACCACGTACTGTTTACAAACTGCTGTTTTGAGCTACAACTACATTCATGACATTATAACTATACAACTACAACTACAGAGGGCGACATTGAGTGCTGTATTTGGTGTTTGCTGTTTTGTAAGAACAACCCTAATCTCTCAATTAAATCAAAAACAACAACAACAACATCAACAACAACAGTAAATTATATCCCCAGTTATTCATCATGGCATAGCATAGAAAAATATATATGATAATGAACTTCGATAGTTGTAATTTTGTTATTGAGCACCTATATCAATTGTTTTCAATCTGAAATTTCTCCATGTGTTTTAATTCGATCACAATACTACATATTTATCCAGATTTGGATAACTAATGTCAATAGGATGTGTCAAAAGTGATCCATCAATAGATAGCTAATATATTAGTATGCAATAATAAAGTACATATCTTAATTAGAGCTAATCATATAATTAAGCGTGATTGGTTTATGTCGTAACCCTTGAATTCTAAGTAAAATTGCTCATTAAACTGCAGGTATCCATTTTGTACCAACGTGTTTTTGGTTACTTGGTGTCTTTCTTCGTTCAAAGTCAACATATACGACACTTGGCAAAATAGCTTTTCAATTTGGAATGTGCCATTTGCATTAAATGTAGCAAAGAAATATATAAAGGTTTCGTTTCTTCAAAGCTCCAGGTGTTGTTATTTCGTCCACATTCAATTCAATTCAATTTATTATAAAATAACATCGTGGCCAAAGGCCAAATTGCGCATTTTTTACAATATAAAAACATATAATATTATCATCAAAAATACATATAAATACATGATAAAACAGCGATAACATATAAAATACGTAATTATGATTGCAAATCCCCACACAAACATTATTTTAAAATCCAAACACACACATGAAACAAACATATGAAACAAATGCAAATGAAACAAACATCCTCACACCACAAGTGTACACTCACCCCTCCACACATGAACCCCCTATACCACACAATTCGACAACACATGTATCCACTAAGCATGCACTCATACACAAACTCACAACCCCACCTACCAAACAACATTGCACATGAAAAGTACTATTAGCCCCCCTCCCCCATAATGACCTAAAATTGCACATTATCACATAAATGGTGAACAAATATTTATCGAAAGCCAATGAAAAATGTACGTCTTCTGTAGCGTCAAATAATGGAATTCTTCACCAGCATTGAAAATGCATGAACTCTAACTATTTATATTAACCACTTTTGCTACTTAATGCCATTGTGCGTCTCTAAGTCATTAGTCACATCTATGTTTTGAATCTTGTATTTCTTTCAGAGCGTGAGTTCCGGCGTACAGCGTACATTAGTTCTACCGGACATGGACCAGTATTTAAGTTCTCATTCGACACTGTAAGGTTTTTAGGCGCACTGCCAATATTATTTTATAGATGGAACGATAGAGTTTCTTGGAATAATCTTGTGAACTCTTCATAATAATGGCAAAGACAATTTCCTGAGAGCACTAAGACTGACCTTCGCTATCACATTTCAACAATATTCAAGTAGTGCAATTAACATTATCCTTTACTAATTGGTTTTCCTAAGTAATACTCTCTATATTTCGAATGACGCAACTTTTTGTGTTCAAAAGAGTACACGGAACCGCACTAAATAATTTGCATAGGCCCTATGCTTTGACGTTAATGCTGATGCAAATAATTTCCTCTAAAGCACTTATATTATCCGGTATCATTAATCTATTCGCTGCTTCGTTCGTAATTATATGATCCAACATCATTTGCACATTCCAGATAAAAGATAATCTCAGCACTTGCACTTGACCTAAGACTTACGAAGCCAGACAGCTGTATTTAATATCTTCAGGGTCCAATATCCGGATAGAGAGTGTACTTTCTGATTGGCTGGGTCTCTAGCAAGTTGACAGTCCTTTTCACACGAAAAGGAGATTTAGGTAGGTCTATATTCCAATTATAAGCCCGACCATGCCTGTGGCTGCACTGCAAAAATAATGGCTCATACGTATAAGTGTTAGAATGGATTGCTTTCGATTTTTATTTTGGAATTTTAATCAATTTCAAAGACAGTTACCATGCTTACATTGGTTTCTTGAATGACCATGTTGCTTTTTGCTTGCACAGTGAATTGTCTACTGGCTATTGACCGTAGACTATGCTATGACTTATCTTCGTATAGTTTCGTAAGACTTATACGATAGTCGCCGAAGTAATATTTTGTACTACCTTGAAATGAACCAATGCAGATATTTGTATGATAATATAGATTAGATATTTGCATTTGTCTCAGTTCAAGTTTTTTAGGTTGTTTATTCGTATCATTATTTTGTTGGCGATTATCTTGTAAGTCTTACGTACAAGTCACTTATACGTATGGGCCATACGTACTAGTTTGGCAATGCTAACTCAAATATTGATTTGGACTTTCAAACGGCCATATTTGCCACAAAGGATCAATTTGAGATCGAATTGATCCTCATCATCAAATATTCAAGTATAAAAGACGTTCAGGTTCTTGTGTCGCTCTTTGATCTGTGTAGATTGCTATGATAACAATTATTTACCGTATTTCATAGGCTTATCTCAAAGCTCTTCTTAGGCGCAACCAGTTTTGAATATTTCATCATGCCGCGTCGTACATTATCCTCGTATATCCTATCTTCGGGCTAATCCTACTACTTGCCACGTTTGCATTGCAGTACAATAAAATAGCACATATAATAACAATTCTATACACAATTTCAGGTGTGTGCCATCATAGATTATGAAGGCATGGATGGCGAAGTGAGTAATTTCCTTTGAAACTAAGCTCATCTCGAATTAAGATTGCTCAACACAAAAGCCCGTATAGTCTTACGCACTGTCATGAAATAACGTCTCAAAATTCATAAATATAACGTCACTATTGTTCCCAGATGATTTTAAAAGTTTATGTGTGTATTCGAAACTGGGTAAAGTAGATGTCTACAGAACTTTACAAAGAGTTTTACATCAAACGCATTGGTGAATGTGTGTGTATTAAAATCTAACGTATTTGAATTTTCCCCCTGGCTTCATTTCTCAAACTTGTTGTATATATCCCATCAGCTACTATGAGATATGCTATTGCTGTAATAGACTTTAACTGTTAATACCAACATTTATTACCGAGCTTTTCAAACATGCAGTCATACAGGTGAGAAAGAGACTTATCACTTAGTAGCTATAAATAGATACAAATGCTGTAATATGATTGGTACATAGCCATTTAGCAACCACGCGATATATAAGCGTATTGCGTTGTAATCAGCTGTTCCAACAACGCAATATATTTGGTATTGCGTTGTTGGTTGAATAACAGCTCTGATTGGTTAAAGAGATTTGGGTTGATCCATTATCATTTTTAGGGGTTGGTGGTTGTGGTGATGGATAGGGTGGCCGTAGGGGTTGGGTTATCATGGGTGCGAGGGGAAGGGGGGGGGGGGGGGGGGTAGGGGATGTGGGGGTTGACCTGTCTTTTTTGGTGGTTCCAGTTGTCATTTTGGTGGTTCCCAGTGTTTTGGGTTCCGATATGTTTTTAGTGCTCAATAAATATGTTTAGGGGGTTGGGCTGGGGTGTGGTGAATAAGGAAGGGGGTGAGTTGACAAAATGGCCCTTTTTTGGTGGTTCCCAGTGTCATGTTGAAGGTTCCCAGTGTTTTGGGTTCCGGGATGTTTAAATGCTCAATAAATATATGTTAGGAGTTGTGCTAGGGTGTATAGTGAATAAGGAAGGGATGGGTTGACAACATGTTTTTAGGTGGTTCCCATGTTATTTTGAAAATGATAATGGATCAACCCAAATCTCTATTTAACCAATCAGAGCTGTTATTCTGCCAACAACGCAATACAGGATATATCGTCGTTGCCATATCGTCGATATACAGGATATATCGTCGTTGCCATATCGTCGGTGCCATATCACATTCGGCCTCCGGCCTCATGTGATATGGCACCCAACCATAGGTATCTTCCCGTATTGCGTTATCAAACAGTGGATAACTAATAGTATAGTATCAGCTCTACACAACATTTCAATGGTATTTCAATAGACATGATTGACCGGCGAAGGGGGCTGTCAAGTGTCGTTGTATGAATTTGTCAAGCACTGTAACTTTCAAACTATTTATGTGTTGTACATAAAAGTATACACTTTTTTGAATGAAATGAGTCGGGGAATCCATTTTTCGTATCAAAAATCGTGATTTTTATATTTTTGCCCAAAAATGCCTCTTTTTTGCCTAAATTTTACGAACAACCTAACAAAATAATTTTTAGGTAAAAAATTCTAAAATTTTACAGAAAGCATCTTAATTCAATTATCTAGGACACGTTTTTTTTGTTTGCCTTTAACATTTTTAGTTCTGAAATTATTGACCAAAAAGTGCGAAAAAAGTGAATTTTTAGATTTTGTTATCCCAAAATTCACATTTTTAGTACTTTTTGGTCAATAATTTCAGAACTAAAAATTTAATTTTTTTTTAAAAGTGTATACTTTTATGTACAACACATAAATAGTTTGAAAGTTACAGTGCTTGACAAATTCATACAACGACACTTGACAGCCCCCTTAAGACAATTACTATTGTGATAAATGTACTTGAAATGTGCTGAAATAGTTACCTTGAATCATTTGAAACATTTTGTGATCATTTTAATGAAATTTCTATGGTGTTATAATTATTTATGAGTGGAAATTGTCATGTATGGATACCTGCTATCTACTGAAGATAGCGAAATTAACATAGCAATATTACATTTTGTGAGGACAGCTACCATCCTTTTTAAAAGAAATACTTATCAGGACAGCGTTCATCCTTTTGAAAAAAATTCTTGTTGAATTGCTATAGGTGTATTTTTTTAATGAAAGGGGGTACATGCACTGTGTTGTTGTACAAAAATAATCAAAATAGATTCCAAAATGATAACGTTGGTGACTTTCCCCACCAATGTTCAAATTTGATCTACACAACAACATAGCAGATGTACCCTTCTATCAGTCTTTGTTTATCATTTAACTTACCTGTTTAATGGTTTTGCCTCCAGAATGCAGGCATTATACACGATAACTTCATGGATGTGACCCTCACATCTTGAAATAGTTTTACAAAGCTTAACTTAGTAACACAACATAATCTAAGGCCTACTCCATCCATCATCCATGCATGGCATCAAAGTAAACTTAAGGTTACTTCATCATGTTCATAGATTGTTTCAAAGTAGGCCAAATTTTACTTAAAGCTTCATTGTAAGTCACTTTTATGCTCAGTATCACCCCCACCCCATTTCCCTTAATCAGGTACTTACATGACATTACTGTACCCATGTTGTGCTCCGTGCTCCGTAAAAATGTACAGGACTGCCGAATTTGATCCGATTAGCTCGAGTTGTCTGAGATGAGAGGCAGCGGTTTGTGTAAAAAACATCTTTTCTTCTCTATAGCATAGAATTACACAGTTTCTAAAAGGCTTTCTTACAAACACGTCAAAATGGGTCAAATTATTAGGCAACACTCTGAGCTAAACAATCTCAATCTAGCTGAAAAATCCTTGTGTACAATATTTGTCTGCAATAAAATTCAAAAACAGCTGATATCTGACCTAATTATACTTAAATACGGGGTCAAGGGTCAAATTTGGCCGAACTCCAATAGGGGTCACACTACTAATTAGCGCTCCATAGGGATATGTACAAAAATACTGATATATAACTCTGTTTTAGACCACTACATTTGCGAAATTGGACCTTGTAGAGTGATTTTGTCTTAAAGATGATCACTGGTTCTCACCAAAAAAGTGCAGAAAATAGGTAGATTAGGCTGCTCGATTTTCCAATAAATGGTCATGGAGCAGACTACATCTCTGACGAGCTTGGAAATGTCACCGTAATCGCCAATATTTCCAGTAAAAGCACAAATTTGAAAGATCTCTCAAAATTTACCTAGATGATATTCACATTTTATAGTCAGGGTGCAGGTAGGTGATCTCCCAATAATCATAATTAATCAAAATACTAGGCATTTAGGCAATTGTATTACTGCCAAGTCTTTTAAATCGAGCATTTTGCCATGCATACTTTCCGATTCTAGTTTTAAACACCGTCCTTTAAGGGTAGGGGATACCCCATTTAATGTAGTGCACTCTTCAGGTCTATGGTGCCATACTTAGACAGTGTTGTGGCCAATACGTTTAAAAATCATGTTGGCGTAAAATAATTGAAGCTTTCACCAGCATTGAAAATGCATGAACTCTAACTACTTACTATAGTCATTTTTGTTTTATATCTATGTCTTGAATCTTTTATTTCTTTCAGACCGTGAGTTCAATGTGTACAACGTACATTAGTTCTACCGGACACATGAACAAGGATTTAAGTTCTCATTCGTCACTGTGAGGTTTTTAGGCGCACTGCCAATATTATTTTATAGATGGAACGAGTTTCTTGGAATAATCTTGTGAACCCTTCATAATAATGGCAAAGAAAATTTCCTGAGAGTACTAAGCCTGACCTTCGTTATCACATATCAACAATAGCCAAGTACTAGTAGTGTAACTTACATCGTCCTTTACTATTTTGTTTTCCTAAGTAATACTCTCTATTTTTTGAATGACGCAACTTGTTGTACTCAGAAGAGTAAACCGCACTAAATCATTTGCATATGTTTTGACGTTAATGCTGATGCAAATGATTTCCTCTAAAACACTTATCCAGTAATCATTAATTTATTCGCTGCTTCGTTCGTAATTATATGATCCAACATCATTTGCACATTTTAAATAGAATTAGAAGTTAATCTCAGCACTTGCGCTTAACCTAAGACTTACGTAGCCAGACAGCTGTTTCGCGGACTGAAGTATGCACATCCCTGATAGAAGTTAATCTCAGCACTTGCACCTAGGACTTACGTACTAGCCAGACAGCTGTATCAAATATCTTCAGGGTCCAATATCCGGATTGAGAGTGTACTTTCTGATTTGCTGGGGTCTCTTGGCAAGTTGACAGTCCTCTACCCTTTTCACAGGAAGAGAAGATTTAGGTACAGTAGACCGGTAGGCCATGCCTAAGGCCACACTGCAAAACTAGCGTATGGCTCATACGTATAAGTGACATAATATTAAAAATACAATAATACAAAATACGTATAGAGCGCCTTACAACAAGTTCTCAAAGCGCTTAAATACAAAGAGAAAAGTACAAATACATAAAATACAAACAAAAAATATATGAGAGACATGCAGGAACTGCGTATCAAAAATACAGAGGGCCTGTGCAATAGTTTGACAAAAACAATATACTAATCAATTAGACACTATGTGTGGACTTAAAGATATGAGTCTTGAGACACTTCCTAAATTGGCCAAGAGATGACATTGAGCGAATATATGATGGTAAACTGTTCCAAATCTTTGGTGCTATGATCGCAAAAGTTCTGTAAAGGTTTGTGTCTCCTGTAGCCGGGATGCAAACAAGATTTTGAGAAGAAGAGCGAAGAGTTCTCCCAGGAGTGTATTTAGTTACGAGTTCTGTGATATATGCTGGTGCCATATTGTTCAATGCCTTGAATGTGAGCAGAGCTATCTTGTATTGTAAGCATGAATGGATTGCTATAGTTACACTATTTTGCACCTCCATGAAATGAACCAATGCATATATTTCTATCATGATAAAGAAATATTTCCAATGGTCTCAGTTCGATTTTGAAGGTTGTTAGTTCGTACGATGA
Source organism: Ophiura sarsii (assembly GCA_035610835.1). NCBI lineage: Eukaryota > Metazoa > Echinodermata > Ophiuroidea > Amphilepidida > Ophiuridae > Ophiura > Ophiura sarsii. The sequence goes on along the minus strand of CM069452.1, from coordinate 40,951,777 downwards.
TGGAAAATATTGTTTTATTGGCGATTATCTTGTAAGTCTTACGTACAAGTCACTTATACGTATGGGCCATACGTACTAGTTTTGCAGTGCTTACTAAAACGTTGATTTGGACTTTCAAACGGCCATATTTGCCACAAACTCAGTTTGAGATCGAATTGATCCTCATTTAATATTCATCAAGTGTAAAAGACGTTCAGGTTCTTGTGTGTCGCTCTCTGATCTGCGTAGATTTCTATGGTAACAGTTATTTACCGTATTTCATTGGCTTATCTCAAAGCTCCTTAGGCGCAAACAGTTTTAAATATTTTATCATACCGCGTCCTGCATTATCCTAGTATAGCCTGTCTTCGGGCCAATCCTATACTCTTTGCCATGTTTGAATTGCAGTACAATCAAATATCACATGTAATAACAATTCTATACAACATTTCAGGTGTGTGCTATCATAGATTATGAAGGCATGGAAGGCGAAGGGAGTACCAAGCTCATCTCGAACTAAGATCGCTCAACACAAAAGCCCGTATAGTCTCTCGCACTGTTATGAAATAACTTCTCAAAATTTATAAATAAGACGTCACTCTGGTTCCCTGATTGTTCCGTTTACGGTCTTTCAGACGGACTAATTTGTCTCAAAGTCTCAGTTTGAGTCGACTCAACCTTAATCTTCATGAAATAGTAAAATACCGGTAGTGTCAAAACGTAATGAACGTGATGTATAGCATGACTTTCACTTAATGGTCTTCGTATAATAATTTGGTAACATAAAAATGCATTGTTGTCGGTGTGTTTTACATAATTTCAGGTGCGTGCCTAGTCTGCTTCGTATACCTTGTATTTCACTGTCACACAATCGAACAACACCCTCTGATACTCCGCCTTGCGAAAACCGCTCACATCCGATCGAGAACCGACCAGTACACATTGTATTTGGTCGGTTCTCGGATTGGAAGTATCAGAGGGTGTTGTTCGATTGTGTGACAGTGAAATTATACAAGGTATACATAGTCGACTAGTGCGTGCCATGATAAGACAGTGTTGTGGCCAATATATTTAAACTCATGTTATTGTAATATCAAGACATTATTTATATTACAGATTTTGCGTGAAACGTTGATTTTGTCTTTCCGGCGAACTAAATTGCCTCAATTTGAGTCTATTCCACCTTGATATTCATAAAATAATCGAATAGTGTAAACACGTTAAATGAACGTGATATACCGTACTGTCATTAACCATATACTCTTAGGGCTCTTAAGAATATTGAGAGCCCTGAATATTTTATCACGCCGGCCGCGACGTTATCCTGTCTTCGGGCCAATCATACTCTTTCGCATTGCAGTGCAGGCAAATGTCACTCGATAAATATCAATTTCAACTAAAGATGCATTATGTTTGGTATGTTTCACATAATGTCATTAACATGGTAGAAAGTGTTGTTGCCAATGCGTTTAATATCCTGTTGTCATGTCACCGAGTGTGCTTGAAACGTTGATTTTATCTTTCAGACGGACTAATTTGTCTCAAAAAGTCTCAATTTGACTCCATTCCTCCTTGAACTTCACAAAAACAATCGAATAGTGTACAAACGTAATGAACGGTGATATACTGTCATTATAGTATAGGATCGGGCTCTTCGTCATGTACAAAGGCGCAAACAGTTTGAATATTTTATCACACCACGACGTTCGTTATCTTCGTTATCCTGTCTTCGGGCCAATCATATACTCTTTCGCATATTTGCGGTACAAGCAAATGTCTGCCGGCCCAGAGAATGGGAAGTGCAGTATCTAAGGCTTTGAGATCTATATACTGCATATATGACATGACGGTCTATAATTTCTGTCGATATTACAGTTATTTATTCAAGGTATCAAATGTCACAGAGAGAACCGTGAAAATGCACTGCTTTTCGGATTATCTCACCTATTATCCTGTAATAATAAGTCTCCAAGAAACCGTGGCGAATAAACGCTGCAGTGACACAATATTTCCTTATGCACACATCATTTAAAAAAAACATTGGTTACCAAATGCAATTTAGTAAGGTTTATAGCTACGTTTTATTCAAAAATTATTCTCATTTGAACAAAGAGGTCATAAAATCAGTTGGGCAAGTTTTGCCGAGTTTTTTAGCATTAAAAAGTATATTTGTACATATTCAAATATAGGCTTTGTATCATAATGCAGGGCTTATGAGAAAGAACAAAGCAAAAATATGATCGTAACAGTTGTTTTTCACTTTTTGTTCTCCTTTATACATAATTTATTTATTATTTGATCATGTTTAAATGCCAAATCTTTCGCAAAAGCACCATTATCCACCCATGAGCAGGGTCAACTCGTATGTTCACGGTCTGATCTATTCATTACAGTTTGGCATTAAATCGATCCAAGTAGTTTTGCTATTACTTCAGACTATTAGCCACATCTCCGGAATTATACCACTGATTTGAACGAAACAAAGTTTATTTTGCAGCAAGAGGAAATGTGTTTCCTGGTAAGAAAACATAAAACAACAATGAAATGAAAACATACATCTAATAAAGGTTCTTAAAATTGTATATATTTTTGTTACAGTCTGCATAGTAGTCATGTACATGTGCCATAATATTTGACAATCAAAAATTCATTTCAGAACATACCACCATAATTTGGCAATGTTATAAAGCCATCGTCCCCACGGCAATTCAACTCAAGTGAAGTTAATTTAAGCAATTAAAAAGAAAAGTAAACATTTTGCAAAAAGTACGAATGTTATTAAGGGTGGTATTAGAATGAGGAATCGTACTATAATCGCTAGATAAAATCTCATATAATTCACTTAATCGCTCTCGGATGCTTAGATCATGTATTGTCACTGAATGAGCCTGTCAAAGGCAACGTATATCACCTAATATTGAATATACATGTGTGAGAACGCTGGGCCCTTCATTGTGTTCATGGTCTAGCCCAAGTAAAGCAGCCGCGAGCGGTTTCCGTAAACCCGATATGAAAGACACCGTTCATGCAACATTGTAATACAAATGTTTCCTTCGTTTGGTAATGTAAAGTCAGCACTCGGATAAACTCGTAATTAAACAAGATTGCTGTTTAGGGAATTGACAAAATTGAAAATTTGTTCAGTCTCGATTAAATTTGTAGCTTTGCCAATGACAAATGTATGATTACATTACGAATTTTTAGATTGCCAATGTCTCTTCTGTGTACTAATGATGATGATGAGGGTAATGTGATTTTGCTGTTCAATCGTTGTATCACGGGTGTACTTTAGAATACAAGCTTATTCTAGCGGTTTCATCAGTTACAGGTATCATACCGGTAGCACCCAATACTGGCATCTGGTTGTATCGTCCAATACTATGTAACTGTTTGTTCCAGTGGTGCCTTTAGTCCGGGATTTAGGCACTCACTTTTTGTTCCAATATCGACTGATACATGTACGTGATTTCTATTGGAACAAATGAGTGATACTAATGCACATGTCAGTTGTATGACGCCCTATACGACCCCCGGGAAGGGTGAGTCACTTTACCGAGGTGCGTCACTTTCTCATGTACCCTGACGTACTCTGTGTCACTAATGTGGCGGACCTTTGTCATACAATGACGGTACCCGTAGTCCATTTTGTGACGCACCATTGATTGGTTCTGACGGACCATGACTGTCTCAAATGACGCAACCCCCACCGTCATACATCATTGTTACTGAACTGGAATGCAATATATGAAAGTACTTTTTAATAAGTGTTAAATATTTTCTTTAAGAGCGGCACATACCAGTCCTATATACGTGAGTACCATTACCCGGGGTATGGGTATTTAAAAGGCCGTAATGGCGATCGGGTGATTTTACGCATACAATTTGTGTACCTTTTTGGAAACTGATATGTGCCTAACTTGACTAGGCAAGTTTGTTCCAGTATCACACTGGCGTATACGATCGAGTGTAAAAATTTGGATGTACCAATACCGGCCGATACTCAAACGTTTGAACCTGATTTGAATTCAGGATCGATAAGGTTTCATATTCCGGATTCCATGACCGATGAAGATTTTGCCGGATCCTGTATGCCAGTGGAATCTCCATGTGCCCTTGAAATCGAAACGTTTGAAGTTATGTTGTCTGAAGTTGGTGAGATACGGTAAGACCAGCCGGCGAGTTACGGTAAGACCAAGTCGGCGAGTTATGGTAAGACCAAGCCGGCGAGTTACAGTAAGACCAGCCTGCGAGTTACGGTAAAACCAAGCTGGCAGGTTACGGTGAGAGCAGCAGGCGAGTTACGGTAAGACCAAGCCGGCGAGTTACGGTAAGACCAAGCCGGCAAGGTGTAAAATTGGTTTTAAAGATATGATCTCATATAATTGTAAAAACGTTGGGTGCGTACCTGTGAATCAAATATTATATTTTTGTACAAAATCAGACCCGTTTAAAAAAGAAGTGATATATGCATCATAGGAAATTGGCTGCAAATTCCAAAAATATCATTCAAATTCAAATAGGTCTGTCAGTTTTTTTCTTTTGAGTTATTAGTTAAAATATGGAGAATTTCCCATTTTTTTACATTTTCCCTTGTCAATTATTCAAGAACTATAATACCTACCGAGTTGTGGCAATTTTGAAATCCTCAGAAAAAAATCCTTTAGATACATGGCTCACTTGATTACTCACTTTAAAAATGATTGACTAATCAGAAAACTACTAAGACAGTACATAATTTTCCAAAATTCTCAATTGGGTGTGTACTATTAACGGAATGATTTGAAGTGACAAAAGTTGAAGAATTGGCCCTGCATCCATTTTTACATTCAAGATAATATCTTTAAATCATTCAATCAAATGAGTTGCGTTTTTTTGTAAAGGACTACTAACAGACGTGACATTGTGCAAACTTATGATAAATCGCTGTTTAAAACACAATTTGTCGGGGCCCGATTTTGGGGGACGCACAACATTAGTGCAGTACTTCATATTTCTAATGGGCATAATGATAAGGTCCTGGGATAACATACTATTGATCATATTATGTGTATAAACAATGTGCCACAAATGAACAGTGTGTTGAGTACATCTATGCAAAAGTCATGAGAAGACTGACAAATTATCTTCAAACATCTTTTCTTTTCTTCTTCAGTGTGAGTGCTCATAAATAATTATACAGTGACAGACTTCCGATTTGTCGACATTTGACTTTGAGTTTGTTTCTCCCTTTCTAAATTCAAGTAAATGTAGTTGAAGCCAATGAAAACATGCTCAAAAAGAAATACATTATTGTTGTTGACCTAGTTTGTTTTTATGACATTTTAATACACATTGTGATATCCAAGACATTCAAGAAAATAAAGTATCAAAGTCGGAAATACAACTTCTGTAGGGTGTCAATGAGAATGTTCAAGCAGAAATGAATGTCTCTCTGCTTTCGGAATAAAAATGATACCAATATGATCTTTGTAGGTCAAGCGGTTCCGGAGATTTTTTTTAAAACGTCAAATGTTGCCCAATTTTTTGCATTTTTAGGGATGTTTAAAACTGGTCTTACCGTTACTCGCCGGCTTAGTCTTACCGTAACTCGCCGGCTTGGTCTTATTGTAACTCGCCGGCTGGTCATACCGTAACTCGCCGGCATGGTCTTACCGTAACTCGCCGGCTAGTCTTGTCGTAACTCGCCGGCATGGTCTTATCGTAACTCGCCGGCTGGTCTTACCGTAATTCGCCGGCTTGGTCTTACCGTAACTCGCCGGCTTGATCTTACCGTCATAACTCGCCGGCTGGTCTTTCCGTAACTCGCCGGCTGGTCTTTCCGTAACTCGCCGGCTGGTCTTACCTTAACTCGCCGGCTCGGTATTACCGTAACTCACAGGCTTGGTCTTACCGTAACTCGCCGGCTGGTATTACCGTAACTCGCCGGCTGGTCTTACCGTTACTCGCCGGCTGGTCTTACTGTAACTCGCCGGCTTGGTCTTACCGTAACTCGCCGGCTGGTCTTACCGTAACTCTCCCATAACTTACCGCCCCATGACTCGCCGTTTATCCATCCCCTTGGGAACTTATTAAACGCGGGTAGTGTATTAATCAGTGATAGAGTAAACTTTCCATAACCTGCAATCCCTTGTATCACCCAATTTCCAACGTGAACTCCGGTGGGTAGGAACATGATTTCTCATAATTTACTCAGACGTTGGGCATAAAGGTGGGTTCATACTCCCGTCGTAAAAGGTGGTAATGGCGATCGGGTGATTTTACGCATGCAATTTTGTACCTTTTTGGAAACTGATATGTGCCTAACTTGACTAGGCAAATTTGTGTCAGTATCACACTGGCGTATACGATCGAGTGTAAAAATGTGGATGTACCAATACCGGCCGATACTCAAACGTTTGAACCTTATTCAGGATCGATAAGGTTTCATATCCGAATTACATGACCGATGAAGATTTCGCCGGATCCTGTATGCCAGTGGAATCTCCATGTGCCCTTGAAATCAAAACGTTTGAAGTTATGTTTTCTGAAGTACTAGTACATTGATCACGCCATCTTTTCAGCCTTAGGAAACACCGGTCATAATTGCTTGAAATGTATGATTGCAATATTTTGATTAACAGATTTAACAATCAATTTTAATTATAATATTTTAGAATACTACCCGTAAGTGATATGTTTTTATCAATAAATTATTTCTAAACAAATATATGTATATAATTAATAGCCTACATAAACATTCAGTGCTTTAATCTACCCTATCTATCGTGTTAACAAGCACTTGTCCCACAAAGGCCAACCGGGAGAGATTTATTAATAAAACAATAATATCCGATAGCATCATGACAGGCCATTATCAACGATGTCGTCGTACGGTGCCATGAAATACGCATGCGCATACGTCACATCTGTTGAAGTTGAGCAAATCGACGTGCTTCGTGATTGGCGATCATGTTTTATGGTACGAGGTGGCGTGTGTGACGAGTACGTTGTAAGCACAGATGCCATACCACAGACACATTGGAACGCGCATTGTGGACAGCGTCAAAAACGTTGTTATGTCTATTGCTTGGTATAGTTAGAATCTCGAATTGACCATTTTGTGAGCAGCATATTAATTTGTTCACTGATAATGTGATACAAATTATGAGATACTTTGTGATTGTTTGTACGAATCTTTGACAGAAGCACTAGCTCAAGATGCTACCAAGCCGACAAGGAGGAACATTTGTGTTCCTCACGGGATGTATATTATTAATGCTGCCAAGAGGTATGTACATGCTATTTCTTCTTTTTGCTTGTTTTATATTCAATTGTACCAATCCTGCCCCTCACCCCTTGACAGAAAAGACTACTTTTTACAGCATTCAATATGAAACAATATCACACGCTACTGCTCCGCCGCACATCACATAATTGTCTGCAGTGCACAGTATCTGGAAAGCTATAAAGTTATCCCTATGATTGTCACGCATGTTCCCATACGCCCGATAAAAAAAAACCAGCCTGTGAAAATTAGTGATACCCTCTCACTATTTCTGTGTAGTTAAGAGACCCTACCCTTCTCGTACATGTTGTAACACAACTACTAAAAACTTCGCCTTAAGACGTATTGAAAACGGATCAGCAACAAGAGAAGCAGCCACAATTTTGCCTTCCGGTTTAATTGCTTGTTCGATTTCTCCCTATTACGGACTAGATTGTGTTGCGTCCCTCTATACTACTTGTAATGTCACTGCCGTCACAAAACGAGACAACTAACCAGAATAGAAGCAAGATGTAATTACGCTTGTTACATCTAACTTAGAAAGTAGAAAGTAGACGCTTTCTTCAATTCAATACAATTGGTGATACCTTTCACATTGCGGTATTAGTATCGTACGAAACGCTCGTGTTACATCACTGTACCTATTTCCCCCGCTATTTCCCCTTCCCAGGTCACCGGTGCGCGCTCTAATTTCCAGTATTATTTTCAGAATACGAATGCTGAATGCAAAAAGCACATAAAACGTGCCATCGACACGCCTGTAAAATAAGTGAACACTACTGATTAGATATACTTCTGTATTGTTTTATCAACATTTGCTAGAGACATCTGATATCACTATAAACTGATTCAATGAGATTCATAAGAGGATTACATTCATCTTATGCATTTTGATATATTTACTTCCCTTGATTATATTAATGAGTAATGTGACTCATTAGACATGACATCTATACACACAAGTATACGTATATAATAAGTATATATATAATATATACAGTAGGTACTAATGCACACGTAACTGCTGATTGATTTGCCGCCTGCCAAACGATATCTGTGCGCATGTATATGCTAATTTTGAACTTAATCACGCAAACAATATTAAAGAACGATTTGCATATTGTGTTTTACATTATAACTGTGCATCTCTTACGTAATATTATATATATAAATATATATTGCTATACTGACGAATACATTTACGATTTATGATTACAAAGCAAAAATATATTGTTAGTAAACATGATATGTATATTTGTATACTATGCCGACCGATTTCTCTACATTTTTCTCGCATTTTCTCGCATTTTGTTTTCACGTTCTCAGCACAATGCGTGGTCAACGATGATGACTTCACAGGTGAGACCTCCTCGAAAGCTCTCACGCATTTTTTTTTCGATACTTTTTTCTTCTTAATATCTGAAATTACTCATTATATTTATTACAGACACCTCCACCGTTACATCACTGCATATGCATGTCCGCATGGTTCACCGTTCATCTTTTTTTGATAAAAAACCGTTTGGGATCACCCTTCACATCGACTCTGTTTCATCTCATATTATCTATCGTGCGTGTGCGTGTGTGCAGTTTTATCCCCCCATCATATCACGTGTGGATTTAAGTCCACAAAAAAGACCCGTATCATTTTCTTCCTCCCTCATTTTTTCAAATGATGTCACGTATTACTGGAAATGTCATTCCTGTAGCTAAAAAAATCTTTGGGCGCGCATGAGTCAAAGTATTTATCGATTTTCTTAAAAACCCGTCTGCTGTCTGCTCTTACAAATTTTAACACGTGTGCTAAATAACAGCGTTTTGCATCTGAAGCTGTACTGCAAAAAGTATTCGACCGGTTTTGTAACTGTCTCTGCATTTAGAAAACTAGGAAGAAAAAGCACAAAAAAAGTTGTGTGTATTCACCTTCCGTCGCCGGCAAGTAAATTGTCAGAGTGCGCCCAATCGATACTCCTTATCAGACTCTGCATTTTGCACTATCAAATCAACCGCTGCTGCTGTAGTTCTCTGCTTGTAACGCTCTCATGGTACATAATGTGGAATGCTAAAAATTAAAATTATAACGCCATTTTTGTGTGCAAATGTTTTTCCCGCTCTTTTTTTTTATTCAAATAGAATGGATATTTTGTTTGAATAACATTGATACGGTATGCTACTAGGAGGGAATTAACTCGTTTAATTTTGTCAGAATACAAACTGAATCGAAGATTATACATGATACTTGGGTATACAAGGAATGACAGGAAAAGGAAATACCAGAACGTTCCAAATTGCTTGCCGTTGGGGAAATATTGCTCTGACAATATCTAAACGAAGCATTCATTGTCTTTGGAATTTTCAATTTCGCAAAATTAATTCGTATATAACCGACCACATAAGTTCATAGGAAATGTTTTCACGCTCAAGCACTGCAAGCATTTCGTGGTTCCTTTTCATTTTATAGAACAAGACAAATTGAACATGAATTATTCATCGATTTCTTTTAATTTCGGAGCTATTTTATTAGAGAGAGTTTGGGCAGATGGTCTCGACAATAATACAGAAGCTTCAAGTTTCCCTTTTCCATCATCGTTGTCGTCAATGTCGAGACAGGCCATTGCAGATAGGATGCATATCCCACAATTTAATGCGAATTTACAACTTCCTCAGCCATTTCAAACAACATTGGCTCTGTGATCTACATCTACACAAGTATGTGCTCTTGTTAGTGCTTCGTATTTACGTGATACGAAACTCCCTGAAACTAAAGGCTAAATGACGAGCATCTTTTATTCAAATTCTTTCAAGTTTTATGTAATCTAAAACAATAATGAAGCGTTGCATTGTGGGAACGAGCTTAATGCTCCTCGGGAGGCTACCTGAGCCACGCATACCAGAGTCCTGAGGCACTACCATCTATCACTTTTGGCGATATTGATTTAATACAAACAAAACTTGGATGGCTTGAATGAGCCTAGTGCCAACATATCACGAATGCCAGCCAGTAGCATTTTTTTTTCTCATGAGACAGATTCATTAGTTGAATCCTGACTGTATTACCTATATCAGTTGTCTTAGTTTGGTATGCATTATTTTATAGAATCTTCTTCTTAATTGAAAATCATGCTCGAGTGGGTTGGTATAGTGCAGTGCAAGTACATTAGGGAAATAGGATTGGTGTTCCTTTCGCAATAAGGTTAGGAATAGCCTACTGGTAAGAGTTGGGGATATGGGACAAATTAGTTACCTGAAATATTAAAAAGCAAAAGCAGTGGACTTTCGCATCAGTTTATAGAAAGAAAGTTTAACAACTAAACGTTAAAAATAGCCACGGTAAAATTCTGAAAGACAAAATATCATTATGTTTACATTTTCTACGAAATTGTTGTTTTTAAACCAGAGAAGGTTTAACGCTATTCCACATCCTATGACGACAATGCTATATTCAAAATTCGGAGTAAAATCAAGTATAAACAGTGATTACCATATTCTGTTGATCTAAACATCCGAAATATCGGAAATATTTCGACCCGGTTTCCGTGTATTAAGCCTGCAGCATATAATCACCGCAAATGTTATTTTTGTGTTTCGGCTTCATTGAGACGTATGAGCGCGTATGATGAGCCCTCTAGCTTTGCCCCGTTGTTGACACACAAAATAATTCGACACAGATTTGGTGTTAATTAAAACAGTTAATTTACTAGACACGAATGTCTTCTATCTAAGACATCTTCAATCAGTCAAGAATGAATTTCTTGCACGCGAGGAGGAATGGTTCTACATGTTCATTTCTGATAAACGAATTTACAGATGTACGAAACATGACAAAAGTTCCAAGTCGCGCCACTACGCAGCTCAGAAGACAGTTCCATTAACGCGTGACATAAATCTTTGATATTCAGTTTCCCCGAGACGGTTTCATTTACATTATTTTGTTCCTTTTTTACCTTTCTATCCCAGTGTTCAGGGGTAGTTTATTTTCCACTGTTTTCTGTTTTTCTTCCTATAATTTCAATAACACATCTTATTCCTTTTAATCATAAAAAAATGTTCATCATTCATGATTTCTGTTGACTGTGTCTTTAATGGGTGTATGTAATTCCATGCCTGAAACTTTGTACTAAGTGTTGCAGCAAAGCACACACACATCCTGCGTGGATAAGAGCGCATGATTCCGTATATACACCAACCGTTAATGCCCGCAGTGGAATTTGTGGAAACATATCGTGGTAATTAACGCCAGCGATATGTGCAATAGTCGGGTTAATGTGTATGCATGAGCACAGTCCTTATATATATCACACACACCCCACACCCACACAAAAGTATGCAGAGAACTTTTATTGCATCCATGCAAGATCGGCTGTTCAACTTTTACCAGGCATGCCTTTTCTATTACTGCGGTACGCTCATATCTTCTGGTTGAGGGCACATTGTGTTATTATAACAATAATTTCATTAATGTTTTACATATAATAAGCATTGTATTCCTTATTACATGCTCATAATGTAATTATGAATCCAATTGTGAACTTAATTACTTTTCTGGACAGTTTCGACGTCCATGTTATATTCGGTGACGTCATGTGGTGATTTTAATGGCGCCCTCTAGAGTGATTAACTAAAGTGAGGAAGAGCCAGTTGGCAATACGTCATAGTGACGACTTGCAACCTAACACTGTGATTTAGTTTACTGTGTTCGTTGGTGGAAGGATAATGTTCATTGAACATAGTTGACAATCTATTGATAGGTAACATATTTTTAATTTCAAACCAGGAGGAATAAGAGGGCTTCGATAGTAGGGCCCCTTGTCGCCATTCCTAAGGTTGTCAATCTGTCGTTGCCGTCTAATTCTGCCTGACCCAAATGGAATCGTTGATCCATCTGGCGTTCATTGAACATGTATCCTTCCAGATAATCATGCACCACTGAGCCTAAAAGGACGTCTAAACTTCTTAGAACAAATAAGTTCACATCTGGTTACACTTATATTATGAACATGTAAAGATGATTCCACGTAATCCAAACGGTAAATGAATCACTAGTAATGCATCTCATTGTGTTGATATGTAACACTTTGTTTAATGTGATACCTTTATTGGTATTAACCATGGTAACCTTACAGTATTATTCCAATGAGAGGAATATAATTAGTAAATATGGTAGAGAAAAAAGATCTAAAAAAAATGGTTACCTGGTAATTTTAAGTTGTTACATCTGCAACTTTCATCACTAGACTGACAAAGTATTTCTGCGTTTGGCACACACGACATCAGAGTTGGGATTTAAACGCTTTGTAACTGAACCTGATGAGTGACTTTGTTGACTTTGATGTCAATAAAACCTTGAACCATTCTCAAAATATCGTGGATAGCGGTAGAAGCTTCTTGACTTCCTTGAAGGTCGTATGATTACGGGACATTTTTCTCGATGAGTTACCGAGAATCTACGACTCAATTTTGATGTTACGTGTGTTTAAGTTCACAAATGCAAGACCCGGACATCAATCTTCCGATGAAAGTTGTAGTGATAACAGCAAGAATTTCGAAGAAACACATTTCTTTCTTTTTATATCAAAAGTTAAACTTTAACAAGTATGTTCATCACGACTACAGAATGAAATGTCAAGATGATAGTTATTCTCAAGCAAATCTAGGACAATATTTTTTCTCAAACTTTAGACAGAATTTGAAACAAATAAGTTGTATTCGTTGTGCCATTCGTTTGGCGATGGAAAAAAGAACGAGTGATCGCAATTCTATAATGAGGAATAATGAATACATATTCGAAGAGCATAATGCAGGGGCGTCTATTCTTCCACAAAATATGTTATTCCCTGAACATCGTCTGACCAAACACTTCCCAAATTCCTCCCCAACTTCAATGCTACAGCTGCCATCTAACTGACCCATTAATCAAACATTTGAACATATAATTACAATTTTGTTTTTCAATTTGGTCAATGAAACACAATTGGACACATCAAATACTAAACACTTCACCAAAAATAAGTCCCCTCTCAACAGTTCGTCATAACATCTTACCGTAAAAAGATTTTTCCAATAATACTTAGTTAGAAATAATCCTATGACTGTTTCCTAAGTGTTGTTTGAAAATGAAAGATGTCCATGACTTCATGGCTGAATGAGCTCAGATGGAAGGCAAAAACTGCCCTTCTCAAAAGTCACAACAGTTTATGAATTGCTTCTTACTAATGGAAAACACCTGTGGTTCAGTGAAGTTTAAAATACCCACTGAGTGAACATTACTCTCTAATGTGTAATAAATTCATGATCATTCAGCCATGTAATCCCCTTCTTGGCTCAGAGCTTAACACAATGAGTTGTTACTGACCCCCAGATTTGATAAACTTTTGTGACTTTTGAGAAGGGCAGTTTTTGTCTTCCATTTGAGCTCATTCAGCCATGAATTCATGGACATCTTTTATTTTCAAACAACACTTAGGAAACAGTCATAGAATAATTTCTAACTAAGTTTTATTGGTAAAATGTTTAACCGTACGATGTTATGACGAACTGTTGAGAGGGGACTTATTTTTGGTGATGTGTTTATACCAATTACTTTGTTTAAACTATAAAACTTGAATTTCTTCCCCAAAAGTGTAACATTATTCCCCAGCATTTTGCGGTGAATAACGGACGAATAGACATCCCTGTCATAATGTGATTTGGTGGTTAAACAATGGAGGTAGGATGGATATATTCCAATAATGTCGGTGAAAGGTACATGTATATTATACAATTTAGTAAAGGGGGACATGAAGTTTTTTATTGAATTTTGTGAGTGCTGTAATTATTGAACTATGACTCAAATGTATATAAAATTATTATTTTTTGGAAAGGAAATGGATCAGATAATCCAAATTTGGCATGATGATGATGATAAGACACTAATGAAGGGATGATATATTTTTTAAAACCTAATCTACTATTTTTTTGAAATTTTGACTAAAAACATTTAAAAAATTAAAATAATCCATTTGTTCACGTTTCTTGGCACTTTTTGGTCAAAAAATAGAAAATAAGGTTCAAAAAAACCCCGGCCCTTCATTAGTGTCTTTACATCATCATCAAGCGACTTGGGTATATTTTACTCAAAATTGGGTCAAAAAAGTGAATTTTGTGATTTTCTCAACAACAAAAATAAATAAATCAAAAATTGACGCCAAATTTGGATTCTCTGATTCATTTCCTTTCCAAAAATGTATCCTTTTATATGCATTTGATTAATAGTTCAATAATTACAGCTCTCACAAAATTCTAAAAACCAAATCAAAAACTTCCCCCCTTGAACTTTAAAATTTGCTGCAACCTATACTAAAAGCTGTCCATCCCGTTTGCAAATTATTCAGTTTCATGTTAGATATATTACACAAACATCGAAGGGGGTTTTCATACGCACGCTCAACCAAAACATGCTTGACTCCAAATTATATCAATTATTTTAAATATTAAAAAAATGACAGTTTTTCATCAAATGGTGAATGAAATTCATCTCAAATTCGTAGAGAATCTCTCTGCCATTATGCACTTAGAGCAAAACACGAGGCCTCTTCAGGAAATTCGATATAACACACTGATCGTATTATTTATGAAATAGGAATTAACGTATAATTCACGTTTTTGGAAAAGAAAGCAGCAATGTGTCATTTCTTCTTAATATTCAAGAAACACCTGCCTGTGTAAAATCAGAGACATTTTGTGTCACCTTTTTACGACTTTTTAAATTGAAGCAAATTTGAATGTATAGGGGCTATACAATATCAGATACATCCTGCACAGAGAGCATCTGAGGTGCTGTTATTTGAGGGAGCCTTACATTTGGTTTAACACTTTTCACGCGGCAGTCGTCTGCAGACGACAGTTTAAAATGTCCACAATATGTTTCAAAAATGTCAAAATTATTGAATTTCATCACCATATTTGGAATCGCCATGAGAAATTCATTAAAATAAGTACAAACATGTCTAGTATTGGTTCAGAAATAATTGAGATAGACTTTGAAAGTGTTTGTGAAAGGTTTCTGACAAATCTGTTTTATGGTAAAACTATATAATAGCCGCATGGAAAGTGTTAATGGCGTGTATTTACAGAGAAGTATATCCCCAAAACAGTGCTTCGTGTTTCATCGCATTTAAATCCGGCAACGCATCAGCTTTAGATTAAAACATAAGATCTTTTGTAAATTTTCGGCACTTCATACTCTCATTTTGTAAGGATGTGTTCGCTATTCTATGTACATTGCAGTAATATTAAATCTGAAATACGAGAGGAAATGTTGTAGGTGCTTCTTTTGGAAAACCAAAAATATCTATCTTAATGCAAACAGTGTTTTCAACACTCCTCTGAAGAAAGAAAATTATTTATCCTGGAATTTCTTAATTGCCATTTTGTCATATGTACTGCGTGGATATTAAGACACAACATTATTTTCATGATATTTACAAAACTATCCAAATAGTTTTGGATTAACATTTTTAGTCCCTGTTTGGAAATTGGATTGGAAAACGACATAAAATACATGCCGTTTTACCCTTTTTTTAAATCATGAATAAATTCTTTCAAATGTGCCTTAAATTCAACATGTATCTGGTTTTGGGTAAGTTGAGAGCGAAAGCTGAATTCTTGTTTATTGACATTTGCTAGAGCATAAAACAATTTTATCTCTTGGGGTTGAAATTTGCAATCCCTTAACGTTTAGTTTTAAGCTCAATAAATTCTTTCTGAATTAATTGACTCAGCATTTACAAATTGGGCCTGATCAGATTACTTATAAATGGGTGAATTTGCATATCTCTGTATAGCATTGAATTCGACACGCATCCATTGAATCGTGATAAAAACGACACGTGATGATTATATCAATTTAACACTTTCGATGAACGATCATATTGATTACATCAAATCACGTGACAATTAATTGATTAGGGTGAGAAAGTTTCCCTTATGTCATTGATTTGTATCCCGATTTGTATTCCATTGTTTTGTCACCTGACCCGTCGGTTTATTCTAGACTCACTCCCATGCATTGATTTGTATTACTTTTCCTACCCATCTGGTATACTGTAGACTCGCGCCCAGGATCAGTGGAACGGAAACTGCTAGCATATTTATTGGACAAGAATAGATTCCCTATGAGATCCTTGGCTCTGCCTAGTGATCCCGGTGGTCCCCCACTCGACGTCTCGATTGGACTTGAACTTCTACAACTAATGGATTTGGTAAGTTTGTTTTAAAAGAATAATCACATTTTTATCTCTCCTCCCAATACGTAGTTTGGTAGTTTTTTGCACCGGAAGCACAGTTGTACCGACATTTCAATCCCACAATGCAAAGAACAAATGTGCCTTATAATAACACAGACCAAGGCTAATTCATCGGCTTCGTTGTATGCTAGGCTCGTTGCATTGTGGGACTTAAATTTCGGTACAACTCGGTTTCCGGTGCTGAAATCCCGAAACAGCACTGCATGGTAGTAGGTAGAAGTTAGACTCCAATGAACGTTATACTGTATACTGTATTATCATGAGTATAGTGTGCATGTATACGTGTGCGTGGAGCTAAAGCTTTTCAATCAAAACAAATTAGAACACTGTATAAAAATACATGGTAGTTTTGATCGTTCATTGGACTCCATTTCATCACAGCAGACGTGTTAATTCGATTATACCATATTACATCAGCCCGCTTTCCATACCGTAAAGTTCACATTCCCTTTCATAAGTTCAATTTACGGATTTTTGTAGAAAATCAATATTATTCCTCTGCGCGCACTTAAACGTGACAATGATTTTATTGAGCTATATGGTTAAAAACAAAATTGGTCAGCAATTGAAAATTATATTATATGACGCGATAATGTTATTGCTTTGGAAATGTGATTAGAAAATGAGGAAAGTCTAATAAAAGGGCTTTAAAAGAGTTTCAAATAAAATGACAAAGTGAATCGTTCCTATTGGATGTCACCTCTAAGAATAACACTTCTGATTAAAAATAGGACCAAAGATATACCATGGTGAAACAGAGACATTAATAAGTTTAT
The DNA here is from genome assembly GCA_035610835.1 of Ophiura sarsii. Lineage (NCBI taxonomy): Eukaryota > Metazoa > Echinodermata > Ophiuroidea > Amphilepidida > Ophiuridae > Ophiura > Ophiura sarsii. Next base: position 40,934,474 of record CM069452.1, on the reverse strand, counting down.
TGAACTCGTCCTCGATCCCTCGTCTTTTATCAATTCGGTAAATGTACTAATCAGCTCTTTAAAATACACATATCAGTAACAAAATGGCGCCAATATCACTGTATATGATCAAAGAGTCTCACACAGTGTCTCGGCGTATGGCAATATGTTTAACGGGGATAAAAATCAATTTATTATACATCGACATGTAACGTCTTTGTAAGCATATGATACAATATGATAGTATCTCTGATTCATGATTTGATATGTGATATAATATTCTCACTTTCAAATCTCGAAAAAACATAACGCAAAATACTCATCGAAACGGGTATTGTTAGCAGTGTGTAGTGAATAGGAATGTCAAATGTTGAGTATATACAGTTCATGGAACATTAAATGTATTGAAGCTGAAAACGCTACATTAGAATTCCAGGATGTTAATCCTAATACCATTTCGACAATTAAAACCCATTAACTCCATTTCGGCAGGGAATGTCTAGGAAAAAGAGTACCTTCATTCTGTCCGTGTTTTTTTTTCTCGTGTTTTCTTGTTATTTCTTAGGAATTCTAAAAGTCTGTTATTCTCGCTCAGTTAGTTGCCATTAACGTCTTGAATTTCGATATCCAAATTAGAGGAGGGGAAACCCCAACAAGTTTTATAGTCCATTATGTTCCGCGAAAGATAGATTTTACGTTCTATATATATATAGTATTCCAGCAAATTTCATGTAAATCATATTGCCAGATGTAGATGTGGTGATCATTTTCGGGGTATTCATAAACAGCTGTGGTTATACAGTCAGACTATGTATCTAATCCTTATCTTCTTTCAGTTTTCAAATAACAAAACAAATATTAACATAGCGTTTTTACAACATCGTATAGCAGCAACAATGTCCGTGTTGTCGCGATATAATATTTCGCCGGCGCGTCTTTTAATAACTGCAAGGTACTTCTTTCGGTCAGACACACAAGCACCATAACCAATGCCGCACTTATGCCCAAAACACTTCTAGCAATGTTATATCTATTCAGCGTTATTGAATGGAAATATTGAGTTTCTAATGGTAAAGTGGTGAAAGTAATGCAATACCCTGTAGGTTTGAATTATATATTAATCATCTTTATTCAATATAACTTAAGTTAAAACATAACATACACAACCGAAGGGACAAAACAGAGCTCTTACTTGAACAATAATATGGGCAAGCCAGTTTTCAATTGAACACAAATTTTAATTGAACATTACATACTACACATGTTTACACCTAGTAATATTTCTCAAAAATGTAGACCCCTCCTGGCATTGTGAATTTTTTTAGATATATTTTTCGAGAATCGACCAAGGCTCTGTCTCGATCGGGTTCATTGTTCTTCTTTATTTTCTTGCTACTATTCTGTTCAGTAAAGCCAGGGGCCGGTGTTGACAAGACCTGGTCATTTTTATTGATTTTGTTATTCAAACCAGCTGTAGTAATAACTCTTATTATTTGTGTTTCATGTGAAACGTATAACCATACAGCCAGTAGGATAAATAATTGCATTCTAACCATGACCATAACCTTGAAAATACGAATTTTCTGACAGGTTATGACAGTTGTATTGCTGGTTTTATAATTTTGATATACTAGTCCTGTTCCTGATACAGATTCAACATGATCACCAACTCATGATACTTATAATACGACGGAATGTGTTGTACACGGCTTCCAATCCAACTTTTTCCGGAGCATGATTTGTATTTCCATTTCCATGTCTTGCAAGCAATACATATTACGTAAATACAATTGAAACACAAATCAGCAGATTCACAAAATGATTAGTTTCTACCTGCATATTTATTTTATTTTAATGAAGACTCCATTTTTACACTGTTTGAATAATTTACCCTTTCCAACCCAACCATTTAAATAGATTTACTGATTTTATAAATATGCCGCAATAAAATACAGCGTGCATTAATAGAATTCTCATCCAATTTACCCCATAACACGCTTTGAAAGCACTCAATGTTAAAGTACTTATATTCAAATCCGTCCGTAAAAAGGCGTCGCTATCACAAACCAAAGATTCTGGACCCCACCATTTGTTATATCTTACAGGGTTTCCCTGATATTTCAATACTAAATTTTGTCTGCTCAATTTTAAACTATTGCAAGCTCATTCTATGTAAATAGATGATTACCGTACGGTTGTTTTCTTATATAACGTAGCTTATGATTACAAAACCATATAGATTATCAATGGATCAGGTGAAATTGAATTATCAACTTAGTCTTATTATAGAACCATTGTCAATCAAATTTTTTATATTTTTTATCTGTCTGTAAAATGGAGAAAAAGAAATATAAGCTCGCTGCGGAATTTGTCTTGTTGACAGAAACATACAATTATTCGTTTTTTTGTGCTGTTCAATAACAAAAAATAAAATCCGCCTCTTCGTGTTGTTTGATTTAAATTGAACCGCATTGTGGGAATCTGCGCAATATTAAACCCTTTGTGTTTTGTGTATATTTATCTTCTTTCAATATCAATAAAACGACAACAGTTGAAATGGGATTTATCACATATTAATTGCTTAGTTTAATTTCCCTAGACCACGTGAACGGCCTTATGTCAATACTAGTTGATACTAATACCCTGCTGTAATATTTCTTAATACAACTTGCAAATGCTAGGTGACGTAGTTGACAAACCATTCTGTTTTTATTTGTTTATTTGCGCTAGTAATCATTGTCCTTTGTTTTTTCAAATAGTTTATCAATGTTTTGTTTCATTGGTATTAAAGTCATTACCAGTAGTATTTGTTTATTAAATAGTTCTTGACAGTTGCCTTGAATATTAGTTACTTATATCGCACCAGTAGAATAATGATCCAACTTTATACAGAATCATTTGCTTAAACACTTTTAAGACTTAACGTCCCTATGGATGCATTTGATTTATAGAAAGACGAATGGAAATATGGAAATAGACACAAAAGTAGTGAACATTAGGATTATGCAGTCATGTGAATGGTTTTATCAGTACAAGCAGGTGAATTCTTCTTTAAATAATAAAAAACCAGCTGTTCTTTACACAGAAATAGAAAAAATCACGTTTAATGGGAAACATTACTCCTTGAATGTTTTGCTCTCGAAATAGCTCAGAATATTTCATTCAAATTGAACTATTACGTTGCTAATAATGTAGCCTATGAGTTTCTGAAAAACAAACAATTCAATTTTTCAATTCAATTCAATTTATTCAGCAAAAGTAATACAAAGAAATTATAATACAATATGGAATAGAGGCTAGGAACTTACAGGGTTTCTCTTCAATACTTGCTCTATTGTAAACTATTGATACCTCATTCTATGTATATAGATGATAACCGTGCGGCTGTTTTCTTATACAACGCAGCTTATGATTATAAAACTATATACAAATTATCAAAGGATAGAAGCAATGGCTCTCAAATTATATTAAATTATCTACTTACTCTTATTATAGAACGCTGGTCAATCACAATTTTGTTTTTACCTGTCATTTAAATGAAGAAGAACTATTATTTCGCTGAGGAACTTCCTTGTTGACAGAAGCGTACACACATTATTCGTTTTTTCTTCTGCAGTTTAAATTGAACCGCACTGTGGGAGTGTGCGCAATATTAAACCCTTTGTGTTATGTGTATATTTATCTTTTTTTCATTATCAATAAAACGACAACAGTTGAAATGGGATTTATCACATTTTAATTGCGTAGTTTAATTTCCCTAGACCACGTGAACGGCCTTATGTCAATACTAGGTGATAGTAATACCCTGCTGTAATATTTCTTAATACAATTTGCAAATGCTAGGTGACGTAGTTGACAAACCATTCTGTTTTTATTTGTTTATTAGCGCTAGAAATCCTTGTCCTTTGTTTTTCAAATAGTTGATCAATGTTTTGTTTCATTGGTATTAAAGTCATTACCAGTAGTATTTGTTTGTTAAATGGTTCTTGACAGTTGCCTTGAATATTAGTTACTTATATCGCACCAGTAGAATAATGATCCAACTTTATACAGAATCAGTTGCTTAAACACTTTTAAGACTTAAAGTCCCTATGGATGCATTTGATTTATAGATAGACGAATGGAAATATTGAAATAGACACAAAATCAGTGAACATTAGGATTATGCAGTCATGTGAATGGCTTTATTAGTACAGGCAGGTGAATTCTTCTTTTAAAAAAAAAAAGAAGCAGATGTTCTTTATGCAGAAAAGGAAAAATCACGTTTATCCTATGATCGGAAACATTAATCCTTGAATGTGTTGCTCTCCAAATAGCAAATTGAACTATTAAGTTGCTAACAATGTATGAGTTCCAGAAAAAACTTATAGAAACCATTTTTAAAAACATTTTGAGTAAGCTTATGTCTCTGTGTGTGACGTAGTCGGTAACGAAAACAGAATAACACGGTTATATCTGGCTGGCATATTGTACAAAATAGTAGTGTTTCTTTTAAACTGTTTCAATTGCCGATGTTTGTGAACCTTACTGATAATTAATATTTTGACATCATTATCAGCTCATTTATTTCCTCCGGTACACTTCATAGGATGTTTATATTGAAGGTCATTAGTTCAAGTCATGCTCCAGAGGATATTCAAATTCATGGAGTACAATACCAATTACCGTTACATTGCTGATTAATATTGTACGTTTGTATTTGCATTTGAACTAATGACCTTCTAAATTGCATTCAATCCGTAGAAGTTAAATATTCGAATACTTTCACTACTTTAAAAAGTGGATGCATCATTAGTTCAAATCATCCTAAAGAAGAATGCCAATGCGTGCATTAAACAATCCATCACTTCTTTTTATGTCAGTTTTATTTGGTTTTGGCATTTACATGTTTTCTGGAGTAACAATTGAACTAATGACATTCCATACAATGGCCTTGACATAAAATACTGGAACGCTTTAACGACTTTGAGTCCCTGGGAATTTATTTATAATATAGAGATATTATAACCGATACGAACGATAACAGCAACCAGTTATTTCCATGATATAACTATTTTGCCTGACAAATAGCAGCTTGAGTTCATGTTTATGACCACTAAAATATGTTTTTGGTATGCCATATATTCAATATAAGAGAGGATAACAAATCCTATTGAGGATCACTATCAATTCTGATGGCAAGATTTTAAAAATCGCTGTTTATTTCTTATTATGAATTTCGTTTATCTAATTTAAGTTGATATCGTTCATATATACTGCTATTATTTTCTACAAAAGTAATCACAATCATAGGGAATTTGAAATGAAACGCTTTGACCACTTTATGTCCCTGTGCACTCATTGATCTATATACAGTTAAGCCCACAATTATTCATACCCCTTGGAAAATATGAGTTTTTTGCGTTTTTCTCATATCTATACCAGCTGGAGTGGTGGAACTTTCGCTTTACACTAAAGACAATTAGTTTGCAAGTACAAATCAATATATTTGGGCTCATTTTATTTGCATAACAATAGAATTGAACAAGAATTGTGTTTTTATGCCTGTCCAAAATTATTCATACCCATACCAAGTCTAAGGATTGAGGCCACTTTTTGTGATAATACACATGTTTTTGACATTCCAAACATTCTTATATTGTGTGATAGGCTTTTATATTGTTATGTAATTATTCCATGATGTGTGCATACAATGTGGATGCATTACAAATGTGTCCTATTGAATGTACAGTGAGGGATAATATAGGACAACACTCTAGCTCTTTGACAGCATGGCGAAGAAGATCAAATAACTTTTTTGTGCATATTGTGAATGCTCACAAAGAGGGGAAAGGCTACAGAGCTATTTCGAAACAATTCCAAGTGCAAGAATCCACCACACAAAGCATAATTAGGAAGAACAAGACGTTCAACTCACTAAAAAAACATTGAAGGAGGCAGTCGGAAGCCAGTGGTGTCCCCTTGTTTGGCAAGAAAAGTATTGCGAAAGGCCAACAACCATCCACAGATCACCATCAATGCTCTCCTGAACAACCCTGGCAATTATTGGACCAAGATGTCATGGCAGACACTCCAGAATATATGGCACATGAGAGGTCTCCATTGAGGTCGACCAAGAAAGACTCTACTCCTTAAAAGAGACACAAAGAAACTTGTCTTGCATCTTAAGCAACCCCAACACTGAAGACCAAAAACTTGGATCTTTGTCCAAAAGTGCTCTTGCAAATGCTAGATGAGTTTCTCATTGTCTCTTTTCAGGAGTAGAGTCTTTCTTGGTCGGAGTCCATGGAGAACTCTTGTGTACTATGTCTGCTGGAGTGTCTGCCTTAATATCTTGGTCCAAGACTCACCAAGGTTGTTCAGGAGAGCATTGACGGTGATATGTGGATAGTTGTTGGCCTTTCACCATACTTTTCTTGTCAAACAAGGGGACACTGTTGGCTTCCGACCGTGTTCTTCAGGCTTTTTAACTGATTTGAACTGATTTTAACTGTCTTGTTCTTTCTAATTATGCTTTTTATGGTGGAATTTGGCACTTGAAATTGCTTCGAAATAGCTTTGTAGCCTTTCCCCTCTTTGTGAGCATTCACAATGCACAAAAAAAAGGTCCTCACTGAGTTATTTGATCCCCTTCGCCATGCTGTCAAAGAGCTAGAGTGTTGTCCTATACTATCCCTCACTGTACATTCAATAGGACACACTTGTAATGCATCCACATTATATGGAATAATTGCATAACAATATAAAAGCCTATCACACAATATAAAGAATGTTTGGAATGTCAAAAACATGTGTATTATCACAAAAAGTGGCCTCAATCCTATGACTTGGTATGGGGTATGAATAATTTTGGACAGGCATAAAAACATAATGCTTGTTCAATTCTATTGTTATGCAAAAAATGTTGAGCCCAAATATATTGATTTATACTTGCAAACTAATTATCTTTAGTGTAAAGCAAAAGTTCCACCACTCCAGCTGGTATAGATATGAGAAAAACGCAAAAATCACATATTTTTCAAGGGGTATGAATAATTGTGGGCTTAACTGTATATTATAACCAATATGAACGACAACAGGGCCGTGTATTAACATGATATACTATCTTAACTATTTTGTCAGACAAATGGCAGGTTCAGTTCATATTTACAATGACTAGAATATGTTGTTAGTATGCCGTATATATTTAATATAAGAGAGAATAACAAATCCTATTAAGGATCACTATCAATTCTGGTAAAATCGCTGTTCATTTCGTATTATGAATTTCGTTTATCAAAAAGGAATCATAATCATAGGAAATCTTAAATGAAAAACTTTGACAACTTTAAGTCCCTGTGCACTCATTAATCTATAGAGATATTATAACCAATATGAACGATAACAGCGACCATTTATTAACATGATATACCATCTTAACTATTTTGACAGACAAATGGCAGGTGTAGTTCATATTTAAAATGACTAAAATATGTTGTTAGTATGCCGTATATATTTAATATAAGAGAGAATAACAAATCCTATTAAGGATCACTATCAATTCTGGTAAAATCGCTGTTCATTTCTTATTATGAATTTCGTTTATCAAAAAGGAATCACAATCCCTGTGCGATAATTAATATATAGAGATATTATAACCAATATGAACGATAACAGCGACCATGTATTAACATGATATACCATCTTAACTATTTTGACAGACAAATAGCAGGTTCCGTGCATATTTAAAACTACTAAAATATGTTGTTGGTATGCCATCAATTCAATGTTAGAGAGGATGACTGTTCCCATAAGGATCGCTGTAAAATCACTGTTCACGTCTGGTTCTGAATTACGTTAAATTGATATTAGTCTCAGTATATTTTTTTGTACATCAGTATATGAAATTCCAAATGATAGACTGAAACACTTTGAAGACTTTATGTCTCTATGCATTTTTATTGGATTATAAAATAAATATGTTTGAAACCAGTGATAACTGGATTTTCTTCTTCTAACATCTCATCTGCAATCTTCTTACCCGCCCTGTTGAAAACGGTTTCAACTAGCATTCGTAAAATAGAAGTTGTTGAACATAACTCTAATAAACACATTTTAAACGCCCATTTATTGTTTGAAACTCATTCAAGTTGATGTACATGTCCCATAAGATACTGATTCATACACTTTAATGAAAGAACATAGGTTTAGTTTTTAACTTTATAAACCTCAGTATTGTCTGTTAACGGATACATGCCAATATCTTATTCTTGAATAAGTTTATCTGCAAAGAGGACAAAAAACGTGAAGCTACAATCAAAAGAAAGAGTAATTGAAATCCATGCAGCTAAAGTTACACAATAATGTATACATTATGGCAACTTCGATGTGCCAGGCACACTAAATACTACCTTTCTGTACATCTAGATGTCAGCTTCAGTAACGTTGAAAAGTATATGATTCTTACGAGGGACAGAAATGGGAACTTTTAATGGATAATTGTAACGCTGCTCGACATGAAGTACGTGTCACCAACTCCGATGGGAGTTGTCCGCAGGTGTGTCAAGGGAAAGGACGTTGTAACCTAAGAGATAATCAAACGGGTAACAAGACCTACAACTTATTAGCACGACGGCCACGACGGACGGATACAATCCCGGAAGGCACTGACATTGAAAAAAGTGGTATCATTAGCGCAACCAGGGTCCATAAAACTTCACTTGACGACTTGAGGTCGCTTTTGACTTTAACAAGAACATCTATTTAGGGCAATATACAAATACAAAATATAAATGGGGATAAAGAAGAAAGGCATCGGGAAAACGAGAAAAGGACACACGATTTTTTAATATAAAATATCACGGATTCTTTTTGAAAAACACTATAGATTCTGCTCTAAAATCATAGAGTTCTTGCGGCTCGCGTGAAGACCTATTTAACACCTCTGTTTTCAAAATTACTTTATTTCGGGGCCTTAATCTCTTGTGTAAACCAGGCATCTAGGGATAACATCCTATCAATTAAAGACTAGTGCGTGCGCATGCCCCGAAAATTTCACTTGACTCTCCGCGACAGTTTATTACCCCGCGAAGGTGCCCCTATAACTCTTCAGATACACAATGATACCCGATGCAGTTTCCTAGAAAAAGGGATAGATACAGAATGATATAACCTCTTTTGATGAAATGAGCTGACAAAAATGAACACCTGCATGTTACGGAGCACCCATGACTGTTTACTTTCCGCTTGAAGGTGCAAAAAGGACGCTTTCAAAGTTTATAATACAACTAAATGTAAATAGGTCAATTGTTTTAACGTAGCAAGAGCGGGAACATCGAAATCTGTCAACTCTGTAGGTATGCTGCAATTTGTTTTGCGATTTAAATACCGAAGGCTGCCGACATCCTAAATCAATATAATCAATGTATATTTATACGAAACACTATTATTGGTACATATTTACTGTTGTCAACCGTCGCCTTGGCTTAGTTGATTGTATTTGTTAGCCTAATAGTCCAATTCCATCTTATCCGTCTTTTTTTCCTGTAAAAATGCCACAGCTTTCACGTTTCTAGCTTAGATATAGAGCGTTCTAAATCATCAATATTCTCCCCACACATCGCTAGAGACTTGTGAGATCTCTTGAGAGAACCCCTTTTCGCAGTTTTCCCGTATTAACAGCGCACGGTGTTCTCCCTTAATCGGTTTGTAGCCGGTGGCGGGCAAGCCATATGCAGCCAGATGACTAACGTTAAGAAATCTCTGAAACGCTCCGAGGATTGGCATTCATGGGCACGACAAGATTCAAAGATGGCACAATTGTCACATCTTATCTTTTACCAAATAAAACAACTGCGCTATGCAGAATACAAAAAGAATTACACGAGTGATATCGGTGGTACTTGTTTAAAAGAAGATATACCATTGTACTATTGTCTCGTACCATTTTACAAATGTTCAACAAATGGAAGAGAATGTGATTAGCTTTTAATAGAGAGTACGAATTTGTACACATTTTGCCCAATGCGGGATCCATAATACGTAGCATGTAGTGCATCGTATTTATCTCGTTACCCGCCAGAAGGTGTGGAAAAGAAAACGCAATTTCCTGCCAGCGCTCAGCGTTTGTCTTGATTCCCTGGCATTTACTTTACATCGTCTCGGTAATGCGTTTTCTGTAAAACCCTAGCCTATATGCGCATTAAATATTAAACAAACACTAAATGAACCATTTTGACTCAGAATAGTTAACAACATCCTTTTTAAGTCATTACATCAACCATTTTGACTGAGAATATATAGCTAACAACATATTCTTTTTAAGTCATTACATTTTCAACGGGATTTGCACTATTTCTGTAAAATATTTCTCGTCATGTCCGTTGTATTTTAACTACGCTCATGGCTTTGAATCCAGTTTTTTCCTTATCTTTAACGTGTTTATCGGGTAAAATCGATAGAGCTCGCACATACCATACGCGACGAGTATGCAGTTCGTTAGTCCCAATGAGCCGCACCAATTTGATTATCATACCCACCTACCGAATACTCACCGGAAAAGAGAACGCTTTTGAAATTTCCATTCCAAGGCAAATACTCGGGAAGCCGCGCTGCATTATTATAGCATAGCAGTGTCGTCTGGGTGATGTGATATAGCCTATCATACAACTGTATACTGGTTTATTTATATTATTTTGACAGGCAAATACCCCTTATAAAATAGTAACGTTACAATATGGAAGGAATTACTGAAATGATTTGCTTTTCTGTTGTGTGAAACGTCAATGTCATTATTATTTAAAATGATCTTGTCAATTCAACACCTGTCATATCAATTCTGTTACTAAAAGTCACTGACTTCAACTTACTGTACTCCCAACTACGTCTGTAATTAAAGCTGGGGGGAATATACTGAATAACTCCGAACTATGTTTTTGAATGAATTTATACTCTATGGTGTTAAATTAAAATGTTGATATCTTGTATATTTGAAATATTTAAAGACAAATGATACCGATTTATTTTTAGGGTTATCCTGGCTTATCGACTTGGTTGTCTGGATATATTTGTGATGTTATTACATGTTATTATTATGTGCTTGATTATTTTTGTATTGTTGATGTCGATTTTGCCGAATAACAAATAAATAAATAAATAAATAAATTAGAAAAGAACCCGCCTACTGAATAATCATTGAATATTTGATATTGCAACGCCCTCTATTGAAATAATTGTTAAATAAACGTGAGAATAAATGGATGCCAATGACTTTAACATGTTTATTGTTAATTGACATGGTGTTATTGCCATGATTGTCAAGTTATTTTCCCGGTTATTTTCATGAAGTTGTAAAGTTGTCGTTAATGTTGTGGCTGTTATTGTTATTTGTATGGTAGTTTGTTGATGTTTGCTATATTGTTGTCGCTGCTAAACACTCGAGGAATTGTTATTCTCACCTGAAGATGTTGAGAAAGAGAGAAGCAAATAATAAAATTTGGTCATATTTTAATATGCCCCGACATTTTTCGGAACCTTTCCTATATTTTAAAAATTGAGAAAAGAAATGCCTTATATTGATATGTGTGACCCTGTGTTTCAATGAGGTAGCGTAGAAAGTATGTGGAGGATTGTTATATCGCGCAATCCAATTTTTTTTATCAATACAGTCATTTGTTTGTTTTGCAAATTTTTGCAGAACGACTCAACATCAGATAATAATAACAATAATAATAATAACGCTAATGATAATAATAATAATAATAAATAAGACTCATATCAAACCGCAAGGAAACACAATGCGCCGCACCGAGATAAAACAAATACATAATCACAAAATCCATAATTTACAAAATTAAGAAAAAAACAATTTAACCCTTCCGCTTCTATTAACTGCATAAGAAGGCATTAACAAATCTACAAAGTCACATATAGAATGGCAGTCGATAGTACACGTAGATCATCATACAACTTGGTAATTATTGTTTGTTTTATCATTGAAAAACATTTCAGTATCTGTTGCGCAGTAATTGTCTTGATTCCCAAGACAAGATAAACAGATGCGATAGCATGCTATAAGATGTTTGGTTGTAAGACAGAGCAGCTGTGATAAATGACCTGTCAGTTTGAGTACCATCAGATATGTTGACACTTTCATCTTTATCAGTCTTGTCGTCTCCCATATGAGACCCGTTCCCACGAAACCAGGAAAAAAGGCCATGTGATAGTAATGCTATGTAATCACACGCCTGTCTCCGTGAAAAAAGTTCGAACAATTATTTTAAGATTTTATAGCGAATTTGAATTAAAAGTTTTAAAATTATGTATCACATTTGATAATTGTTTGTCTTGTTCTTCAAAACTCAATATTTCACTCATTTTCTCACTGACCTTTGACAACGTAGTTGGACTGTATCTCAAATACCGTCCTGGCGACTTTGTCCTGGTTTGAGGGAGCAGGTCACATTATATTACACTCCCTTGTCCGTGTGCGTCTTAAGGTGTACATCAACAAAACAGGATGGGTTGAACTTGTCAGTTTGTTGTGCCCATCGTTGTAGAGTGTAAGACCATCTGGCACATAATCATCACGATACGTTTTGCACTTGGTTTGCCCACGGGGGGATACTTGAGTGTTATGTTACGCGTTTAATGTTAACAGATATTTTTGTAATTGTTTGGCTCAAATGAAAAATAACAAGGGATCGAGTTGAAGAGAAATACCTTTTTGATTACAGTACTGATGATGAGCAAGAGGAGACTTATGTAACTTCAGTGGACAGGAGTAACCGAATCATGTGTTTTTTGGCCTATGAAAATGATTACAGAACTTACATAAGAGGTTATTGCATAAACATGTTCAGGGGCCCAGACAATAATGATATACGTGTTTTTCCTTACAAACGCCAATACACAATCCACTCAAGACTTTTCCCTGTATGCGATTGTTTTACTTGTTTATGTCGACTATAATTGTCGCATGACATTTCCGTCAATCTTAAACAAATCTAGATTATTCTAAATTAAACCTAACACATATCCAATTTGTTTACCGGTAATCAAAATGTATAATGTAGAATTCCTGATCAATATCAACAATGTTCGACATGTTCGTCACCAAATTCCAGACACTAATTCAGTATCATTGTAACGCTGAATGACTATAGGATGACGTAGGTCAGTTTCTTTGTTGTGTCATTAACTGTGGGACCTCAGAATTGTCTCCTTTTGACAACCCCCAGAAGAGCTACCTACCGATTGGTCAGAAAGATGGATACATCATTTATTGCACCAATGAGAGACACTGTTAGAATAAGTGTATCCTTGATAAGGATAGGAATGAAATATTTTTGAAGCAATATTTAAATTGGTTATTCAAATAAGTATATCTTGAAATTAACCAATAATAAATAGGCAGGTAGTGCCCAGGGGGTTAATCAGAATAAGTTATGTATGGATCCCATTCCAGTCATATGGGTGTGTGTGATATACAGGGTGAGTCAAAAAAGAAGTTGCACGGGAATGAAAATAAATGTACACATAATAATAAATAATAATAATAATGCATTTATAATGCGCCATCTATCTAGACAACCTATTCCGAGGCGCAAACATTAAAACAAATAAAAACAAACAGTTAAAATATAAAAACAATTACATAAGTCAATCAGTCAAATCATAAGCAATCTTAAACAGATGAGTTTTTAAAGTCTTTTTGAAACTATCAAGTGAATCACAGAATCGAAGATCTGAAGGAAGTGAGTTCCACAGTTTAGGTGCACAAGCATAGAAAGCCCGGTCGCCATATGAAGAATGTGTCCGAGGAACTGAGAGAAACTGTTTATCTGACGATCTGAGGCGACGTAATGGAATGTGTGGATTGAGAAGATCGCTGATATAAGAAGGTGTCATGTCATGTAGGGCTTTCCAGGTTAGGAGAAGAAGTTTGAAATGGATGCGATACCGAATAGGTAACCAATGGAGACACATGGTCATTCTTATTCAAATGAGATTAAAGCCCGGGAGTTTCAAACACAGGTGGGAATGGTGTGCATAAAATAAATAATCAGTGACTACATATAAGAAAATGATCAAACATTGAAGGCCCACTTAAAACGGTTTAGCCACCTTATAGGACAAACATCAGCCATCATAGCCTCTCCATAACCACATTTTGCTGCCTGCCACTTAGAGTGGATAGATTTCAAGAAGATTAAGCGTTCTGTGGACAGCTAAAAAAGGGGTTCTTTTTATTAATACAGGCATAGCTCTTGATACAATTGATCGATTTCAATTATTCCTTTTGTCATATGAGCTGAATAACTGCTCTTTGAATACGTGCCTCATTGGTTTGTCAAATTTGTTTGGTCTATTTTTAAACAAATATTCATTCCCGTACAACTTGTTTTTTACTCACCCTGTAGTATGGTCAGTTTGTAATGATTTAAAACTGTGACATGAGAAAAGGTGTTTGATATTAGTCGATCTTTTATTGATCTTCTACGTAGATGTTTATAGCTGGTCATGATAACCTTCATTTTGATTAATTTTTAGATATCTGTAATAGCATCATTATAATTAATTTCATTCAATTACTATATCGACTAACCACTTTGGACGCGTAAAACATTTGCATTAACCGCAAACACGCATGACAACACGCAGGCTAGAGAATAAGTGAGCAAAACACGTTGAAATCAATTTTTCTTTAACCTTCTTACATTATATCTAGGTAGGTCAATTGTAAACGGATTGAATCCGTATATCATTCAGTTTCAACATGACACCCACACCACGTTCCAAATTTCGAAATATGTAATAGAATTTAGGAACTAGAGTGAATAAAAATACATACAGATAATAACCCACTATATTCTCTTTAAAAGAAAAGTAAGTTTATTCACAGATTAAGATAAACAAATCCACATGGCATATTGAGTGATTTGAATTCAAGATGCTTAACACTTTCCACGCGACTATTATTTTTTACCACATACATACTGATTTTTCAGAAACCTTTCGCAATTTTCAAAGTCTATCTCAAGGATTACTGAACCAATACTATAGGCATGTTTGTACTTATTTCAATGCATTTCACATGGTGTTTCCAAATATGGTTATGAAATTTAACAATTTTGACATTTTTGAAACATTTTGTGACATTTTGGAATGTCGTCTGCAGCTGCCTGCCGCGTACAACATTTCACAAAATGTTTCAAAAATGTCAACATTATTAAATTTCATCGCCATATATGGAATCACCATGAACATAAGTACAAACATGCCTAGTATTGGTATAGCAATTATTGAGATAAACTTTGAAAATTGGGAGAGGTTTGTGAACAATCTGTTTCGTAGATGTTAAAACGCGTGGAAAGTGTTAAACGTGATTCATGTTGGCACAGCCGACCCAAAAGATTTCATAGTAATAGCTTACATATGGTGGGGAGACATATCTGATAGCAAATACGACCCACATGAGACTAGAGACAAATCCCTCCCTGCACATGCCTCCTAATACTATTTTAGTTATTTCCGTTGGACAAAAAAAGCACACTGTATATATCATCGCATAAGCGTTTTCTATTATAGGGATGCATTAAATAAAAAAACGGGAGGCTATAAAGATATATCCAATAAATCATAAACTCAATATAATGATATTACACAATATATTCAAATACAGATCCTCTCCAAATAAATGGTAAGTACAGCGCGGCAGACACGCTGAAATATGATATGAAGTGTTTGCCATTAGCCGGGTGGGCAAGTGCAAAACAAACACGCGAGAGAATGGGGATGCTCACGAAAAAACCGTTTCGTGTGGCATGTGATATAAATAAAATGAGATATTATAATGGAATCGTTTTATTGAACTCAGTTTTATTGAACAGCGTAAAGGTACCTGAACTTTGAAAAAGACAATGACACGGATCCGTTCTATTTTTAGTGCACTTTGAAAAAATTAGTTAATAAGTGTAATGTTATGACAAAAAGACATTCATTGTGCAAAAACAATTTAGCCAACATAGTATTAGCTCTTAGTAACATAACGGATGCGTCGCAAAATGCAAGCACGTCACTTTTATTGAGTTGTTGTTTAAATTTTATCACGTATTACGCCAACATATTTTGTAGCAAACAATCAGCTGTTCAGAATCATCGATAAATAATCAAAATAAATTGTCATGCGAGATTATAACAACAAGAATAACATGCCATTGATTATATAGACAAAAAGTTCTTCCGCTCACGGATTAATACCTTCCGTGTAATTATCCGTGTAAGTTGATTAATTACATTACAAATGCAAATAATTAACTCGCTATCACACTCGATTAAATGATGACTTGCTAACGAAAAGGTTCGCACAGGGGTGTGTCTTATGGGTGAAAAGTACGATACACGATGAAACATTAACCCGACTACATGTTGGTTCGGCCATTCGAAGGGGAGGAGGGAGGTATAAGAGAAAAGAATAATCTTAAAAGACCTCCCCTCCCTCTTTCAATTTTTAAAAATCATTGAGTTTCTAATACTGAAATCTTATGGCTGATGGACCTAACTGATTATTGATCAATAAGTTGCTGTTATTGTGCTTTTTAAAATATTTGTTTCCTCTATTGAGGTCAAGACTCAAATATTTAAATTAAAAGGGCCTTCAAAGTTTTCCTGATGCTGCTGAAAGATAATGGCAATATAAATGTTTCATGAAGACAGTGTCAGTTTAGTAAAAATTTAAATGAAAACCGCCCTCAATTGTCTTTCTGCGAAGGCTGGTGGCACGCGAAACTAACGATTGATTTTACCTGGCCTGATACACAGTGATTTCGAAGGTGAATGTTTTTTTAACTTCATAATGTTGATGTCACAGCGGTCGCTGGTTTGAAACATCACAGCTTCTACCCCTCTCCTAATTATCTTCACATGATGTCACACGTACTGTTGCTTACGTAACTTAAAAATTTAATATATAATTTGCTCCGTGCCATCTTGCAGTTAAACTGATTATGGCTTTACATGTTTTCACTTGAACATCCCTACTAATGGGTATATAATTTCATATTTTAATTACTTATGAGATTCTAAGACAACACGGGTAGGTTGTTTGAAGTTCAAAATTCGCACGCCTCATTGCTAAACCAAAGTCGGCTGCTTTCTTTCGATCTCGCGGTCAGTAAATCTTCGTTTCCCATCGGGTTCACGATACCGGATCAGCAGTCATAGGGGAGATGTGCCACAAAGAACTCGACGGATCTGTAAAGACGTCAATGGTTATTAACCTAAACGATTTAATTGAATATTTAATAACACGAGCAACGATCAGACGTACGCGTGTAAGATGTAGTATACCGTTAATAATTATAAACACATTGGGGGAATCTGCCATGATATTGCAGGCTTAGTAATTGAATTTTCAATATTTATAGTTAAAATATTGTTGAAACCATCTTTTTGCCACTTTTACCTTTGAACTTAACTTGCTACCACTGTATTTTTTTAAAATATCGCTTCATATATAGGTTTACACATGAACATTAGAACATTTTGTAAGCATCTCAGTTTGCTCATTTTCGTCTTATCTCAGTTTGCTCATTTTCGTCTTGCTTATGGCCATCAACGGATTTCAATAATCTAAAAATTCCATATAGAGAACCAGTTAAATATATATTATTGTAAGTTATGTGAAAACAAGCATGAAGGCATTACATTAGGATGAGAATGATAATCATGACTTTGATCACTGGTTTGCCGGTTACCATGAAGTATCTAAAAACGTTATCACGGGAGCTTGGAATTTTGCATCCACGTGACTAAAACGTTCGTGTGATTCTTTGTTTCCAAAATGAAAATGTTTTAGATTCGATTGAACGAATTTATGACACATTCCCTTGCTGAGGGGACTAATTTTGAAAGTTGGTGCAAGTATCTGTTATTCTGATTCTGGGAATCTTTTCATTTTATAACAACTCTTCTGTTTGTTTTTTCAGTCTCCATTTATTAACTTGCTGCTTTTATTCGGACTCATAAGTTGATACGGTTCTCGCTATTGTTAAAATTAAATATCACAAAACTTGAGCTGTTCAAAATTATTGGGATTTCATCTCGCAGTCACAATTAATTATATGTATGAATATATGAAGGAAATATATGACACGATAGTCATTCTGCTTTCGGGTTAAGGACTAACTACAAATCAAGTATGTATGGTTCAAACGTATAAGTGACTTGTACATAAGACTTATACGATAGTCGCCTAAGCAATATTTTGCATCATGATAAGTGCATGGATACAATGTTTGGATACAATATTTTTGATCCGGACCTTTTATTAAATTATATTATATTATTGGGGAAACGTATATGTACGTATATAGAAAAAGATGTGCAGGTTTACGGCCGATTTTTCAAGTATTCAAGGGCTTAGATCATTTTATGTTCCAAGTTGAAAATCATATTGCCATTGGAAAGGGAAGATTATATAAACACAATAAAAAATAGGGTTTATATAAAAGGTGGAAAGACAATAATTAAATACTAAATGTTCATATATATTATTGTTTCCTGTATGACAAATACAAATAAATAGTTGGTGCGCCGGCATCAACAAAAAGAAGAAGAAAAAAGGTGCAAGCACCCATATAAATTGTACTGGGATCAATGCAATTTGTATTATAACGGAAATATTTAAGTTTGTCTCAGTTCAAAATATTACTTAGGCGACTATCGTATAAGTCTTACGTATAAGTCACTTATACGTTTGCGCCATGAGTACTAGTTTCGCAGTGCGGCCAAGTCATTCGGGAAACATGTATGGAGAAACACACACAGAATAACATTCGACCGGATGCACGTATGTTTAGTTGGCTTCCATCAGGCAATACCGAAGAGAGCAGTGCTCACATTTGCACGTAGAATATACAAACCTATTGAGAAGGATGGCGTGAACAGGGAACTGATGGAAATGTACCAACATAAAAGGGATTATGGTTACACAAATACTAAAGATACTTCGTAATCAAGGCCCGTATCGCCGAGATGCATCTTGGCAGACGACGCGACTAGGATTCCCATGTGTTATCGCTTGTGTAGATGAAAATGGAATGTAGACATGGCGTTTAAATTTATGTTGTCCCGTAAATAGTTCTTACCTGACTAGCTTGTTTGGGAACCTTCCCTTGCAACTGATATCCTAGCAAAGCATCACATTGTGTTCTCTAGGTGTTCAACAACCTAAGGCCACACAGCCAAACTATTTAGTACGAATCTGACTACCGGCAGACCGGCAGCCTGAAGATGAAAGGAAATAATTGATTGCCGACACTTTGGAACCCGGTAGTATATTTTACCGGAATAAATCGTATTGAAAACTGAAAACCATCGCTGATGACGTCACAGTACCAGGCTGCTGTTAGTGGGTTTCGACTAGTACGTGTGGCTCATACGAATAAGTTACTTGTACGATAGTCGCCAAATAAATAGTTTGCAACACCATACGTGCAAGCACAAGTGAAAGTTGCAAATAGTTTCATAATAATATACAACTATCTCAGTTCAGGTTGCGTGTACGTACAGTGATGGACAGTATTGACTATCGTATAAGTCTTTCGTACAAGTCACTTATTCGTATCAGCCATACGTACTAATTTTGCGGTGCTTCCTTACCAATATCTTGAACAACTCGGCTTCACCTGTCATTAAGTGTCCAAATCAATCTGAATCTGAAATAGTTATTTTCGCTCTCTGGTTGGAAGAAACTTACATAGTTGCACAGCGACATTGGTAGTAGTAAAGGTGTCATTGGATTAAGGTACGAAACAGGGTTCAAAAGATAGGTCGTCATGTATTGGTAGAGTAAATACTTTTAATGAGCTCAATTATGGTTTCTTTTGCCTTGGTTAATGACTTTGCTGTCAAATGGACATGAATGATGTTATCTGTAAAGGCCTCAGCATACTTACTTACTCCACAACGCTCCAACTCTATTTCACGCTCTCACACGCGTATTTTAGATTGTTCATGATACAACCAGGAATTATACTAATTTTGGGATAGGAAAGTACTATACTGTACATGTGTATAAAACCGGTCCCGTTTAGATAAATTT
This sequence comes from Ophiura sarsii, assembly GCA_035610835.1. Classification (NCBI taxonomy): domain Eukaryota; kingdom Metazoa; phylum Echinodermata; class Ophiuroidea; order Amphilepidida; family Ophiuridae; genus Ophiura; species Ophiura sarsii. Next base: position 40,914,412 of record CM069452.1, on the reverse strand, counting down.
AAAAAATGCAACAGCGCCATTTTATGATTCCCACAGGAATGAAAGGGATTTTTAGAATTGCATCAAGTCCGTAGAACACAAACAATGACGGTATGGTGTAAATTGAGAAAATTAATTCCAATACATAAAATAAGTAATACAAAAAATACATAAAATAAGTAATACAAAAAATAAGTATCATATATTCCAGGCTTGTAAAAACCGTTCGGCATGAACGTTTTATCATAATTTTTCAAAACCGCACAATTTTTGGGGAATGTTCCCAACAATTCGGTGTAAACTTCAATTAAGTCTATGCCTCAGCAGACGACACACATCGGGTTTAACAGCGCCACCAACAATATGACATTCACCAAAGTTAACTGAAAGTAGCTTCAGATTGGCAAGTTGAGTTGCATACCCCTGATACAACACGCGGGTACATACAATAATTACGCCATTTAAACACGTATAGGGGCCAATGTGACACGCGTTGCGGATGCAAACGCAAACGCGACCGCTCATTCTCATCTAAAAACAACATTAAATTGACAACTGTATTTATAATATTACACTCGATTGGAGAGCAAAACAAGAGTACTATTTCGAAAAGAAAACTGAAACTCATCATTTTTTTACATACTCGTGAATTGGGTATACGGTTTAGTTTCTTTTGGTTCGTATATAAATAGCCCGATAAGTATAGGTTGTATCGAGTTTAATTGTAAATGTGTGAAAATGTATGCAAGCCCTGTAATACTGATATGGGTCTAGACGGTTATAAAGCTAAGTTAAACATGTTAAATGGTTGTATCACCTAAACTGACGACAAAAGAATATTCATCGGATATGTGAAACCGGATGTAAGGCCAAATAAAAAAAGGTTCGTCTCAGATTATAGCGCACGTATCTTTTGAAACTCGCATATCACCGCATAACCTTTTTTTTAAAACTTTCTTTCTTGAACTTTTGAAAATGATGATGTGAGCCAAGTTATGACTGTATGGAATGTTTTTCCAATACTAAAACAGTATTTGAACTCAAGAAAACCATTGATTCCAGTGATTTATTGGAATTTACTTCTTAATTTTAATTTCATATTGTGAAGTACCATATCAGCTTTAATTCTTGCTTCACAAAGCCCGGCTGATGCTAAAAAGGGGAGGGGGAGACAACGCATTTCGCATAGCATTTTAGTTTTAAAAAAACTCGCATTTCGGATAGCATTTTTTCAAGGTTCTTCTGAGACAAACCATTATTTTGCCTAACCGTTTATACCACGCGGCGACTGGTAGAATACCATAAATTATGCAAAATAGTTCTTTTCAGAAAATTATTTCAACTTTCAAAGCCTATCGTAATAATTACTGACTACTGAGACAATTAGACATGTTTGTACTTTTGTTAATGTATTTCCCATGACGATTCCAAATATCGCAATGAAATTGAATTATTTTGACATTTTTGAAACATTTTGTGAATTGTTCAACTGTCGTCTGCTGTCGCATGTCGCGCGTTATATACTGACTATGTAACGGAGACACCCACACACTGTGTATAATCGTCAGACGCCGAATCTTTACCACAGGTGTCATATTATATACCATGGAAGTTACTTCCATGTATATACGTAGAGGGTTTTATGTATATTTTTTAGGAATTTGGTTTCTATGTTGATAGTTATGCCATGTAATCACATGTCTGTCTCTGTGAATCTACAAATGAAAATATTTGTGAATCAATTATGTACCGACAGTAAACGCTGATTTCTAGGTACGCGTATGCCTGGTTCTCCGCCCTTTTCTTTTGACACATTTGTTGAATTAATACACGTTTTCAACATGTACATTGATTATGACTATACATAATCAATATTGAATATAGTAGGTGATGTTCCAGACACCCGATACATATGTAACATGGTAGCTAAACACGGAATATAGTTACAAAATCCTATGCTGATTACCATAACTGAATATATCTGGTAACCTTTTGATACAGAGAGACCGTCATCGTTACAGGAAGCCCGTGAACAAGGAACTAATGGAAATGTATCAATAAAAAAGAGCAAGAAGCGGGGATTGAGGTTACACAAACACTAAATATACTTCCTTAATCAAGGACTGTGTCACCAAGATGCATCATGGCAGATGAAACGAGTATTTGCCCTAGTATTAGTTATATTAATATTAAAGGTATCTAAAATCTAAAATATTTTAAAATTTTAGACCGTCACCCCCCAAAAAACAACAAATAAAATCTGTAATTGGATTAATGCATTTTGTGCTATCCCCCCAGCATTAAAGGGGCACGAAGTAGTGTTCAAGATTTGTTAAAACATTTTTTTACAAAAACACAGCAAAACTTGATTAAAACAATACCATCGCTATTTATTGAACCTTTTCTTAAAACGCCCTCTATGTAAATATGGTTCGCGTTATGTAGGCTATCACGCATACTGCCGGGGGACACTGTATGACGTAAAATTCCATAGTATTTTTTAAAAATGTCTCTGAATATTTCCGGCTCTATATCTCAGAAACAGAGAGCCAGAACAATATTCCATCGTGTTTACCTTGGGTGATCTTTTCCGCTAGTTGCACTCTCCTGTTATTTTCATGAGATCCAACTTGTTTTGATCCATGCGTGTGGGCGTCGCCCGTTATAAGGACGCTCATGGGTCATTAATTGCACCAGATACCTGCGAAACGATCATAGAAGCATGGATATACGATGGATATTTTGAAAATCGATCCAGAAAGATCAAAGCGCCATAAAACAAAAATAACAAATCTACCTTTGTACATGTATATAATTACATCAGGATTGTGCAATGTTCATAGAAGATTATGTAAACATTGTGATGTAAGCAAATCCAATATTTATATTTTACTCACGTTCAAATGTGTTTTCATTTGAGTTTTCATTATGTCGGTCGAATAATTTCATCAGTAATGGCTGATCTACTTGCTTTTCCAAGAGACCTGTTATCATTCTGGTTCCCAAGATGCACCGTTGTCATGAGTGGATCGGTAGCAGAAAAGGGATTTTTTTGTTGAATATAAGCAAACGAACTTGAGAGTTGGTATAATGAATCTGAGCCACATCAATAATCGAGACAATGGTATTTGTTCTTTTAATCATATGTGCGATATGCTCTTAACAAATATGCACCCTGGTAACGAGAATGGTAACAATACTTATAAAAGGGCAATGCAGCTGTCACTGATAAGGTTATCCAGCTGAGATAACAAAACTGTCTACATAAACGTGTTTAAAATATTGGTGCAGAACTAGTTGTAGCAGACAATTGATAAATATCTATTCAGGCATGTCAAATTCAGATTTGGCTACTTTTCATGCGGAGAGTATTAGTCATAATCTACCTAATTATGTTGATAGTTAGTTCAATGTGAGCAGAAAAACATATTTTCATCCATATTAACCATGACAAACCACAGAATATGAAATATCTTAATATAAGATGTATTATACACAATTCATTGATGTACATGTATCCTATAAATCATCATTGGAATCTCAAAGGCAGTTTTTTTTATGTGAAAATCCAATTCTTGTCCAAAATTGGCCAAATTGGATTTGTACTCTTGTTTCTGAATTGATCATGTTTCGGGAGTTAAGAGGTGGAACTTAATTGGATTAAGTGTATTTGAAAGAGGACAGATAGGGCTTACCAGAATACTATTGTTTTTAAACACACAAAAATGGGATGTATTTTTAATTATTTTTCTATCTCACGGGACACTTTTTGACACACCCTGTATGTTGTTCTCACATTCCTTTGAATGGACATACAACAGAATGTCGAAACGGAATCGTACAATAACCGTCATTTACCATCATTTGCAGCGTAATTTACTCGGTTTTCGATTACTTGCAGATTGAAAACGATTCTCATTGAACTAGGTCGAAAGTACCTCTCAGAGTGCAATTGAAGTTGTCGATTTCGTCTTGTTCGTGCTTTCTCTCCGCCATATTCATTTGGACAATCATTATATCTGCCCAGCGCTTGTATGTGATGCCTATCACAGACAGTATAAATCAATTCTAAGTTCTACTGAGCACGGGATGCTATCCCAATACTATACAAAAAGGAACTCGCATAAACGTATGGTTTTCAAAAAGTATCAAGACTGCTCTAAAAATAAAAGAAAACAACTTGAATCCATATTAAGTAGTCTGGCAAATGCTTTATGTAATGAACAGGTGGAATATGATGAAATAAAATCGATGCACGCTTTCAATGGAGGTTCTTTAGAGTGTTAAGCAAAAGAAGAATTTACCATAAAGTTATCTATGTATTTATGGTCGTACATGACACATCTTCAACACCAAATCAAATTATTAATCAAACAAAATATGTTATTCTATTTTGTTATCAACACTCTCATCCAATATTGTTTCAGCAATTTTGTAGTTTGATAATTTCGTTGTAAGCCTTCTGGATTGTTAGAGTCTATTCTATTGACTCTGTCCTATTTCTCTCATGAAGATATTCATGCAAATATTGATGAACGAATCCATCTACTCATCGCGGGTGACATCGTTGCAACACACACCGGAAATTATATTAAGTTGTCGACGATGTGAAGTTTCAGATAACGACAGATATTGATTAGCAAAAAATAAAACTGAAAGGTACACACTAGACAGATTGTGCTGTCTCAAACAGGATTCCCAGGATTTCGCAAGTCAGTCAAGTTGTGACATACACATACGAATTGTCAGATATTGCATTTTGTAACTTAGTGTTGATTAATAGGGGAGAGATGCTTTTTATTAAACAGCCTGTTTTGAAGAATTCTTGTTCAATGCAAATCAATCAGATTAGAGATTTATCCATCGCAATCTTAAGCAGAAATCTTCATGACAATTGGCATAATCGTGAATGTCAATTGCATTTTGTGGTGTGTAAAAGCTGACATACCACTTGAACATGGAATGATGGTATAAGAATTGACAACCTAATAAAATGATATCACATTCATGTCGCTCTTGTCAATACCCATCAGATCACTGAGATCAGCGTGTCTACATGTGTCGATATTGTTTATTGAGTGTGCAACCCATGATGACAGTGTGCCCTCCTTTTTACTTAACCATTAATAAGCAGCATTGTAAGGAAATAATATTTATCCGATACATATAGCATGAGGTAAATGAAAGTATATCGTTAAACCTCGTCGGAATATTGGGAACCGTGCTCTCAGAAACAGGTCATTCAAAACCCGAGACGTTCTTGATGTAAAAGGGCATTTTCATTTTCTATAATACTGTACGTCTTCTCCATCTGATTATAATTGTTACATAACACTTATATGAGATAAGTAATAGAGACGTCCCAAGTTTTGGATTAGCTGCCAACACAAACATATTTGAGGTTCGAACCCACAACCCTACTCATCCAATACAAGGTTCGAACCCACAACCCTACTCATCCAATACAACGTGGTGAATGATCTCCAAACTATAGTATAACCTCTACGTGAATGTTAACTTGAAAACATAACGCGCATTTTTAGTCGAGAATTACTTGAACTATAGAGTTCCCTCCAAAATGGCCGCTGATCCAACATACGAAATTTCCCCTAAATAATGTATAGTTAGCCGTTGCAAGTGTACGCTTCGACTTTGCGAAGGAATTTTTCTTGATTTAATTTTCGAATCTATTGATTAGATTCAAGTATGTATATGGAGATAAGCATTTTGTGAATGCTTTTGAATGTAGACTGATAGAGATGGCTCTCACCGTCCATTAACATAACATCAAATGTGAACGTTCTTTTGTTAAAGGAGGTGTCCCGCAAGCATAAAAGTGTGCATTATATGTTAGGAAAATAACTGTCGAGCCCAACTTTTGTAATTATATAGAACAAAACACCACACTTATGACAAAAACAAATAAAAACCGCAATCTATCAGCATGCACTTTTTAAAATTCGCGGCGATCGAAAGCCCCAGTGTTGATGATGTCATAGTTATACAATGCACATCCGCAAATTTGAGCATCGATACCCATGACGTCATCGACACCGGGACTTTTGATCGCCGCGAATTTTAAAAATTGCATGTTGAGTGACTGGCAGTTTTTATTCAGTTTTGTGACTAGTTTTGTGTTTTGTTCTATATAATTACGTAATTTTGGCTCGATAATTATTTTTCTAACAAATAATTCTCAATGTTGTGCTTGCGGGACCCTTCCTTTAACACACAGCCGTGCTATTCGATGTCATCTCAACATAGAGTTAAACATTCAAATAAACCATACGACATGCAGCAGTGTCCTCCAACAACATTGATAGTACCGGACGTTCATGAATTAATCAAGCTATCAAAACTTGCATATTATGATTTAGTCCGATTTTCTTTAAATATTTATAGGCCAATATATTGCCAATGACACATGTCAGAACCATGGCAACAAAAGTGTCAACTGAATTCATCTAAAACATATTCATATAATATTGAATGGCTTTGAGTGAGATACAAGAATATTTATATATCGAGTGCAACATATTCTTGTATCACACGAAAACAAAACATTCAATATTATTATTATTATTATTATTTTAAAAAGACGATTAAAAAAATGCGACCTATTATTTACAAATGCGCAGTTACCGCGCAGTTACCGCAGTATACCCCAAAATTGATAGGATCCGTAGGTTAACTAAAGGGGTAGTTGCAATAGTAATATTTCATGACGTTATGAGTGTACCACCATGCCAATTAAAATAATAATACAATGTAAGTAAGGTGAATGTAGATTATGGGTACGTGCCATCGAATTTAACAATATTTAATAATGTCTATAAAATGTCTATAAAATTCAAAAATCTATAAATTCTATAAAAGTCTATATAGTCTAGGTCTGTTAAAAAACCAGCAACTTACATTTCGAATGGTGAAATGACAACCTAATTAAGTGATACGACATTCACACACTCGTGTCGAAACTCATCAGATCAGTGTGTCAATTTGTGTCGATACTGTTTATTGTGTGTACGACCCCTGGTGACTTTGTGCCCTCCTTCTTAACTGTACCATTGAAATAAAAGAGGAGATTTTGTCGTATTCATAAAGTTACAATTTGTCTCGTATTTTTATCTGATTTCAGAATGAAAAGAGCCAGATTGTCACGATCAATGCTTGGATGAACATGGTGAGTAAGATGTTGGAACAACTGGTTCTCAAGGGTCCTTTTGTCCTCTCATATATGCGGACCCCAAAAGGTTCTCTGAAGACTGTAGATATAAAATAATCACTTTCCTGAAATAATTCAGTTTTTCTAGATTCTCAAAAGAATCAATAATCAAAAAGGTTCTTTAATTTTTTTTCAAATTCTTTTAATAATAAAGAGCCATATCCAGTTCTATAATGAACCATCTTTGTTTTTAAAAGTTCCATAACATTTTAAAGGTTATAAGGAAGCTTTTTCTCTAACCTACAAAGAGAGTATTTGAACATTTTCTTAAAAGAGCTACAAATGGTTTTGTAGAATCAAACCTGGTTCAGTGACACATTTTTGGAAACTCTTTTTAGTCATTTTCTTTAGTAGAGAATACTGCCGGTTCTCCATAGAAGAAAACACTTTCATTTCTTAGAGTGTATAATTGTTATAGTTCAGTCTAGTGCGATTCGCGAGAAATATGTGATTTTAATCTCTCCGCGCCAAAAAAGTAAACCAAACATACGATTTTGTCATGCGCACGGATATCCTGCACGGTGCGCACATTAGCGAGTGTTGTGCTCGCCCACGCTCTTCTGTATAAAGTCGCTGCTTATAGCAGGATAGCCAATTTGGAACTGACTGAACTATAGCATGTCATGTAGTAGTTAAACATTCGGTTTACGAGTAGTTCAAGTGACAGAATTGATCAAAATCACGCATTGTTTAAATATATGTTACACTTTCGCGCAATTCTTTTGACGCAATATGATACGTTCTATCAGGTGTTTAGCACATAATATACAGGGAGATGTAAAAGCATTCGTGAACAAGTGTTTTTTCTGCAACCGTGCAACCTTTCGCACAACTTAAATATAGGCTACTCTGCAACGTGTACTTCTTTTTGGTATATGTGTGCCGCCAAGGATTTTGAACTATGACCGAAACATTTTCCACTTAATTATCGTTTTGCCACCCAAATATTTACCACTTATGACATTTTGTTAACCTCTAAAGACCTTTGACGAATAATGAACCCATTACATTTACTAGAAAATATACAGCCACTCCGTGAAAAGTCTGGAAAATCAGGTTGATTTATTGTTACTTTCTATATGTATTTCTGTAATGTTAATACATTTGTGTACATCTGATGCCATAAAAATACAAATTATTTAAATTCAATTCTCTACACATTTTTTTACCAGGAATGGGTGGACGCATCGCTATCATGGAACTCATCGGATTATAATGGAATAGAGGCAGTGCGAATACCACCAGCATTGATTTGGAGACCGGATATACTCATGTATAACAGGTAATTATCAGTGTATTTACGTTGTTGGATGCATTTAAGGCGACACTGCGTAATGAGTGGTGTTCTTCAAAAGTAAATGTGACTTTTACGTCTAGCGTGAAACCTTCAATCAGGGATTATAAGCATTATTTCGTGTAATCCCTCAATGGAATCTTTACTCTAGACTAACGCTGTCCCTCTTACATGAAGCTAGCACCCAACTGTCAGCATTATTCCTATGATGAAGGATGGAACATAGTATTATGATTGTGTCATCGTGAAAATCTAGTGTACAAGTCACTTCGACGCTGGAGCTCATCGAACTCATTTTGCAGTCTTGCCTTTATATTTATATTCATGGAGTGATGTCATCTAAAAATAGACAACCTGTGGGTCTTTTTCTTTGAAATTATAATTTGATTTGACTAAAGTTATAAATTTAGACAATTATTTGGCCACGGAAATGAACACCGCCCACAACCCTTGTAATGGTAAAATCGAGGCGATGTATAGACGAATCCCCTTTACGGCCCCACCTGTTTATGATACAGCTTGTGTTATGATACAGCTCTGATTTATTTATATTTCTTTTTGCGTCCAGACCCCACGTCAACGACAGAACTACGAGTATTCCAATCCCAACCCCACGTCTATGATAGAACTAAGGGTACGCCAATTCAGACCCCACGTCAATGATAGAACTAAGGGTACTCAAATCCAGACCCCGCGTCTATGATAGAACTAAGGTTACACAAATCCGGACCCCCACGTCTATGATTTAACTAAGGGTAATCAAAACCAGACTCTACGTCACTGATAGAACTAAGGGTACTCCAATCCAGACCCAACGTCAATGATAGAACTAAGGGTACACAAATCCCGACCCCACGTCTATGACAGAACTAAGGTACTCAAAACCAGACCCCAAGTCAATGATAGAACTAAGGGCACTCAAATACCGACCCCACATCATTGATAGAACTAAGGCCATTCAAATCCAGACCCACGGCAATGATAGAACTAAATGCGCCTGTAAATTTATAGGGAGGTGGGTTCTTACAACCGGACCTCCGATGCTGGAGGCAGCCAAAAAGCGAATGACCCGACACAACAGCCGGAGCGCGATCTGCCAAACCAAACCGCGGGAAAATCCCGGAAGCGGAAGCCAAAAAAGACCGCGAAAAGGTATGAGCGCGCCAAACCCAGAAAGAACAAACTTCCAGCCGGCAACTTTTTTTTTCTCCTTGCATGCGCGTTAGAAACCTTAATTAAGAGAAATGTGGATCTAATTTTGCATCCTCAGCGATTTTGTTGTTGTTAAAAGCATTGCTCCAAACGATCATCGTGTTGACGCCTATGTGTGATTTTGACCAAACAATGTTACGTTATTGATGGGCATTGTTACGCATCACACGTATTTGTTCCATTAACCACACTATTTTGATATAAATACTATTTTAGATCGTTATACTGTACCCGAAAGGTGCTTCAATTTTTCACTTGAGGGATTTTTATCAAATTCATCCCCCGAACGTAATAAGGTCATTTGTTGCCGCTGATTTAGCGGCTGATGCTATTGCTCTATTTTAGTGGGATTTCTTGTTATGCTCCCGTTTACATGTTGGCCTAATTCAAAACAAAATTGTAAGCACGGCAATCACATTTGGGCTTTCGGGCATGAGAATGAACAAAATATTAGAAAGTATGTTCAAAATGTTTAACAACCCTCTCTACCCTATAACAATGTATATATCAATTTCCTCTTAAGGGAAGTGTCAACCCTATTATTTTGATGATCAACTTTTGCTTCTAAGTTTGAGAATATTGAATAAAGTATACATTTATAGAAAGGTAATTTGATAAGGAATCCGATGGTGATATCAATGTGATACCAAATAAACAAAATTTTAAGAACTGAACCAAATTTTTTACCCCACATTTTTCAGACATCATAACTATAAAAGAAAATGGTAATTTGTTCTAATAGAATTTTTTTAAAACAAGACAAGTTTGTCTAGGATCGATTTTTGTCTTTTTCCAAAATATGGCTTAGTTTTGGAAATATTGCTAAAAACATCGGAAAAGTGTAAAAGTCGTGTTTTTTTGCATACATTTCGCCATCATTTTGACTAATTTAAGTCAAGATGATGTCTTAAAGGACTAATTAGGTGGAAAATGACTAACTTAAACATCATCACACGATACTGATGAATTCCGGTCACGGTAGAGGAAAGAGTGATTCATGTCTCTACTGTCAATTATACTTAAAAAGGCGTGTTAAGCATGTCTGGAACTCGACTTACAGAAACCATCACATTATGTTTTGTAGCTTAATTCAAACGTATTTCGCAACCTGTTTTGGTACATCGTAGACAGTGTAAATTCAAGGCATCAACTGTTCTTTTTTTTTGACAGTAAAGCCAGTTGTAGCTGGTTTCATAGATATATTTATTTTAACAAATCTTAAGGAGCTTTGGATATTTACTAAGGAACGTGACTTCAGTGACATAAGAGCATTCCCAACGAATATTTTTACAGATTGTTTTGCTATAATGTTGATAAAAAACAGGCCAATTTGAGGTCGTTGTTCGCGATATGACACATTTGCGCTCATGTTTAGAAATTGTCTTGCATAATAATTGGATTGTTGCACCTGTATGTAATGTTAACATAACGCAGACGGCAACAACTTCTAACTTATGTATGTACCGGGAGATTTGTTAATCGAAGATTCTTCGCAAAAAACATATATTATTGATTTGCAGTTAAAACAAATTTAGCACGGGTAGAAAAATAGGAAACAAGAATATTCTAGTGCAAATTGAATAACCATGGCTCTCTGAGTAAAACAATATGTTTTATTTATTGGAAATGTATACCACTTCTTTGCCGCGTTCGTTTCCATTCAATACGTCGTCCTATATTTCTCTTATTCTGATTTCTTGTTTGAAAATGTATGGATTGAAAAATCGGAAAAAGTGTACTTAGGTCCCAAATACTGGTATACCAGTATCGCACGATGCTGGCACATGATATTTTCCAGACTCGCCGCTCGATGCTGGTACAGTTTTTTATTGTTCCAGTTTCGCTCAAAACTGGTACACATGCTACCAGTAGTAATTTGTCACAGTATCGAACGATACTGGTACATTATTGAGTTCCAGTATCGCCCGATACTGGAACATTTTATATGTGCCAGTATCATCCGATACTGGAATACTGACTTTGCATCAGTATTGAACGATACTGGATGTTCCAGTATCGGTCGATACTAGAGTCTAGAATCTGGGACCTATATTACACATTTCCGAAATATCTACCGCTTCACTTTGGAACTCATTATATAATGTCAAACGCAAGCATCCGTTCGGTGTTTGTCTCAGACACGTTTATATTTGCAGGAGCCGTTATATTTGCCCAAGTTCACAACAACTGTGAGAGGGATCCTATTTCAATACATACAAATGTGGTGCTTGAGGGTGACCGCGTTGAATACAGGCTCAGCTATAATGGCCGTCGGAAGTTATCGATATTTTGTGTCACGTGTTTGAATAGTTCACAATGTTTCTAGAATGAAAACGATTTCACTAGTTGAAAGTAAAAACATCGTTGCTAGTCATAGGGTCATTACCGTAAAGAACATGAAAAAGGAATAGATTAAACTACTAAAATTATTCTTAAATACATAACCAACTGATTCTATTAATTAGTATTTACCGGTAAACCTCACATGTAACAATGATGAACAATCGTTATCTTACAAAAATGATACATCAATGAGATACATGAATCACTGTTAATAATCAATCGACTTTGACACATGGTTTAATGTTTCAAAATGAACATACAAAAAAGATGTCGAATCTTTTATTGATTCATGTAGTATTGACTACTTTGACTGGCAAAGAAGCGAAACAAGGGTGAAAGAATTTTTTTGATAAATCGCACAAATCTTCTCCCTTGTTCAGATGACCATTTTACATTTTCCACGCGGCTATTAGTTCTACCATAAAAGATTTTTCAGAAACCTTTCCCAATTTTCTAAGTCTATCTCAAGGATTACTGAACCAATACTAGTTATGTTTGTACCTATTTTAATGCATTTCTCAAGGTGATTCCAAATATGATGATGAAATTCAATAATGTTGACATTTTTTAAACATTTTGTGAAATGTTGGAATGTCGTCTGCAGACACCTGCCGCGTGAAAAGTGTTAAACGTCACCGGTGTCTGGCTCCAATTGATATTACAACGCAGCGTCAAACTTTTACAAATAAGGTTAATGCAAGGGATCCAGCTACTTTTGATGTGACATCTTTTTAGTCATTATAATTAATTTACCAAAGTATGTGGAATTACCCCTATGAATGTAGATGTACTGCTACGCATAATGGACTACATGTTTGTGAACATGTACTAGTTGACCAGATACTGTTTTTGCATGAATGATTCGATGGCGAAGTGAGATTTCACAGGTACATGTACTATAAGCAAGCCAGTGAAATGTGTCTTAAAGGTGTGTGGCCTAACTGTGGTTAAGATGGTCTTGCTTTATTCAGTTGATCACGGAACACGATAATGATATATGGTGTGGAATTAATTTGAAATCGGTTTGAAATCTATGAATTATCATGCATGACACAATTTGATGATGATGATTAAGATTACAACGTTTTAGAATTTGTAGTTAGGTTGGCTAATTATAGGGAGTAGATGTCCTTTATGGATACCCTTGCGATCATTCACTGAAGTCATTAAAACGTTAGCCCATCGTCTGCTATTATGACATGAACGTCAGTGTTCTTTCAAAACCTCGTATCTCCATCCGGCATTTTATAAGTAAAAGAAGTAAAGTATTTTTTTACAAATAATCAAATCATAAAATATAATCATAATGGGTTTTAACAACTGACTAGCTGTGTGTCATTGGTTAATGAAGCATATTGGTTAACGAAGCACAGCGTTGTTTTCCCATCCCTGCACCTCCTAGTAACCCAGAAAACAAGAACGAAGACAACAGCACCAGACGATTAGATAAATTTGAGCATTGATATGGCCGCGCGACAGTACAGCTGACCGTACTTTTGTCGTTCATTTGTTAAACACTGATAGGTAGCTATGTAAAAAAGACAAATGCCCCAGCCTCGAGCTGAAAATATCGCATTTACACTATACGTCGTTCTATTGAATTCGGTAGACAAGACATCAATTCGATAATGGCTTGTAACTTAGTAGATGGGCTATCGCTTTGAGTGCTTGTCACCTTGCCTAAGCCGTGAGGTCAAAGGTTGAAGGACGCGAGAGGAAACAAAATAGGCGATTGACAAAACGTCTAATGAAAGGTCATTTCCGTTTTTGGTTATAGGAACGTTTGGCGCTTGCTATAGTGTAGGGAATTGAGAGGAGGTAGAAACATGCTTCTATTAAATCGATGGCCGCATATCGTTACGATGGTCGAAAAGTGTCCCATTTACTGTGATACACATTACTAGAGTTTCAGCCTTTGTAATCCTGTTTAGTATTTCTATAACATTTTCCTCCACAAGTTGGTTGTACTTTTGAGACACTTAGTTTAACGTATTCTTCAGGTATACTTAGAAGTAGTTGGATAAATAATGACACAGTTACTTAATCTTACAATTACTTGTAGAACTATGTGACCTTCCCCACCTCTTTGTGAAACATTGCATCACTTCGGAAACTCACATCGCAATCTCTGTCGATGCATTAATGTCAAATATTTCCAGCATTTCATTTCCCCAATACTTCGCTTCTAGGTGGGTCTGAATATAGGTAAGTTTAAGTTTGGTTTCAATTCTCACATTTCAACATGCATTGCAATGTGTCATTCAACATTTGTATACTTTTACATTTAAAACAACACAGTTGACGCGCAATACTGACAGCATTAAATGCTACGAAAACCACCCCTAATAATGTTAAGCAAAGTATATTTGACGAGTTTGCAACCTACACAGCATAAACATTCTTCGTTTCGCCTCATTACGATTTACGGTGTCGTCATGAAATTCTCTCATATTTTCGAAGCCAACGCATTAACTCATCTCTTTAAAGTATCCTACACTGGACTATATATAAACATTTACCATACGCATCTTACATAAGTCAAGCGTGGAGACTATACTAGTCCTACCAGACCTTTTCGTCCCTGGTATGTAGATAGTGCGGTATCTTGGAATGATCAGCTCCTTCCTCTCCTCAATGACAGATAAATTAAAGGGGGATGGAGAGATTTGTGAGAAAAATGAAATTTTGAAGAAAACAATTTGTTTCAATAGATGTAGAAACCCTGAAACGTAATAATTCATGAAAAAAGGGTTAAAGTGATGGCGCTAGAAAGATATTCGCGTGAAGCCATATGTTCTGAATTCTGCTGATAACTTCGATGTCGTCTACATCGAAATTATCAAATTGTGAAATATTACATGATTGACTACGAATTAAGGTAAATAGTTTCAGATGGTAGGTAGTATATACCTAAGTATTACTTTGGTGCACCCCCACCCCAATTTCCATGAAAATTGAGGGCGCACTCCCACACGCATCTATCAATGCTTCTTTAAGCTCGGAGGTTTGCCTAATTCTCGCGTGGAAGTCATCAGGACATTGCATTCATGCGATCTTAAGCAGATTAATCAAAAAGCTGAAACTAGGTCATGAATATAAGTACGTACATTTATGTCAAAAACTTTACACACTCAAAAACAATGCCACTCGCGATATGTTCTTTACGACTAATCTTTTCATAAAATATATCAGTGCTCATAATACTACGAAAAGACTCGTTTAACATCATATCATGAAGATCATGGGACAGGGAGGACGGCAATTAGTATGGAGGAAGGGAAGCGGACGCCCCCCCCCAAAAAAAAAATAATCTGAAAAAGTCCTTTTCTTATTGTGTAAAGCATTTTTCGGGCCGTTTTGGACTAAACAACCCCCCACCCGCCCCCCCCCCCCCCCCTCTCAAAATGTTGTTAGATGACTAAACAAATTTGGGGCAACCTTTTACGATTTTTTTGGTACCAATGTACCCTTTCAAACAAAAAATACGACCCCCTAAAAAAATCCTGCTTACGGGCCTGCTTGTGGCAGGAGACTGGGATACGTGATCGCTTAGGTGTTGAATTTCAGAGTGCTTAACCATGCGAGGTCTTGTGGCCCAAGGGATAAGGCTTTTGCTCTGTAAGCAAGAGGTCCTGGGGTCGATTCTCGGACGAGTTCGTTTTCCCATTCTTGTTTCTCTTCTATCTACGACGGCGAACCTGTTTTCAAAAAAAAAAAAAAAATCATTTCACGAGTTGCTCTAAATCAGTGATCTCTTAACAGGTTCCACGCGGCTATTAGTTTTACCATATACAAAACAGATTTTTCAGAAACCTTTCGTAATTTTCAAAGTCTATCTCTAGGATTACTGAACCCAAACTAGGCATGTTTGTACTTATTTTAATGCATTTTAATGGTGATTCCTTGATTATGAAAATTAACAATTTTGACATTTTTGAAATATTTTGTGACATTTTTGAATGTCGTCTGCTGACGCCTGCCGTGTGGAAAGTGTTAACATACATGCGGTCAAATAATTAAGTAAGTGCTCGGTAGTTATATCCTATGGCTTCATATGAGTGCCATATTATATGATTATTTTTAGATATAACGATGATATTGACCACTTAAGCATCTGGGTATTGTAACAAAACGTTTGCTCACAATTGATGGTGTATAGCCAATCCGTAATCTTGCAAGTGCATGGCTATTGCATCAAAATGCTACTGAGAAGATGGCCTAATTCTGTGTTATGATTCCGAGGTCAACGGTAACGAAATCCGCAATCAATGCAAAACAATAATCGTACACAATGACTCCTCCCGAATTAATTTCACAAGATTTATTGACCGATTAAAACATATCTTGATACATGATAAATCTTAATCAACTTATTCTTTTATCTTAGAAATATTGATCGATGTACACAATTTAATCGTCAGAGAATTGGACCGAGTCAGGTCAAGGTTTCTTCAACGGTACCATAATCATAAAAATTAACCATTCAAGTTAGCTTGAAGACCACCTAACCTTGATTGTTGCTAAGATCTAGAATTGTCAAAGTGCAAAAACGACAGTAGAGTTTGATTTAACCTTTTAATATTTTTTTCTCAGTGGTTTAAGCGCCGTGAAACCAATTCTTAGGCCTCACAAACTGCTTACCGAAATCTTCATTGGTCAACAACAATACCTTGATATACTCCTTATTTTGTAGGTTTCAGGGATTCTGTTATCTTCAACTTATGCCCTCTTATGTTAGTTTAGGAAGTACCCAGGATTTGTAATGTGGTTTGAGAGGAGGAACATATTTTATTATTGGAATATGAATGTGTATTGTCTATCGAGTTATACAATAATCGCATATTCATTACTGCAACGAAATCAGTTTCAAGATAAACCCAAACCATGACATGAAATTTTAAAGCTTCACGCGTTTTCATTCAAGACTTACATGTATGTCAAATTTACACAAAAAACAAGGTTACACCAGAGTTCGACGCTTAACCCACCGTTTTCACGTATTCATTACATCAAACATAGTAAGGTTTCAAGCTTTTATCGATGATAACATTACGAAAAGCTAAAGCCAGTGTTTTGTCAATATGTTGTTGAAAATAAAATACATCATTCTATAACAACATCTTGAAATACTTAACTGTTAGGACACCTATCCATAATGTTAGATTGTAGTAAGGGCATCGTATTATACACTATAGTTTGATCAGTTTCAAATTGGCGAAGCCGCCCTTACAGCAGCGAATGAATACAGAAGGACGCAACAAGCGCACTGTGGAGATAAAAACCGAATATTTATCGCCAATTTGGAACTGATCAAACTATAATATAGAATACCCTACATTATTTATATATCGAATAACAGTATTTATGACAGTTTTGACAGACAACGAAGCCGGGGATTTGCATTTCCAGAAAACCTAGCTCTTTCGATGCACTTAATGATTGATTCTCGACAAAGGCAAATTATACAACAACACGTACAACTGATCAGCCAAATCCAAGGCGATCACGAGAAACAATTTGAAATGTGTCTGATTGGATGTCAGCTTCGTTTTATGTTGCAATCTTAGACATTTCACTTCTGTATTCAGGAATTTCTCGAGTGCAATGAAAAGGAAATTTAAGTTGGCGTTATATACTCAACAAGTACCATGCTATGCCTACAGGTATTCATTAATATACAGATTTTTATATGGAGAATATTATTGGAATAGTAGTCCTGAATCTGATCCAACCAAATAACGCGAATGGTGAAAGTAAATGCGACCCAAAGGGCATACACTGTACCGCGAAAGACTTTTTTCGATTTTCATACCCATAGGGAAAGTCAGAAATAATGCTTCCAATAAGCACACACAATTCTTCAATAATCATGATCCCATCATAATGCTGGTTATGCATAATGCCTATATAGGGCCGGATAGGTTTTCCACATCTATGTCAACATAATATTTTTCTAACTGGTCTCTGACGCAATGGCGAACAATTGTTAATTGAGAAAAAAATACAGTTGACGAATTGAACAGGCATTAAACACGATATTTTCCACAAACTACTGTAGTGATATATTTTCCTCCGACCGGGACAATTTCCGAGGAAAAAAAAGGTTTCTTTACACACTTATATGAACACACTAACCATGCAGACGTTAATGTTTATTGTCTAGCGGTTGCAAAATGTCCAATTCAGATTTGTATCTACGAGCATATTAACGAACAAAAATAGTATCGGATTTATACGGAATAAGGAGTACCACCTAGGTTTTGAATGTTTCGACACAACGTGGCCGTAATAAGGTCCGTTGTTCGCTATATGGCACATCTGAGCTCATGTCTCAAAATCGTCGTAAATAGTAATTGGTTTGTTTCAGCTGTATGTAATTTTACCACAACACGGGCGGCAACATCTATTCAGTTATGCATGTACCTTGAGATTTCTTAGTCGAAGTTTCCTCGCAATAGACATATGTTATTGATTCAAAGTTAAAACGAATTCTGGCACGGGTAGAAAAATACAAAACAAGAATATTCTAGTGATGATTGAATAACCATGGCTCTCTGAGTAAAACAATATGTTTTATTTATTGGAAATATATACCACTTCTTTGCCGGCGTTCGTTTCCATTCAATACGTTCTACATTTCTTTTATTCTGATATGTTGCTTGAAAATGTTTGGATTGAAAAATCTACCGTTTCACTTTGGACCTCATATAAATCGAATGCAAGACTCATATAATGTCGAATGCAAGCATATTTATATTTACAAGGCGCAATTCAGAAGTAGGGGCAATTCAGTTTGATGGACAATGTTCTTTTTATCAAAATGATATTATATCAGTGAGGCACATTAATCACTGTGATTTATCATTCGACTTTGACACATGGTTTTATATTTCCAAGTAAACATAACGACAGGCTTCAGTGACATCGAGCGATATTAGCGTGTCCGTATACTGTGCAGTTATTATTCTTGAAAGAAATATTGTTTTGAATGGTACGCGTATTTGACTGTCTGGATGTGCTAATGAGTTCCTTATATGAAAGACGCGTATCTGATAAAATAGACTATTACAGGGACAAACAGGGACTGAAGTGTGAATTTTCCTGCAAACAATGAACCATTAAATCGTAAAACTTGAGAAGATTACTAAAGTACCATACAATATGTATGATAAGTACGAGCAAGGAATAATTTATATATTATTATAATCATGACTTAAAATGACATGTTTGAAAGTGTCATCGGCTCACATACAGAAGGGTCGAAAGTTCTGTTGAAGTACGTAGATATACGTGATTCATGTAGTTTGGAGTATTTCGATAGCCTAGGGATCGAAACAAAGGTGAACGTCAATGTAGCATTTCAACCAATCCCATAAAGCCTCGCTTCTGTCACATGGCCAATTTCTGTCGCCGGTGTGTACTCGTCCATATTGATACACCAATGCAATGGAATGCTTTGTATATTGTTAGGTCTGTAGAACAAAACAGCTGATATCGATCGAGACAGCTTGTTTTTGAATCACCTTACCATATGTTCAGAAGTAAACATACTCGACCGCAGCGCTACAATGCATTATGGACTACCAAGTATCCTCCTTTGCGTGAACATGTTTGGTTGACCAGAAACTATACAGTGTTTGCATGAATGATCGGGTGGAGACGAGAGCTTTCAGAGGTACGCGTAGCAAGCAAGCGATTGAACAAATACACTAAGTGAAATGTGTCTTGAAGGTGTGTGTGCCTTATACCGTGGTTAAGATGGTCATAGTTAATGCAGTTGTTCACAAAGCAAAATGCGGGTACTTGGTGGTGGAATGAAATTGAAATCGGTTTAAAATCTTGGAATTACCATGCATGACACAATTTAATGATGATTAAGATTACATTTTGTTTAGAATTTGTAATTGGGTTTGTGAGGTTATACGGAGTAGATGTCCTTTCTGGTTATCCTTTCGATCATTCACTTATGGTCAACGGCTCTTAAACCTCTTGTCTGTTATTTAGTCATAATACCCTTGACAAAGTGACATCATCAGTGGTCAATGAAAAGAGTCACCTTAAGTTGGATCATGTAACACTGTCCGTAATAATAATGGTAATCCATACGGATTATAAGTGAGTGAGAACTAGTTGTACTATACAACTTTATCAACAGAGCGAGTTATAGATGATTGTTAATCCAGAGTTGATTATATATTGCATTATTCAATATAGCCATTTCAAATCAATATCCATCGGAATATTGTGATTTTATATGTTTACAAATACAACACTTTGTTGAAATGTTGGCAGCTAAACCGAAAATTGAATAGATAATATTCATCTAGAAATGTTCATATATTTTGATTTGTCATAAGTTGACTCAAAACTGGTATCATTTAAAAGAGGTGGTGGCCAATATCTAAGCAATTGTATCAAAGCAAACGGATGGTAATAGTTGTAAACGAATAAATAAAATGAAATAGAATTTAAAAAGAATATATGAGGGATTAATAGCCTGTTAGCTGTGGTTCATTAATTGTTAGCGTTGTCTTTCCCCTCTTGCATCTCCTTGCAATACCAAATGAAAGAAAAATAAACATATATCGAGGATTGAGCGCCAGAAGGCCTTAACTAAAAATGAAAATCAACTTTCAAATATTTGGCACTCATTACAACACATGTAGGCAGTAGCACCCAACTTATAACTCTAATTTTAGTCAAGTTAAGAGTGTTTCATGTGTTATCTCTTTATGGTTCTGAAAATCTAGGCTATATGGATTATTTTTGTACCAAAATATCAATATGCCCAAAAATTGAGTTACGGCCTTCTGGCGCTCAACCCTCGATACACATGTACGAAAGCATCAGCACAACACCAAACTATTAAATATAGTTAAGCAATGAAATGGGCGCATAATAGATCTGTTGATCGCACTATACCCGTTCATTTGTTAAACACTGCTAGTAGATAGCTACGTTCAAAAGACAAATGCCCCAGCCTCGAGCTGAAAATATTACATTTACACGTCGTTCTATTGAATACGTTAGACAAGACATTAATTCGATAATGGCTTGTAACTTAGAAGATGGACTTTCGCTTTGAGTGCTTGTCACCTCGTCTATAAGCCTTGATGTCAAAGGTTATAGGAAGCGACAGTTAAAAGAATAGGCATTTGACAAAACGTGCAATGAAAGGCCATTCCCGTTTTAGCTTACATGAACGTGTGGCGATTGTTATTACGTAGGGAATTGCGACGACGTAGAAACATGCTATTAACAAATCGATGGCCATATATTGTTACAAGGTTATTATCGAAAATTGTCACATTCAGTGTGATACAAATTGCTAGTGTTTTAGCCTTTTGAATCATTTATTAGTGTTTCTATATCTAAAATTCCAAATACCTCATCTGTTGATGGATTCGCATTTTCCAAGAGGAATACTATTTTGTATAACATGATTCAAAATTGTAGATACTATTTATATTCTAAACCGTTTTAATCTCACGTTTTAATATGCAATGCAATGTGACATTCATGCAATATATAGTTTTAAACTAATAAGTTGACGAGTAATACATTCAATTCTACGAAGTCAATCCTAAAAATGACATAGGCAGGATATTATAAGAACAGACTTTGAACATACACGACATATAAGCCGTTTCCTTTACGCCTCATTATTACCTACGATGTCGTCATGTTATTCTCTCATATTTCCGAAGCCAACCCACTAACTCATCCCTCAATATATGTATCCTTGTGTGGATTGTAGTATCACCACACGTATCAATTTAACATAAATCAAGAGTGGGTGCGAGACTACAGTTCTACATGACTTTTCTGTCCTTGGTATGTAGTTAGTGCGGCATCTTGAAGTGATCAGCTTCTCAATGACAGATTCATTATGCACGGAGCTTTGCCTAATTCTCGAGTAGGAAGTTGTCGGGACATCGCATTTATGCCCATCTTCATCAGATTATGTATACTGCTAAAACCAAGTCAAGAAAGTTTAGCTCGTACACTTATATCATACACTTCCTTTACATGTATATAAAATATCCAGGAAAAAGTAACTTACCAAGAAATATTTGTGCTGATAACGTTAAAAGTATTACTCTACTTAGGACATTTATCATTAAGGTAAGATGTAGTAACCACGAGTAAATGAAACATATTCTATGGTACAGTATTTGGATCACATTATATTATTTTAATATCGAATAACGGTATTTGTGGCAGTTTTGATAGACAACAAAGCCGTGGATTTACATTCTTGAAAACAATCCACTAAATAATAGATTCATGACAAAGACAAAATATACACCTGCGCGTATATTAGATCAACCTAATCCGAGTCTATTACGAGAAAACATTTGAAATGTGAGTGATTTGGTATCTGGAGTGCAACGAAATAAAAGTTGGCGTAACATTTATATGCTCAACAAGTTAAGTACCTGTTACGCCTAGAGGTATGCGCGCAACGTTTTATGCATAAAGATACCGTGTTTTATATGGCGAATAATCATCGCAATAGTCATACTGAATCTGAACAAAACAAATAACGTGTGTCTATGCATAAACGTATGTCTAACATGTGTCTATGCGCCACACATTTGAAGGCATGTATGGCGCAGTATGTAGAGCACTGGACTCATAAGCTAAAGGATGTGGGTTCGATTCCCGCTGTGGTCAACATGTTGTGCTCTTGAGTAAGGCACTTTACCGCAAATACTCCTCTCTACCCAAGTATTTAAATGGGTACCGGCATTCTTGAGTGCTAGGAAGGTAACATACTCGCTGTGGAGGAGGTGTAGCAAGCCACACACAGCACCATTATAACAAGGAGTGAGTCTGGACCTATCGCTTTGAAAGAGAGATGGGAACTCCGCTCCTGGATCGACCGCCCTCTATGCATAAAGTTAAAAGTACGACCAAAAGGGCATTTATAGGTACAGCAAAACTATTATTTCGATTTCAATACTCATAGGAAAGTCGGAATTAATAAATCCAATAAGCACACAATTCTCTGACAATCATCCTAAACTCTAAAATTAAAATTGTATGTATGGATATCAAATCCAATTGGGCCAACACACCTTTATCGAAATAAGATGTTAAATCTTCGCCTTCGGTAAAAAATTCATCTGGGTAAACCGCCAGTTATAAAATGTCGTCAATATCTCACCGAATATCTCACCGTAAAATTAACCAAATGCAATTTGAAACGGATAATATGATGTTACAAATGGAGTGTCACATTCTATCTGTGTCGACACACAACACACGAAAAATGAACAGCACGGGGGAAATTTACACGGTACTTGTGAATCTAAACTACCATTGACCCGCATTTGTCGAATGATCAAGTTTTAGTCGATTGCTTGCTGTCAAGTTTCGGTATTTACCTATGAGGTCCTTAAGGAGGCGGAGAATCCAAAAGTCAAAGAATTGATGTGCAAAATACCACATTTGTACGGATAAAATTGTTTACACAGATTCAATCTATTTATATCAGGATATACCGGCTTTAACACGTGTTTGTGTACTTTGTATTTGTTTCTAGTGACATATGTACATTTTTCTTTTTTTCTTTGGACAACAGAATATCTCAAGTGTTTATATCTTTCAGTCTGTAAATTCCTTAGTACATGCGGGAGGTTTTTCGCGGTACCCACAGAACCTTTGGCTACACAGGAATTAACTCATATGGACTTCGTCAGTTACGAAACGTGCACTCAATACACTCAAAAAGACACTGTCAGTGGATCGTTTTGTTACCAAATACCTTAATTGAATATATCATTCCGGGTGATTTTGATGACGAAGACATAAGTTCTTATCATATTTCTTTCACCTCCTAAGACGACCTAGATTTGGTACAATTAGTTAAACATCCAATACGCATTACATTACACTCAAGTTGTTATTCATGACGCCTAAGCTGCTAAAGGCTCAATATAATGCATGCGCTTCCTCGGGGCACTACGTGAAATTCTTATGTGGAATAAGAAACTGGATATCGCTACTTCTTTCTCGAAATATGTGTCAACCATTTTATGCCATTGAACTGTTAAGGAACTTCTAATATTTTGTTGTCTGTAGTATCATTCATATAGTCAACTGATGTATTGTGACAGACAATTTCAAAAAAACAAAAACGGCTCAATGTTATATCTGCTTTTCGCATATTGATGATGAACATCTGAAAATGATGATAATGTTTACATAATTGCGATTAACATTTAGAAACAAAATAATTGTGTGGTATAATTACAAATTGACTCATTTTAAGCATATTTTGTCAAGGTTGCGGACGGTACTTCTTGTATCATTTGGACACAAAAATGGTTCATGGTATGTTCATTATACATGTACGTCAGGGTGTTCCAAAAATTTCGATAACTTTTCAAAGCTTTATATCTCCCTTAAAATAATTCACAGTATGAAGCTGAAAACATATTTGAATAGTGGAAACTCGTAGAATTATTTAGATGTCAAGCTTACAAGAACATCTATTTGTGTTATCAAGTACAGAAGAAAGATTTCCGAACTTTAAAACTGCATTCTCATAATACTCGGGTAGCATAATGAGCTTATATTATTATGTGATGAATTGAAAGGAGCGAGAGAGGAAGAGCGGCATTGAAGGCAATGGTTTTACATGACGATCTTTTTAATTTTTGGATTGAAATAATCCTTATTATGTTATTATTGTTGTGGACAGAAATGTGAGAAGTGGACGCCTTTTCTTAAAGGCTGCATGATTGGAATGTGAGCAACCTGCAGCGCGTAATTACAGCTACACACTCGACATCCCGCAAGTTGAGCACATTTACGAATTATGTTACCAAAACGTTAAGCATGTGTTATCAAGGAGCCTAAAAATAGGAAACAAGTTTGGTATCAAATTAATTAAAATTTTCTCAATCGAATTTTTTAGGACACCCTGTAATTTAAGGGTGTACCATTGCAAAACTTGTTTGTTTAGACGAGGGTTATTTGTTACAGGCTTATAGCCCGGAGCTGTATAAAGGCGCCAGACTGAACGAAAGTTGAAGTATATTGATTGAGAAGTCCTAAGGATACATTCCGGTTTAATCAAATATCAGAATTTCAATTATTGAAACACATTGGCATTGATTGTTTCAGACTGTTTACAATATTTACCGGAGTGTTTGTTATTGTTTTATAAAATATGCCATAAAAATAGATTATCATATTGTTGTATCTCTTGGCAAAACTTGAAAGCAGTTTCTTCGGTCTCCTCAGAGTCGTTGACATTCGGGTAATATTAACGAGAATGCAATAGTAGACTTCCGCTTGTTGAAATGATTGAAAATCCAATTATCAAGTTTTAAGTGTTGTCTTACATTTAAAATACATCTCGATTTCCGTTCGATAAATCTCAATAAGTTTCTCGTCAGCCTTTGACCCATTTTTTTCTTTGGCTAAGTCTGTCATCAAGGAAATTGTAGCTTTATTGGTTTCATATATCAATCACATACTTCTCTAATTTTGATGTATCTATATTTTCGAGAGGGAAACTAAATATTGCATTAAAACTAAATAGCAAAATTTGAAACGTCTTCTGGCAAATCTGGAAAGCTATTTCGTTCGTTCTCCTTAGAGTCGTTGACATTGTTTTTCCTTAAATTTCCGAGAATGACATACAAGACTTCCGGTATTAAAACTTACGGTAGTAGCACTGTCACAAAGATTGATAATATCATTATCTAGTGTTGTCTTGTATTTTGAATACATTTCGATATCCGTTCGGTCGATCGACCTGAATGAGTTTCTTGTCGTCAATTGACCCACTTTTGTTCATTTGGTTAAGCCAAACTGTGGAGTTATTTTGATAAAATATGCCATAAAATTTACATATACCATTGTGGCAGCTCTTTGCGTTAACACTCAATTTTGCTCAAATTTACTTTGGCTAGTAGCACATTTCAAGTGGATTGAAATCCAATTATCAAATAAATTACATATCGACTTCCGTTCTGTAAATCTAAAACAGGGTTTTTATCGGCCTTTGACCCAATTCTTTCGGCTAAGCCCTGCTATTGCGTAAATTATACTTGTATTACGATGCATCACATACCGGCGTATGAATATACTGACTTACAATTTTAGCATCAAATTAAACATAAACATCATTTAGCTTATTAGATTACTAAGTTATATTAGCTTTGCTCTTCTTTGCTAAAGGACTGTTTCAAACATTATCAAGCGGCTTCATGCGACTGAAGTACAAATGATTATCAATCGCGTTTTTCTCGACAAGTGTATTTTTATAGATACGCCGGTATGGACGACGATACTACATACATGTTATGATATCATCCGTTATGATTTTTACTTTCACCAATCATGATCAACGAATTTTATATTCAATTGCTGCATTTATAATAGGCTATATATCCCATATCTTTAAATGAACATATATTAATCTTGTTGTTTTAAAACTGTTAGAAATTCTAATTAACACATTTCAAGCATGATTCATGCGGGCATTGGGTAAAACTCAGTTGGTGTACTCGTATCTAGCTAATGATTTGGCGTGAATAATGAATGACGAGATGTGAAAACTGATTTCACCAATCTTGATTTAAATCCTTGTCGGTAAGCTTATTATCAGGTTCTGTTGGCCTCACGAAATGGATACCAGTGTCCTGGTCAGGAAGTGCACACAGTTTGGTCAGTGTTATTGCGCTTTATTCCGTTGAGGGCGCTAACGGAATAAATTTAATCTGGACCTTAAACTGCACTATATGAACAGATTAAGCACCTTTTGTAACTGATCATATATGGCAGTTAAGTAAGGAGACCAGGTTGGATTTAAAGTAGACAGATTGGGTTAGGATGAATGCTTAGTTTCACAATGCGTACATTTCCATAGTTGACCAGGACGTCGAAATGACCGGAAGGTTGGTCTTAAATCCTAAAATTTAAACATCTATTTGCAGTTCCGGGATATTGAAACAATTAATTAGCATCCGTGTTTGTTTTGACAATTTTCAGAATTGCCAATGTATGAGTATACAGATATAACATAATATTTTACCATTAGGCAGATGTAAAAATGGTTTTAGTGGCTTACAAGCCAACGAGCCAATACAATATTAAATTTCCCGTGTGCTTACCAACGTGGCCCGAGTTGGTAAAGGTCGATCACCCTATAAGCATCATTACACTTATTACATAATCACAAACGCCTGTAATGACTTCCAAGAGGCAGATGAAACTCATGAATATGCACAACGTAATACTGGAACACCAAATTGTGTTGCAGTATCGAGCGATACTGGAACAATTTTATGTTCCAGTATCGGACGATACTGGTACATGTGATACCAGTGAGGTTTGTCCCAGTATTGAACGATACTCGTACATACTTATGTTCCAGTATCGGCCGATACTGGAACACTGATTTTGTACCAGTATTGTACGATACTGGGTGCTCCAGTATCGGACGATACGAGTACAGTCCAGAATCTGGGACCTAAGTACACTTTTCCCGTCACTACATTCAAAAACACTGTCGGTCGATCCTTTTGTTACCAAATGACTTAATTTAATACACCCCTTAACACATCACTCCGTTAGGTTTTGACGATGAAGACATAAGCTCTTATTATCATTCTTTCAGACATCCTAGATGTGGTACAATTAGTTAAACATCCAATATTCATTACATGACACTCAAGTTGTAATCCATGGCACCTAAACTGCTACGGCTTTATATAATACATGCACTTCCTCGGGCCACTACATGAAATTCGTACGTGAAATAAGAAACTGGATATTGCTACTTTTGAAATATGAATCAACCATTTGAAGCCAATGACCTGTCAAGGAACTTCAATTTATGTATAATTATTGTATACATCCAGGTTAATCAAATCTAACAATGTAAACTCTTAAAAACATTGGAATTGACTTTTTCTCTCGATACATTTGTTATTGTTTTATAACATATACCATACAAACTTCTTTTCATTATTGTGGCGTCTATTGGCAAAACTTAAAAACTCTTTTCCCCGTCGCCCCAGAGTCATTGATGTTCTCGTTCAATCTTGCTTCAATTTACGGTAATGCAATAGTAGACTTCTGCTAATAGCATAGTTACAATGATTGAAAATCCATTTATCAAGTATTAAGTGTTGTCTTACATTTAATTTACACTCGATTTACGTTCGTTACATCTAAATAAGTTTCTCGTCGATCTTTGACCCATTTTTGTTCTTTTGCCTAACCCAGTCATCACAGAAATTGTATTTTTATCAGTTGTATAAATATAAATAAATATTTCCATAATGATATAGAAATATTTGCATTGGTACCAGCTCAAATACACCGATGCAAAATATTACTTCAGTGACTATCGTATACGTCTTACGTACAAGTCACTTATACATATTATCAATGCGCACTGGTTTTGCAGGGTTACCTTAACCAGTATGGTATATCTTTTGTGGTGCCCTTATATATATGTAGATGTCAATTGGTATGTCTGAGCTGCTGCAACAATTTTCATTCGCGATTGAATTAACCAAGTTTTAAGAATGGCATCTATAGGAATATGTTACATGAGGCTAGCGGGTATATATATTCTATATAGATAGCAGGAAGTGGCTTAGAGGCCAAATAACGATCACGGAATAACAAACACCTTAATATTCAATTGGCCCATGCTTTTCAATGTCGCCTCCAGTTGGTAAAAGGACGATCATCCTATAAGCATCGTATACACTTCACACAAAATGTTCTTAACCAGGTGTTCTGAAATGTACAATAAAAGGGCACATTTCCTTTCCGTAATTTGACACCTCGTCCTCATTCATAAGAAATGATTAAAGTAATGATGTTTTTAAGTAACCACACCTAATGATTTTTTTATTAGCAAACCAATTAACGTAGGGGATATCATTGCTAGTATGTGTTACTGCCAGACTAGTTGAGCCAACTGCTATTAAAAGGCTGCTATTAAAAGTATGTGCACAGCATATTGGTTAACAAGACACAGCGTTGTTTTCCGCACCCTGCACCTCCTAATAACACATCATAGCTACCCTGCTACTTGTATCTGTACGGGTACTGTGTGCCCAATACCAGTAACTCGGCTACTTTGTGCTACGTCGGTTGTAAAATACAGGTGCTGTGCAGTCCCCATACAGATACTAAGCATACAATACATGTGCAGATACAGGTATTAGGGAAGCTGTGATGTGTTACTAGGAGGTGCAGGGATGGGAAAACAACGCTGTGTTTCATTAACCAATATGCTGTGCACATATACTTTTAATAGCACACTTTATACACATTCTGGCTTTCAAAATATGTTAAGATATTTAGAATAAATTGCCATGAAATATTTGTATGGGATATAATTCCACCACAGAATGAAATCAAATGCCCGGGTTTCATTATATTCATTAAATGTTGTTGTCTCTTATATACCAAAAAAGCAAACAAGAAATGTAATATAAATTAAAACACCTAAATAATAAATAGGCCTTATCATAATTCTTTTAATTTCCTCAGACATCCTATATTTAGTAAATATTAACTATTATATTGGCCTATATGCATGATTCTAGCAGAATCTATGACTATCCTCAACCTGGTACAATTAGTTAAATATCGAATACGCATTACATGACACTCAAGTTGTAATTCATGGCGCCTAAACTGCTAAGGCTTAATAAACGCGCTTCACATTACATGACATTCTTATTTGGAATAAGAAATTAGATATTGCTACTTCTGTCT
The DNA here is from genome assembly GCA_035610835.1 of Ophiura sarsii. Classification (NCBI taxonomy): domain Eukaryota; kingdom Metazoa; phylum Echinodermata; class Ophiuroidea; order Amphilepidida; family Ophiuridae; genus Ophiura; species Ophiura sarsii. The sequence goes on along the minus strand of CM069452.1, from coordinate 40,884,599 downwards.
CGTAGTATGTGTTAACCGTTTTAAGCCAATAAAATGTTAAATAACGTCTCAATATTCTACCATTGTCGGGTGAAGTATTTGTCATTTTTTTAGGAAATATTTTGAAATATCAAGTAATGGTAATTCACTATTGACCTAGTGATTTACAATATTACGTTCACTTAAAGATTAAAGAAAGAAACCTTACAAAAAGGGGTGACACTTTGGTATGGTTTGCGTTTTATAAAAACCGAAATCAATGCGATTCTGGTGGTGTTTTTAAATGTACATTGCCACGAGATCCTTCTTATAGAACTTATGGAAATATTTGATGGATATTGTTGGTGATTATGACCATCAGATTTCCTTTCAGCAATGGAGGTAAACAGTTGCAGTCTTTGTTTTAGCAAAATACGGTAGGCCTTGAAAAGAACCGTACCTTTTATGAACAATAATGATAAAGTTTAGAGCCGTGATACCTATTGCATTCCTGTAACTACAAAACAATGCATAAATTAACTCTTTAGTAATTATAGTGGGCCATTTCACAAACAAATATAAACAATGTGAAAAATGAGGTAAAATAAAACAATCAAAGCTCGAGCGGAGAGTGCAAACAGTCGAATATAAGATATGTGTTGTTCACAAGATCTTTATTCCATCGGTATTATTCACAAGTAGGATACCTCCTGTATAAAAGTATAAAGCATGTACCAGTGTGTAGAGATTTACAATTTATTTTTTTGTGCCAAAGTTAATACTCCTTAATAAGATGGCCACGGTATAAGCATTGCAGTTTTGTTGTCTCATCCTGTATATTGTGCTATAAGCAAGATAAGCTAACTGACTAGCTTCACAGTCCTTCACTTTAATAACGCTTTCCACGCGGCTATTCGATTTAACATATACAAAACAGATTTTTGGAAACCTCTCCCAACTTTCAAAGTCTATCTCAAGAATTGCTTAACAAATACTAGGCATATTTGTTTTTATTTTAAAGCATTTCTCACTAAATATGGTAATGAAATTCAATAATTTTGAAATCTTTGAAACATTTTGTGCATTTTTGGAATGGAATGTCGTCTTCAGACGCATGCCGCGTGAAAAGTGTTAACCATTCTTATGTCCCCTCAATGCTACATTAATAATGCATAGTCCCAATTATTACACTGAAATCAAATCATACAAAATCAGTATTGAGTGACACGGCTAGTTGTAATGAGGACGGGATTAGGACGACATTAAGTAATCGTAATGACACATTCAGATCCATTAACACACTTATATACAAATACTTCTGTATAATGAAGTGGCAGTTACAACACGTTACGTTGAGGCTTAATAAATCACGAAATGCCAGCGAGGGAAATGAATAATGATGCGAGTATTGAAAATGACATAAATATCGCACGTTGCGTGTTCGTCGAGTAGATATCGACTAAATGTGTACGGTAGACTTGTTAAACATTATCAACAAGTTAAAGCAAAATATTACTTTAAAACATCGCTAAACTGAGTTTCCATTGATTAAGTTCTATGATAATCTTGTAGATTCTACATTTGGAAAACTTTTGAATCATATCTGACTTACAACCGGTAAATCACATCGGGAAAAAGCCATTCATCCTAAATTGAAGACCTTACCCTATTGAAAATCGTCCATCATTTTGAAATTTAAACGATGTTTTGGCTGCCCTGTAGTCAACCATAATTAAGATCGACAAGAATAGTCGAAGTTATTCAATTTGTGTCTTATTTGATTTAGATAATATTTTGTCGGGTATGTACAGTGGCGTGTCTAAGAAGGGTGGGGTGGTTGTGGCCATTATCATTCGGGGAATTGCACCCTTTAAGGGGGGATTAAGGGGGTGCACTTAAATGTCTATACAATTTCATGGCGTAAATTTCACGCGCTAGGCTTGCACGGTTTCAGTAACAGATAAGCTGGCAAAATGGTGTGAAATCATTTGAAGGAATGGAGAGCCTGTCCGCCCCCTCCCCTACCCCCACCCTACTAAGGAAATCCTGCATACGTCACTGCTTATATTCTGAAACGGTTCAAGGCATTGTGATTGGAACTATTTCTATTTAAGTTTCCAACTCTTCCTTCGTCGGACGACCAATGATGACGATGATGATGATCATCAATATGATAATATCATCTTATTACCTAATACTAATTGTCCAACTCTTTTTTTGTATGTTCTCTTACAGTGCCGATGACCGGTTCGACGCCACATATCACTCAAATATAATCGTCTATTCAAGTGGATATTGTAATTGGATACCCCCTGGCCTGATGAAGAGTACATGTACCATTGATGTTTCGTACTTTCCTTTTGATGAGCAAAAATGCGAAATAAAATTTAGTTCTTGGACATACTCCGCCCGTTTATTGAATCTTCAAATCAAGACTGATGGAAATGTGACCGGATCGTTCCAAGAGAATGGAGAATGGGAATTATTAGGTAAATATGTCATTCAAAATCATCGATTTGGTCTATTTTTTTTTCTTTGCATTTATTCAATTCAATTTTCACAGGGAAATTATATACACACGAAACATGGTTGACACTGGACACATAGGTACAGAAATGTCATAAAACGCATATTTAATTAAATGGTCGACCTAATAATATTTCAAAATTTCGAATCTGTCTTTTAGACCTGACTTAATGAATTAACACATTTGAATAACTACTGTGTTTATATTATTCCAATAATGCTATATCAGATTGTACTATAATCGGTACAATGTCTTAAGCAGATATCTTCGCACTCCATTATAGCGCTGTGTTTGGTTAATATCAAATACAAACATTATATGAAGTCTTGTATTATCACTTTCATTTAAATACAAGCATTAACTACAGTACGTTTAATACTAAGCTGTAATTCCATATCGTATTCACACATGCGTCAATCTGTCTGGAAACCAAGAGGACACTATTGTCGGAATTGTAAAAAAATGTTGTGTGAATAAAGAAAAAGACTGGTTATTTTAATATAAACAAAAACGTGAACAAAATGAATATTCATGAATATTTCTAATGGGTTAACATTTCATATGTCCCCACCCGACTTCTGTCTCTGGGTCAGAAATCATGAGTTACAGTGGTGTAACTATGAGTCGCCCACCCTGGGACATTTTGTGAGGAAATTATGGTAGGCAAGGATAAAGAATATGGCGGTCGTGATGATATAATATAAGAATTCCCTTGCTTTCCCAATTTTTTCTCCAGGTATGCCAGTAGAGCGCCACGAGGTATTCTACGAATGCTGTCCGGAAGACCCCTATCCTGATGTGACATTTTACCTACTATTACGACGCCGGTCTTTATACTATTCCATTAATATTCTCATACCGTGCGTCCTATTATCAGCTTTGACACTACTAGGATTCTCATTGCCACCAGATAGTGGAGAAAAACTGTCATTTGGTAAGCATTTCGGAAATTAATTTGTACAGCGATTTGGCTTATTTCAACGGGCAATAGTTGTTTCTATTGCCCGGGTCAACGTTTGGGAAAAGGATACTGTATACATTTACTGCATTGAAATAATATTTTTTATAATTTCTTATCACATTAGCATGTATTATATACATTATAATATCTTGGTAAATTATCTCAAATCGAAACGTATAAATAGTACACACCCTTTGCTGAATGTTCACAAAATGAAATTGTCCTTCTGAGACACTCTGTAGAGGAAGCAATTAAACGTCTATTAACTTGGTGCTTAGATTACTGGTAATCGGTATAATACCCATACCTGATATAACGCTAAACCTGTATCTATGATTATGTGTATTTCAGATGTTACTATACTACTAGCTCTCACCGTGTTTATGATGATTGTAGCAGAGGCCATGCCTGAAACATCTATGGCTATCCCACTTATATGTAAGTATAATAGTGTACCGTTATGGAAGTGAAACATATGAAAGCCTTTAAGGTCCCAAACCACCTAATATAAAAGTTCCATTGTTAGGTTTAGGAGTCAAATTTATGGTAAATTGTCTCAAACTGAAGTCGTTGTTTTATTGAAGATTTTAGATAGATGTCTTCTGCCTAAAACAACTTTCCTGGAAGTTAATCAGCAATTGTTTTCATTACGGACCAAGGGAATCTAGCTTAGGCACGACAGGCTGTCAAGACACTAAGATAACTGTTTGTACAGCCCTAAATCGGCAGAAACAGTGAAATCATGTAGGAGAGGTCAAGCAAAAAACAGAGATTTTGGGGCCTAAGTAGGATACAATCATCCTATGCCAACATTATAAACAATCAGGTACATTTACAGTACTGTGTATACCATCTCTAGGACGTTTAAAAGCGAATTACCCTTGGGTCATCCTTAATTTTAAAAAACACCCACGGGTATTACAAGTACACTGTGACAAAATATTATTTGGTGGACACCACCAAATAGAAGGCTGGTCAAGTACAAGTTGTTAAAATTACTGATAAAATTCATGATAGTGTTTAATTGTTAGCTGTAGGTAAGCAAGAGTGTGCAAATCCTATTCAAGAAATGTACCAACAGCTAAAACTCCGGTTCAATACTCCAAAAGGGGAGATATTAATATTCTCCCTTTAAAATTCGAAGGTGGTTTTTTCTCAATCGGTATCTTATGTTGGGTATATATTATACCCAGTAAGTCCATAATAGCGCGATCAATGCCCGTTTAATTAATCTTGGTTCATTGTTTCAACGTCGCCAAAACTGAGTGATCCAGTAATAGTACGAGACAACCAACCTGTCGCCACTTGCCCATCCCTAATTAGTAATACATTAAGATCTCATTACCAAAGTGTTGATCGGGTAAGGGAATACAAGGACGGGGACTAATTGTGAGCCTCAAGGCTTTTTAGAAACAATGGCTTATGGGATTAACATATTTGACCGTAGAGGGGGTAGTTTATGGTAGTTGTATCGATCTATTTCTTGTAAAACCTTGAATAATTGGTCAATAACGTCGAGGTCAAAGGATATATCATGTGCCCCTTTTGTTCCCTATTTCGTTCAAGGACAATCACAGATTGTGGCTTTAAGCCGCGATACAAGAAAACATTTTCTCTTTACTCAAGTTGCACTCTATGCGTGACCAAATTGTTTTCTAGTTTCTATAAAAGTGTCGTCGTCGTCGACTCTATTCCTTTGCCTGGAGACATACGAAACAATCCTAGTGCAGCTTCAGAGCATTGCTATCACTCAGAGGCCAATCAAATAAGAAAGGTTGTAAAAAACACCAATAAAAAAATCGCAAACAACATACACCGTGTATTAGAGATATTGCTTGTGACTGTTTTAAGTTTTTAGCTACGCCTAGGGAACCTTCTGATTATAAGCTTATATAAAAATCATCGTAAAAAGGTGAACATAATCTGCGCATAACGCAGTAATCTTGATTTTATATTACTGTTAAAAAAACTGTATCACTTCTCTTTTAATAAATCTTATTTCATGATTGGTAAACGGTGTTTCATTAGACAGGGTGAACAGGTTCAACGTGACTACTCTCATTAAATATTCAGTATTTGACTGGTATTTTATGTAGGCTGGAAGACAATTTTAAGTGACTTTCAAATGCAGTTTATTTGATTTCACTTACTTTCTCAACCTAAAGATACCGTTGATCAAGTACTAGCACTCAAAATGTATGAAAAGATGTTTTTTTAGGAATAGAATGTTTTGATCATTTAACCTTCAATGTCGAATACTACAAATTTGACCAAAACAATCTGCAACTGAAAGGGACTTGAGGTAACTTGAATCTCATAATTAACATTTATTATTAATATTGTATTTTAAATGAAAATCGACTCTTCAGAGAAGAACCTTCTAATTATAAACGAAATGGCGCAAGAGTGTTCGAACTTGAGCAAAGTTATCATTATACAGGGTGATTAAAAAAACCTGCAATAGCGGGAAGAAGCTATCTTGTTTTTAAAACCAAATTGATTTTTATTTAAAACGTTATAAGAATAACATATTTGTTACTTATTTCATGTGAAAAGATGAAGTCAATCGCATTTTCTGTTTTCCTTTGGTGAACCTTTCCCCCATGCACCCATTTCACATGCTTGTCCACGAAACACCCAAAACATGCATAAGATTGCAAAATGCGTCTACGTCTCTCTTTAAAATTTGAAAAGTCAAGTAAATATGTGACGTAATTGGAACGTAATGCATCCTTTTTTGTTTACATGTGGGATAAACTAATCAATTTACATAACCCATGCTATGAATTGCTTATAATGTTCTAAATTTGAATAAAACTGAAATTAGTCCAAATTTTAGTTTGCGGGATATTCAAATGTGAACATGAAATGTGTGTAGTTTTAATTGAAAATCACTATGCCCGTGGACAAACAAGTAAATTGGGTTGTGCAGCAAAAATATTCACTAAAGACAAACGAAAAATGCGATTTACTTCATATTTTCACATCAAGTTAGGAACAAATATATCATTTTTGTAATGTATAAGTAATGACAGACTTCAACTTGGTTTTGAAAACACCATGTATAGGCAAAAGCTATAAAAATCAAACTAACAACATTTGAAAGCCAACTAAATTATCTGTGAGCTTATATGATGATTAATGCTGTCATTATTAGAGACATCACATGAAATATGTGCACCTTTGTTGTGAGACACCCTGTATGTTATAATTCAATTTTCCTCGATTTGTGTCTCATATACTGAATTACAGGTAAATAAAAACTCAATGTTATTTAAGGCTACGTAATTTATGATTAAATTCGATACAAATTAAAGCGACTGGAAATCATACTCTTTACGAAGGCTACAACGAACTTAAAAAACAATGCTAACATTAACATAAAACATTGTGTAAATACAATACTCGTGGAGGTTTAATGAAGTGACAATACCTGTAGAGGTATTTTCCTTATATTCAAATTTTAAATTGAGTCAACACAGGTGAAATTGAGAATTATTGGTATGGAAAGAGAAAACATAAAATGCAATTGGAACAGTACGCCGTAGATTGCACAGCAGAGCTATCTGTGTTAAGATAACAGAACCTATTTTCAAGGTATAATTATGACCTGAACATGCTAAATTTGCCTTTTTGTTTTTCTTCTTTCTTTGCAGCTAAATATTTCACGTGCACTATGATAATGGTTGCAGCGTCGGTGTGTCTAACTATACTTACGCTGAATCTTCACCATAAGCATCCAAAATTCACACCACCCATGCCAGGATGGGTAAGTATTAAAACTAAAAAGTGTTTGTTCAGCAGCACATGACCCGGCCTTTATTGCATGGGGAATGGTTTTCATTGAAGTCAACCATGAAACCAAGTTAATCATCACAGTTTCATGTAAATATAAATGTTATGTTTAAAATGATTGTCTGTTAATACAATATCATATATTAGTTTTGGAAAAGTGTACTTTATATCCCCGATTCTGGACTGTACTAGTATCGTCCGATACTGGAACACCCAGTATTGTGCGATACTGGTACAAAGTCCGTGTTCCAGTATCGGGAGATACTGGCACATATCAAATGCTCATTCCAGTATCGGCCAATACTGGAAATAATTACGTACCAGTATCGTTCAATACGGGGACAAATTTCACTGGAATCACGTGTACCAGTAACCCCCCCCCCCCCCCCCCCCCCCCACCGATACTGGAACCTCGATACTGGAACACAATGAAGTGTTCCAGTATCGACCGATACTTGAACAGTAAAATCGTACCAATATCGACCAATACTGGCAACTTTTATGTTCTAGTATCTAGGACCTAAAGTACACTTTTTCCGAGAGCGCATATCAAGTGCAACGTGTAAAAGCTTAAGGAATCTGCATACTTATATCTCTGGACGTTCGGATATGTCTTAGCATTTCGTCGGCCGACACCACATAGGCCTACTGTGCTATTTGATGTGACACTTTTTCGAGAAATAATCTGTTCACATTCAGTTAATTACTATATTAAAAGGGCACTGAGAGATACGTATTGAAGTGCGCCCTTAATTCCCCTGGAAATCAGGTTTGTGTGCACTACGTATTACTTACATGTAGGCATATAATAACTACCATTTGTAGATATTTTCAGCACCACTCTCCACATAAATTGCTTCAACCAAATTTCTATCTAGCGCCATCATCTAATAACTTCCCCATAAATGATTACACTTCAGTGTTCCTACGGACCTTATCTATTGAAACAATTCATTTTTTCAAAATTGAATTTATCTCGGCAGGCTCTCAGTGCCCTTTTAATCAATGCTGATTAAAGGGGTACTAAGAGATAGGTTGCAGGCTGCGCCTTCAATTTTTTATCAAAACAGGGATTTGTACATTTTGCAATTGTAGTATATAACTGTATGAACTTACACTTCAAAAAAATCAGCCCTCTTTGAAATAACAAAACGGCGATTCAAATATTCTTTCCTAGGGACATGAAAGTATTGCACGCTAAACAGTGTAACTCTAGAGATACGCCGGGCATTAGGCTGCTGCTGCTTTGCATTACGTCTTACAGAGAGTGCTGTATATTTCGTATAAAGTCGTCTTTATACTGCATAACATCAAGCGAACAATATGGACGTTCAAAGTTTCAAATAAATTGCGATGATATTCAAAAATGTTTTGCTTATGTTCTTTCTTGCGAGCGGTAATCTTCATCAAGATTTTTGATGTATTTTATAAAAAGTAATTATTCAACACTTCTTCGTACCCCTGTATGAAGGGATCGTAGAGATAGTGAAGTTTTTTCTTCACAAAGAAACCAGATTTCAGGCAAACTGATCGAGCTATAAGATAGAAGCCCAACGGTGCGTAGAATAAATGTATTTGATGCGCTTTTTACATCGAGCTTTGAGCATTGAGCATTGAGCATCGAACATTGAGCATTGAGCATTGTCGAATAGAACGGTATGTGATGCGATTGACGATTTGAAATATGATCGTCATTCGATGGTTAACAAGATAATAAAACCCGTGCTCAAAATGAAAAAGGACTCCGTACTATTCCCTCTTTAGCTTTCTTCTCATATAAGACACCATCTAACGTATTGTTGGTATGTTATATAACTGACGTACGTATTCCAACATAATTTGGTGCCTTTCACATGGACAACAGTGACTAAGCAATACTTTACTATATCATATAGAACAGTGTATACGAAACCTAATCTCCTGCATACAACGAACATTGTAGAAACATAAGATGTTATTAACAACATCTGTTTTCAGGGAGTAACATTATTCACGTAATTGGAATTCTTTCACTAGCGCTTCGCGCAGGTGTCACATATCATTTGTAAATAATACTCTATTGTGTGATCGAATTCATCAGGAACTCTAGGCATTTATAGAAATACACTGTCACATTTTATTTCAATTTAATGCATTTTAATTGCACATTCATGTTAGCTTTATTATGCGTTTCTATGAGACGACAAGTTATTATCACATTCACAACTGTGTGAAACTCAACACCCAACGCTCATCAATACTTAATTATATTGGTGACGTAGCTCAGATTTTTTTGTTCAATTTTCCAGACGCCATTCACACCCCAAAATGTGAGTGAGCCGTCGCGCTTTTTATATAGGGGAAAAAATAATGTATGCCACCTTTTCACACGCTATATCTCACTCTGTTAAGAACTCAATCGAAAGCAGCTGTAGTACGATATCACTTTCGGACGGTATGTCCGGTCATTCATTGTTTACCCGGGTACACGACTTGCGTTCGTGGCCATAGAGTAGGGTGATCGTGTTTCAACGTAATCAAAAGAAAACATTATATATTCTGTATTGTTTGATCAAAACAAGATATCATACGACTTTGTCACATTGCCAACTCACATACATCTTAACTTACACTGGAAGAAGTCGCCTTATGTTTGAATAGTTAGTTCTAATATGTTGAAACAAGATTTGAAATTCAATAGTTGGAAATCCACTGTTGGCGTTGAATGTCATAAATATAATGTAAGATCTATACCTTTGAGCGTTCTACTTCATATAGACAAATTCATGCCGAATTGAGCTTTTAGAGCGACATTGAGTATATAATACATAATCTGGGTCTTAAATGCATTAGTACTCCAGCACATCTTCTGTTAGGGCTGATTGAGTTTTAATCAAGTTATTCTTGCGGAAAATAGTCGTGCTAAATCACAAAATGGCATCGTAAGGGTATCTGACAGAAGTCGACCATTCGGAACATCAAAACATATTTTCTTATTAATTTGGGGCATATCTAGAATAGCGTCAATAGAGGCGAGACAGTTATCAATTGCACCGTTATGGATGATGACGATACCGCAGAATTTATATAGGTTGGCTGTATATGATGATAACGGCAATCATGTGCCACAAAATGTTAGGAGTAGTGTTTGCACTTATTCGAATGTGTATTACTGTAAGGCATCATTGTTCTGAATCAATTTGGTTGATACAGATATCGTCAGACCTTGTTCTCAACCAGCAGTCTCGTTTAATATGTCATAGTAAAATCGTTTAGTTGTGATCGTAAACGGTATTAATGACGATGGTTGTAATAGGAGAGTCGTTTATTATACGCGAATTCCTATGGCAATGTAGCTTAAAATTAAAGCGCGTCATTCACCTACTATTACGTAACATTGAATTGATAGTTGTATGAAAACAGGAAAACAAGAATTACCACGACAGGAATAGTTGACGAGGATCATGAGAGCATAAGTTTTCCCAATAGCAATGAATTCATGTCACTCGACGATAATGATGACCGTGTGACTTATATGACGACGCAAAACCGTGTTACAGGGTTCTCAAATGAACTAGGACATGACAATGGTGTTTATTAGTAGTGATATGTACATGTACTTGAACGTTAATTGTTTAACAAGGCGGGGTTTCAGTACAAAACGTATGATCTATCACAGATTAAACGTAATGTACTTCTAGCAGCATCGCTAGTATACTTTTTTGTGAGAAAACCTGCGGATTAGGGCCTCTTAACACTTTTCATGCGGCTATTAGATTTACCATAATATACAAAGAGATTTTTCAGAAACCTTTCGCAATGTTCAAAGTCTATCTCAAGGATTACTAAACCAATACTAGGTATGTTTGTACTAATTTCAATGCATTTCTCAATATGTGATTCCAAATATGGTTATGATACTCAACAATTTTGGCATTTTTGAAACATTTTGTGACATTTTGGAAGGTCGTCTGCAGCTGCCTGCCGTGTGTAAAGTGTTAAGAATAAAGTCATTGACGTAGTGGCATATTGAGAAGTTACGGAGTTTATTTTCATGAATTTTTTATAATATCACATCATTGTACTTTGTATATATGTATTTGATTGGTGCCTCAGCTACCCTAAGTTGCCATCTCCCAACCTCGCACACTACTCATACACGAGTAACATCACTCGCCTCAACTACATATCAGTTTTGTTCACACGTTCCCATACTAAGCAGCATAATATACCCGTCAGCTTTTTAAGATCGATTCAGTGATAGGTGAATGACTGTACACGTAGAGATAAAAGGTTGACATATTAAGATGGTGTACTAACACCATTGAGCTTGATTGACCATCTTAAATTGCTCGACATACTTATTTTTCGATCTGTTATATTGTCACTTCAACTCTTATTATGGGACTGATTGACACGATGAGACATTAAGACACATCATCTTTTAAGACACATCATCGTATCAGCCACCCTCAGTGCCTTGTTCTTCAGAGAAATGACACCCTTTACACTGCAATGGATATTTTGTGAATGTGTTTTCGAGAACGGAGCAACATAATACATTTGTGATGCTTAACGGTTCTCAATTTCCAAAACAATCAAGGAAAACCACGTGCCAAGTGCCAAATTGAAAATGAGTTGAGAAAATTGGATTTAAAAGAAATTATGATTCCTCAAAGCAAACTGAAAAGGGTCTTAGCATGACAGAAATGGTTCAAATTGTAAAATTATCAAACTGATTATCCGTATTACCATTTACGATTTTTGGAGAATGGTTTATGTTAGAAAACCTTGAACCAAAATGTGATTATGAAAGAAAGCTTGGTTGTCGTATTCCAGAGAAATAAATACGACAGAATGTCCTTTCATTAGTATAATATCATCATTCATAAAGCATAAATACACGAACCCACACTACATTCGAGTTATTCGAAACGGAATTGTGTATCCGTCAAGTATTGGCACATTCAATATCAAAAGCCTATTTAATGCTCCAATAAACCCTCTTGTCTTAATCATGTTAATGGTAAGTACGGCTGCAATAAAATATAATATTTACTAGTTCGAATCTGACTTCGGTTTGACATCCGGTATTTCGTCTGATGTAAGTACTTTTAAGCTTAAAAGCATATTCATTTGTTTAATTGAGTACGATGAAAAAAGAAGTGATGACCACTAGTTCATTCTCCTATCGTACTAGGAGAAATTACCAAGACGCCTGCAGAGTTTAATGAACGAGCGTTCTGAATGCATACTTAAGAAACCACACCAAATCAAGTAATGAGCGGAGCGGAATGTTCCGTTGACACCTGTCCATTATTTCGTTCTCATTCTCTTTGCGGGCACTCTGGTTCCCCAAGTACACATTGCTTAAAACTATGTCACATTCAATACATATCGTATGTCAGTATATTCCTATTTGGTTACCAAAGGTACTTTAACGAATATTTTGAGTAATTGCCTGTTCACATTTTTGGATTGCAAACGCTTTAAGCGACTCTACAGACAGCAGTAATAGGCTATTTGGTCGGTGTGCTCAACGAGACCTCGGACTCCCCTGTTTGCTCTAAATTGCAACTACCTAGAGCATGTACCCTTCCGCCCATTCATATTTCAGCAACCCTTTGAATGGAATGTCATGCAGTAACACATCGGTATACTTACGATATAGATTACTAGGTCGTCTGTCTATCAAGTGTACCATAGACGAGGCTTGACATTTTGGAATTGCTGAATTTCAAATGAGCAGTTTAAGACATCGAGACCGCTGAACAAACCGGAAACTTTTAAGGATTCGCAAATGCTAAGATAACGAGTTTGACCTACGGCCGTCGCGACACTCCCGAGACCGCATACTATGCCTGCGCCTCTTTAGTAGGGTTGGCATGATTCGCCAAGTCCAAGTTATATTGTCATATATATTTTAACATAATTGAAGCGTATAACCAGGTGTTATGATACAATCCAATGGCTGCCCTCTTGTATATTTTGCATAACTGGATTATTTTTAGTACGGATAATCCGCATTATAGGCTCATTTAATCCCAAATGAAAAAAATCCAAAAGTCTCCTTCTAAAATTTGTATTTATTTATAATAATAATGAAATATCAACATAATAATTAAACCACAGTGATTTCCCAATATACTGCTCTTACACGTCTATATTTAGTTTGACAATAAACACTAATCACATGAAATAATCAACGTATGAAAAAAGTAAACTTCACCAGTTACTACAAAGGTTTAATATTGTGTACCAACATTTATATTTGAAGTAAAGGGGATTATCCTTTTATTTGGCAGCATTATTTACGCAACAGATGTTCACATCGTTTAATCAATGCCTGTATTAAGGTCCATTTGTTTGAATTTTGATTTCGGTATAAGCCTACCTGTAGACCGCTCTGACGTAATTGTTGCCTTTGTGGAAAAAATCAAATATAAACTCACTTATTTGAATTCGTTTTTATGGATTGTCATTGATGCAGCGAATCCTGAACTTTACTTTTCGCTCATGGTTTAGTCATACTTATCACAAATCCATAATTTTGCTTAACACGCATCATACCGGTACTTTGCGAACAATGATCCCAACTTTATTGTATATAATTGACTCGTGATGTAGTCAACGGTAATTTTATAATGAAGCGGAGAAAGGTAAAGACAGAAAGATGTTTGGGACATAATTCCACCAAAGAATGAGATAAAGTGCCCGGTTTTTTTATATTAATTAATTAAGTTTTAACATGTTAGAAGATTGGCGTTGTTCAATTTGACTATATATGAATCAAATCGTTATTTAACCATCGTTCCGAGCCGTACTTAATAAAGGAAACGATGCCAGAAGGCACTACTGTCTGTTCGCATTCCTTATAAGGGTTCCATATTGTCTGGGTGAGAGACAGGGTTCATAAGTGTTTGAAGCAAAATACAAATGCCTTAATATGTAGATAGAACAACAATACAATGTTGGGAAAGGGAACCGTTTGTTTCGAGATTGATTAAATTAATAAAAGTTTCAATCAATTGCAATCAGTGTGAATACTTTGAAATAGCACGCCATAACAATTTCGCATTGGGTTCTCGAATATGCAACTAAATGTCACGGTTAGAAAGAGATACTCTTCTGCTTCTCCAAAGACTCAAAGCTGGACAGTTGGCTGGCCAACTGTCCAGTTTAAAATTAGTAAAACATTGGGATTGGTTTTAAAAGAAACTATTGTTTCAAACTCAAAACAATCTGGAAACGGTGTTGAAGTAGCAAAAAATAGTTTAAATGTGTTTGCATTATGTTTACCAATTCTATTAACCAATTGTCTAATGTTGATCTTCTGTCTACCTATTTGAATTCCACTCTGGTTTCATATCTGTTGTTATGTCTCATGTAAACACTTGTTGTTGAGTCCTCAGAGCAATCATAACACTTGATGACTTTCGAGTTAGCATGTTAATGTGTTTAATGGCGTACGATGTATTAAGTAGAGCTTGTTTGTGCTTTTTCTTGATCACAAATTTATTATTCTATCGTTCAAGAAGAAATTTTATATTCCCAATTCGCCTGCAGATAATTTCACCAAATACATAAGACAATACCAACAGCGTTATGGGAGTAGCGGAATACTGAACATTATTTCAATCTAATTTTTTAGAAATAGAAGTCTGAGAAAACTTACTTTAACATTCTGCCTGCGAAATTTTACTTCCGCTTTCCAGAATGCAGTACGCGCATAGCATTACGGGCTCGTTATACACCTAATGACCGAGGTACATCAAGTATAATTTGGTTCTTTTGAAGTCAATTCTAAACTTTGTATTTATTTATATAATATATGAATGGAATACTTACATAATTATTTCACCACAGTCTCAACGTATCGCTCTAACGAGTCCATATTCAAGAGAATTTTCAGATTTGAATCATAAGTTATTGCCCTGTAATCAAAAGGGTTAACGGAAAATTACATCGTTGAGCATTGATTTCTGAGGTGATTGTTGCATTTGTGGTAAACATATCAGATAAAAACACAATTGCAATTCGTTTATTTGAATTGTCATTAGCACATCGAATCCTGAACTTTACTTTTCACTCATGGTTTATTCTTAATTATCACACATTCATAATTTTGCCTAACACACATCACACTGTTACTTGGCTAACAATGATCTCAACTTTATTGTAATTGACACGTGATGTTATAGTTAACGGCAATTTATGACGAAGCAAATACAGCGAAGAGAGGAATTTGTGCGGGCTATAATTTCACCATAGAATGAGATATAATGTGCCAGGGTTTTATTATATTCATTAATTAAAGTTATAACATGTTAGAAGGTTAGCAGTGTTCAATTTAAACATTTGTATCAAGTCTTTATTTAACCATCGTTCAGCAGTGTTGGATAAAGGAAACGGTGCCATAAGGCAATACTGTCTGTTCGCAGTTCTTTTCAAGGTTTCATATAGTTTTAGGGGTATTGACGGGGTTCATATATAGGTATTTTGGGTAACAAAAGAACAATAATAAAATGTTAGGAATGGAGGGCCGTTTGCTTTTGTTGCGAATTGTATAGATTTCATAATTATTTGTCATTTAATTGCAATCGATCTAAGTACTACGGTACATCATTTGATTGACAATGCAACTTTCCTCTGGTCACGGAGGACTTAAAAATGTTTACACATAAACCTTTCTACTCCCTGGGTGAGTTAATTCATGACTTGATAATTGTTGTTTAGAGATACTTGGGAACAAATGGGAATTTATAATAAATATTATTAGGTATCCTTTGAGGAAAACGGTGAGTATCTAATGAATTTTGTTCAAAACACTCGTGGCGTAGAAGGAGAATAAAGTATAAATCAAAATAAAGAAAAAGAACTCTTTCCGAAGACCTTGATAAAATAAAACAACTTTAACCGGTAAAAAAACACTCAATTTGATCACACTATTGTTCAGTATACCAACAGTATCAACAGTAGATTATAATTGGTTTTATATCTCAATTCCAATGAGATCTACATGCTTATGAATAATGTATATCAGAACAGCATCCCGAGATAGTTAACGATATTTGTTTAACGGTAATTGCAATCTCAAATTTGATTACAAAAATGAGCTTTTCTTCTTAAATATATTTCATAATATTACCAATGAGGAGGTTAATAATGACCCAATAATACATTGTGTTTAAATTGAATATTATTATGTTCTGCTTAAACATCTTATTCACAAAAGTAGTAACTTTGTAAACAGAATGTCTAGGTTAAACAAATCGAATAAACAGTATAATTCAAACTTTGTTTTGTAGGGGGGGGGGGGGGGGGGGGGGGGGGGGGGGGGGTGTTGAGATACTGCTTGAACTACTCTACGAATCGGCTACCTGTCACGAATATTATGTTATTTAAAGGACATGGTGAATTAATTGAAGTAATGTACTTTTCTGTGCATTCGGCTAGCTGTTAGTGTTAGCACGCTCATGTCAAAACCGACATATACTGCTGAAAATGAAATAGGACTTAGAATTGGTAAATGTTTGTATGAATGTTTAATGACTTAAAAAACAAACTTAAAATGGCAGCTCATGTGATTCATAAGACATACAAATGCATATATATAAAGCTCAAGAACACATATTTGAAGTCGTGTCGTTCAGGTGTATAACATTGACTCAGAAAAACCTCAAGCGCTTTTTTTATTTTAGCAGTGTATATTCGAAACATGATCCGCGGCATGTTACAACATTTGTAGAAACATAAGATGTAATTTATAACATCCTTTTTCAGAGGGAGTAGCTTTATTCACATAATTGAGATTCTTTCACTTGCGCTGTGCGCAGTTGTCATAAAGCATTTGTAAATAATACTCAGTAACTCTAGGCATGTATAGAAGCATACCGTCTCATTTTATTCCAATTCAATGCATTTTAATTGCACATTCATGTTAGATTAGTCTGTGTGAGAAAAGAAAGTAATTATCACAACTATGTGAAACTCAATACCATACCCTCATCAATACTTTATAAGGGAGTGACATAGCTCAGATTTTAGTCCCAGACGCCCATCACGCCAAAAATATGAGTGAGCCGTCACTTTGTAAATTAATACCCATAATGTTTGACACCTTTTCGCGCATTATATCTCAGTGACTTAAGAACTCAATCGAAAGCAGCTGCAGTATGATATCCCGTTCAGACGGTGTGTCCGGTTGTTCATTGTTTATCCGGGGTCTTGACTTGTGTTCGTGGCCATATAGTAGGGTGATCGTATTTAATCGTAATCAAAGGATACATTTGAGCGCTCTACATCTTGTTAACAAATTCATGCCGAATTTGACGACATAAAGTAGGCTATAATGCATAATCTGGACTTAAAAGGCATAGTGCTCCAGCACATCTTCTGTTGACTGATTGAATGTTAATCAAGTTATTCTTGCAGAAAAGAGTCGTGGGGCTAAGTCACAATATTGCATCTGGATAAACAGACATATTGTACGGGGGCTATGCAATCACACACCCCTCCAACGCCCCTCCAATGTTATGCATATGTGTATGATATATAATGTTAATTATTAATGTATTGGGAGTGTATCTACATTTTCCTTAGAAGTATTAACCAAATTGCACGAATGCAGTTTCTAAAATACAAAGTTTTTCAGCGTCTAAGGAGGAACATCCCCCTCAGACACCCCCTATACACGCAAGCTCGAAATTGGCGCTAATACACCAGCCAATCACGCCCCTCCCCATGCCAACAACAAATGTACGCCACCAGACCTCTTCGTAGTCCAAGGTACTTTCTCTCCTTATTTTCTGAATCGCCCCTTGTTCTTTGGATAGTGCTTCTGCATACTTGCGTTTTGCCAAGTCGAGACGACTTTCCTTCTCAGTTTCAGTTTCAGTTTCTGAAACTCTAACTGAAACTGACCTGAGTGCTGTCTTGATAACATGTGTTTTTCCAAAGCAGATTGCTTTATGTAAGTACGTGTGCACGCCTCTTCTGAACAACCAAATACACCGTCTGCAAGTTATCGGGCTTCATCTTTCCTAACGTCTGAAGGTACTATAACACAATCCACAAATTGACTACTGTTTTTTTGACAGGGTTCACTAGTTTGTCTTACTGCAGGTGGTACTCGTTTGGTCTCATTGGGCTATTCTAGAAAAAGTCTGCACCCATTCCCTATAACGGAACAAAATATTATTTTAAAATATATCCGGAAATACAAGAGTAAGGGTATGGGAATTGTGTATATTTAGGAATAGCGATAATGAAAACTTGTTAGGAATCCCGGGAAAATGTATTACAATTTTTTTTTGAATTCCGTGATTTTTTTTATATTCCAGACATTGCTTTGAAAAAGTCTGGAATTCCGAGTTCCTCTATGGGGTGGCTGGATAATTCTTGAGACGAAATTCTTGAATTTCTGGAATAGTCCATTGGGAAAAACGATGTTCTCGGCACAAAATCCCTGATTCTGGAGATTAAGCTAAATGTGCAATTTTTGTTTGTTATTTTACAGTTCCTAGGTGAATTTTTGAATAAAGTTTTTTATAGAATATAAACTATAAATTCATGCACCTGAATTATTGTTATTCCACAACACACCAACACTTTTCATGAATATTATATAGGAATAATCAAATTATTAGTACCCGAAACCATTAACATGGTATTATATACATTCAATTTGAGCTCATTTGCAAATTGAGACCACTTTGAAGGGCCAGTTCACTTATTACAAAAAGTAATCCCAGTTATTTTAAAGTGGATTTATGTTGAGCAAGATCAATTATTTTTATCCTATATTGGACATGAAAAACATTTCACTACCTGGATTTATAAAATCAGTTATATGAAATTTGTCAAATATGGGAATTTGTAAGCATCCATTTGGGGATTTTCCGAAATTCGCATTGAATTCATGTTTGCTGATTTTTGTACTTGTTTAAAAGAAGCAAATCCAAACCGGTAATGGGAGGAGCGGAACGTTTGGTTGAAATCTGACCATTATTTCCATCTCAGTTAGTAATTGAAGTCTGAGAAAATTGTCATTAACAATCAGCCTGGGAAATTGTACGGGTACTCTGGTTTCCCGAGTACTTCCTCACTGAAAACGATGTCACATTCAAGCCCTGTATTCAAATTTCATGATTGCAAATGCTATAAATTATTTTGCAGACGTATTTGATCGGTGTTTGCTCTGAATACTACTACCTAGAGCATATTTCTTCCGGCTATTCATGTCAGCGTCCTTTTCAATGAAATGTCGTACAGTACACATCGGTATACTCACAATATAGATTACTACAATCTTGGAAAAAAAGTCCTTGGAACGCTTGCCTGTTTTGGGCATTATGTGCAGATTTTTGTGGGTTTTTTGCTGATCTTAAAATGATGTTTATTTTGTTAAACTGTGAATAGGACATTTTAGACAAAAAATGTTCATTCCCCACACCCCATCGATCAATGTTGGGACACCTTGAACAACTGCTTAAGACATTAACATTCCTCAACATTGCACGTGGGAAAGGGGGTGTGATAGTTTGCCGTCGTTAACGAGTAAGCGTTCGAAGACTCTTTTCCAGGATTACAGGTCGTCTGTCTATCAAGAGTACCATAGACGAGGCTTGACATTTTGGAATTGTTGAATTTCAAATGAGCAGTTTAAGACAAGGAAACCGCTGAACAAACCGGAAACTTTTAAGAATTCGCAAATGATAAAAAACGACTTTGACCTATGGCCGTCGCGACACACTTGAGACACTTGACTATGCCCAGCCTAGTTAGTAGCGTTGTCATGATTGGGAAATCTAGTATCATATTACAACCCAATTGAAACGTATGACCAGAAAAGGTCTAATGATACATTGGCTGCCGTCTTGTTTATTTTGCATAACTGGATTATTTTAGTACGGATAATGCAAACGCGCATAGCATTAAAACCAAATGAACGCGGGACTTATTAACGTTTAATTTGTTTCGTTTGAAGTCAATTCTAAACTTTGTTTTTATTTATATGAATGAATGTAATAATTACATAATCATTTCAGCAAGTCTCAATGTACCGCTCTAACGAGTCCATATTTAAGAGAATTGTAGTTTGACAATAAGCACTTATAATCAAAGTACGAAAATAAAACAACTTAGCCAGTTGCTACAAATGTTTAATATTGTGTACCAATTAATCAGATTTGAAGTAAAGGTGATTGCCCTATAATCATAAGGGATAACTATTCACCGGATATTCAAATCGTTGACTTTTATTTCGGTATGCATGTACTGAAGACCGCTCTGACGTGATTGTTGCTTTTGCAAAAAGTCAAATATAACCCATTAAGTGCAATCTGTTTATTTAGATTGTCATTAATACATCGAATCCTGAACTTTACTTTTCCCTCATGGTTTATTCATACTTATCACACATCCATAATGATCCCAACGTTCTTGTAATTGACTCGTTATATAGTTAACGGCAATTTTATGATGAAGCAAATGCAACATAGACAGGAAAGTGTTCGGGATATAATCCCTCCACTGAATGAAATACAATGCCCGGGTTTTATCATATTCATTAAATAAGTTATAACTTTTAACATGTTAGAAGGTTAGCGGTGTTCAATATGAGCATTTGTATCAAGTCGGTATTTAACCATCGTTCAGCAGTGTTGGATAAAGGAAACGGCGCCAGAAGGTGATACTGTCTGTTCGCAGTTCTTTTCAAGGTTTCATATAGTTTGGAGGCAGTGATGGGGTTCATTATGTAGATATTTGGGGAAGATAAAGAACAATAATTAACTGTTAGAAAAGGGTTCGTTTGCTTTGTTTCGAAGTGTATACATTTCATAATTATGTGTCATTTTAATTGTCATCGATCTGACAATGCAACTTCCCTGTGGTCACGGAGGATTTAAATGGTCACGCATGAACCGTTCTTTTCCCTGAGTAAGTAACAAAAGAATTGATATGTATTAAATATATTTTGATAATATCGTTTTGGGAATAAATGGAAATTGATAATTAAAATATTATGAGGAGTCCTTTGGGCAAAATGGTGTATCTGATAAATCTTATTCAAAACACTCTCGTACATGCAGCGTTTTAGAAGAAGAATAAAGTATAAGTAAAAATAAATAAAAAAGAACTATTTCCGAAGACCTTCAAACGTTAAAAAAATAAATCACTTTTATAACACTATTGTTTAGTTTACCAATAGTATCAAAAGTACGTATCCCAAGAAATTATTAAACGATATTTGTTTTAATAGCACATACACAGCCAATCCATAATTCCACAAATTTCACTTATTGTACAGCTTCAGAATGCTGTAAATTTGACATCGTAAATAACCTGATTAATTACAGCCCTGTAATTATTAGCCAACTTGGTGTGTGTGTGTTTAGTAGATGATTGTCTAAGTCTGGGTGAGTGAGAGGTGTCCTACTGTGAAAGTGGTGTGTATCTGGTGTGTAGGGTAGAGCTCTGCCACATAAATCATCACTAAAATAGTCACTGTCGATGAGTGCTATTAATTCCTTATAGCACTCGGCAGCTACGCTGCCTCGTGCTATAAGTCATACTAACAGTAACTGCAACCTCAACTTTAGTTCTTAAAATGAGCTTTGCTATGTAATATGAACAATGAGGAATCAAAGTACACGTCACGGCAATACATTGTGTTTAAATTGATTATTACCAGGTGTTTGTTTAAACATATTTTAAAATAGTAGCTTTGTAAATAGAATGTCTAGATTAAACAAATTGTATCCGCAGAATAATTAGAAATACTAAACGAATCAACTACCTGTTGCGAATATTATGTTATTTAAAGGACATGATGAATAAATTGAAGTGTAAATGTATAATGTACTTTTCTGCGTATTCGGTCCTGCTCTTAGAATTTGACATTATAAGATTATACCAGAGCCCGAGTACTGTTATTCGGTAGTTAGCACGTTATGTCAAAACCTACATACACTGCTGAAAAACGAAATAGAACTTAGTATTAGTAGTAAATTTGTGTGTTTATTGACGATTTAAACTTAAAATGGCAGCTCATGTGATTCCAAGGCATACGATGTATATACAAAGCTCAAATACACACATATGAAGTTGTGTCTTTCAAATGTATAACATGGACTCAGAAATAGGCCAACAAAAAATTGTTATGTTGTTCTCGACCGCCCGCTCGTCAGATTAGGTTTTTTGATGTTACTTTTTTCAGATTTATTTTATTTTATTTTATTTTTTTTCTCATTTTTTTCTTTCTTCAGATTTGTTCTTTTTTATAGTTTAAATAGCATTGAATATTTAAATATTCAAAACTAAGTGTTTATAACATATATCGAGGGTTGAGCGCCAGAAGACCGTAACTCAACTTTTGGGAAAATTGATACTTTGGTACAAAAATAATCAGTATAACCTAGATTTTCAGAACCATAAAGAGATAACTCACAAACACTCTTAATTTAACTAAAATTAGAGTTATAAGTTTGGTGCTACAGTGTATTGTAATGAGTCCCAAATATTTGAAAGGTAATTATCTCAAAATACCATTTTTTGAGTTACAGCCTTCTGGCGTCTAACCCTCGATGTGGGACTCTTTGTGTGATTTTAACTTCTTGTTGGCTGAATTATGAGCTTCCGCTGGTATAATAAAATTAAAAAAGCAGAAAAAAAAGCCGCCCGCCCGCCCTCCTCTCTGAGAGCTGATGAGGACTTAATAACCCCCTTTTTTGTGGCCATACCTTAAGCACTATTTTATTTGAGCAGTGTATAATTGAAACATGATCTGCGGCATGTTACAAACATTGTAGAAACATAAGATGTAATTTATAACGTCCGACTTCAGAGGGCGTAGCATTATTCACACAATTGGGATTCTTTCACTAGCGCTGCGCGCAGGTGTCACATAGCATTTGTAGATAATACTCTATTGTGTGATTGAATTCATCAGGAACTCTAGGCATGTATAGAAACATACCGTGTCATTTAATTCCAATTCAATGCATTTTAATTGCACATTCATGTTAGATGCGTTTGTGGGAGAAAAGGAAGTTGTTATCACAACTGTGCGAAACCCAATACCCAAAGCTCATCAATACGTTATTAGTGAGTGACGAATCTCAGATTTTAGTTCCATTTTCCAGACGCCCATCACGCCAACATTGTGAGTGAGCCGTTGCTATGTAAATAAATACCCATAATGTATGACAACTTTTCACGCGTTATAAACTTATATCTCACTGACTTAAGAACTCAATCAAAAATAGCGGTAGTATGATATCACGTTCAGACGGTGTGTCTGGTCAATGGTCCGGTCGTTCATTGTTTACCTGGGTACGCGACTTGCGTTCTTGGCCATAGAGTAGGATGATCATATTTTATCGTAATCAAAGGAAAACATCATATGGCCCCCACCATCAAATAAGTTCCCTTTTGCATTGTGTGTTGTACAAGTTCATGTTAAATTGTTTCACCTTTAGAGCAAACTGGCTCACTTAAATCATTGTTTTTATTGAATATATCATCATCATCATCTACCTATACCATGCATAAACCTCTTATTGAGTATACTCGCACAATGTATCCTTGGAACCTAGGAATACAAACATGAGCGTAAAGACACAGACCATGATGATCCCCTACTCTTAACGAAGGAGTCTGTGACCTTTTAACGGGATCGGGTATCACCATTTCTACGTGACTTCCGAACCACGAGGCACTTGAGACTAAGTACCTTGCCCAAGGATACAAACATGTTGGCGATTGCGGCGCTGGAACTCACAACCTTTGTGTTATGAATCCTGCGTGCTATCCACTAGACCACACATGCTCTCATAGGTACGACTTTAAAATGGTGGAAACAGTGAAATCGTGTAAAATAATTTCAGTCAAGAAAAAGCTAGATATTTTGGGCCTAATGTGGAGGATCTACATATTATGTCAAATTATAAAACATTAAGGTACATTAACAGCACTTTATACCTTTTCTAGGATGTTAAATTTAGACTTATGGTGGGGTCTATCTTAATTTCGAACGTTGCAAGGTATTGCCAGAGTGCAAAATATTATTTGGTGGTGTGCACTCATATACTCTGTATTATTTGATCAAAATAAGATATACATTATAAGACCTTGTCCCATTGCAAACTCAACAGAAATTGGTAGTTTATATATTGGACAAAGTCACTTTATGTTTGAATAGTCAGCTCTAATGTTGAATCGGGATTTGAAAACTAATATATAGTATGAAATATGTTGGCATTGAATGTCAATCGAATACAACGTAATATCTATATATTTTAGCGTTCTACATCTTGTAGACAAATGGTGACATAGGGTATAATGCATAATCTCGACTTACAATGCATTAGTGCTCTAGCACATCTACTGTTAGGGTTGATTGAGTTTTAATCAAGTTATTCTTGCGGAAAATAGTCGTGCTAAATCTCAAGATTGCATCGTAAGCTTATCGGACAGTGGTCGACCATACGGAACATCAACACATATTTTCTTATTAATTTGGGGCATGTCTTGAATAGCGTCAAGAGACGCGAGACAGTACTCAATTGAACTGTTATGAATGATGACGATGTCCTAGATATTTATATTGGTTGCCTGTAGATATTGATAATGTCAATCTTGTGCTTAAAATGTAAGGAACAGATCTTAAACTTATTTGGAGACTTATTGTAATTAGGTAGCATTGTTTAATCGTTAATATTCTCGTCGGTTATTTCATTATTATGATCACAAGCGATATTATTAAATGACGATGTGGTAGTGTTGCAGACATTGGCCCTCGTCTTACTATTAGGGGTGGGGGGGGGGGGGGGTAACCCTTAAGGGTTTTCTCCGATGGCACCAAAATGCAACAGAATCATTTTCATTCCGACCCTCACGCGCTACTCCCAAACAAACAATTTAAAATGCTCGCCACAATTAAAATATCATTTTTGTTCGCAGCTTCCCATACTTAGTAGCATAATCCAAGAAAACACGAAATGTTATCACAACTTTCAAGTTAGGCTGTAGTTTTGTTAGGTCAATGAAAACATTAATGAAACATTGGGACAACGTTTAAAACGACCCATTCATTAGTTTCATGCAACGTTGCAACATAACATAACGTTGCATAAATGTTTTCAGCACCTTCGAACGTTTTAACAACGTTGTAGGAATGATGCTAACAAAACGTTTGTGCACAAAATGTCGTTTTTATAACGATGAATCATAACGTTTTCGAAACAAACTTGCAATTTTATTTCAATGTTGCTACAACGTACCAAAACGAACAATTGTTAGCGGGGATTAACCCGTCAGCTTTCAAGATCGATTCAGTGATAGATAATGATTATACACGTATACATGGTATAGATGAAAAGGTTGACATATTCCGATGGTATACAATTGAGCATGACTGACCATCTTCAATTGCTCGACCATACATTTTTTCGATCTGTTATATTGTTGCTCAATCTCTAATCATGTTGCTGACACGATGACGGGGCTACGTGTTTTGTTCTCCAGAGTCAGTTGAAGAATGCATCTTTTCACCATTCAATTGATAATTTGTGTGGACATGTTTTCGGGAACTGAGTAACAACTACAGTTGTGATGCCTTATGGTACTCCCCGATGACGCCTATTCTGTCTGCAAATACACCATACATGTTAGATTTTCTCGCTCAAATCATCTTGAACGCGCAAAACATTTAAGATTGGAAAATAGCATTCTGCTCCTTGAAACCATTGGTTAACAGCCAGTTTAAATGAGCCAAACAACTCATATGTCGGTTTTCTTTTCGTTTTTTAACGAAATTTGTGTTTCAGTTTCTAAAGAAATAATAATAATTCCAAGCTGTAAAGGCGTTTGTGAATCCTAAACGAACTAGATGTTGAACCCAGTAGTAACAGCCCCTCCCACCCAGTTTTTGTTAGGATATGTGGTTCAATGTTCTCCTCAATCTAATTTCTCGGTTAGATAATGTTAATGGTTAAACCATATATATTCATTTTAAGCCTCTGAAAACATAGAATGACCTAACATTGGTATCAAATTCGGATCATGGTCGTGTTGTCGAAACGGAATTGTGTATCCGTCACATGCTCACATATCGGCACATTCACTATCCTGACCCTATTAAACGCTCCAATAAACCATCTTGTCTTAATGTTAAATACGGCTGCAATTAAAGAAAATATTTACTAGTTCGAATCGTACTTTTAGGTTTGACATCCGTTATTTCGTCTGCTGCAAGTACTAACCCTTAATGAGTATCGAGTTAGCATATTCATTTGTTTAATGGCATACAATGTCTGACTGACATATGAACTCTAATTCATTCTTCTTTCGTACAAGGAGAAATTACATTAACACTACGCCTGCAAAGTTTTATAAACAGGTATGCTTGATGCATAAAGTACATAATAAATTACACCAAAGAAGATTTCTTGAGCATTACCAGTATGCTTCACTTTCATCACATGACCACTGATTTCTGTCACCAGTTGTTACTGGTTCCCATTGACTTCACATTGCTATGAAAGGCTTATAACGTTGTTAAATAAGGGTCTTTAAGAAAATCCTGCTGCAAGTAGTGAAAGTGGTGTTGACTTCAATTCATGGCCTCTCTTGTTTTTCTTAAAGACCCTTTATTTTTGGAAACACATTTTAGTTGATATTCAACTTCTCTTGACCATGATGCCTATCTGTACCATTGTATTATGATGGTGGAAGTCTGACCATGGTCTGACGATCTCCAACTGTTAATTTAATACTTTATCACATGTTTTGCAGTTTGTTTTAGGAAAGATTTCTGTTGGTACCGTAGTTGTGCTAAGCATGCTGGACTACATAAGAACTCTTGAAATTACACCAATCACGTAATGGGAGGAGCGGAAGGTTTGGCTGACATTTGACCATTATTTCATTCTTAGTCTGTAATAGTCTGAGAAAATTCACATTAACAATATGCCTGCGGAATTTAACGGGCACTCTAGTTTCCGAATACATCTATCTCGCTTAATACGATGTCACATACAAAACATATCGTATGTCAGTATACAGGGTGTCCCAGAAGGATTTATACCGGGAAAGGTGCATTTATCTAGCTATGAGTACCATTGTTATCAGTCAAAGTTCTTATGATTATAACATCTACATATACTTTGCTTTCTTAGGAATTTAACATTTTTAAAATTGGACATTTCTGACAAAAATTACTTTAAATTTGGTAAATTTCAATTCAAGTTTGATCAAAATTACCTCTTTGATGAATTGAAATACGCTAATAGTGAAAAATATGTTTTCACCGATTTTCAATAGTGTCATGCCATATCGGAACGGATAAAGATATGAAATTAACGGAGTAAGTAGGAAACATGTTCCTCATTATATTGCAGGCATAGACTTATACTGCAATGTTGGTTTTATATTTGTATTATTTTTTCAAACACTGTATATATCATTCCGGGACACCCTGTACACATATGTGTAATTACCCTGTATTCAAATTTCATGATTGTAAAAGCTTAAACTGAACATGATTTTGCAGACAGTCATATTTGATCGGTGTGCTCAACGAGTCTCTTGACGCATCTGTTTTCTATGTATGCTACTACCTAGAGAATTTTCTTCCGCCCATTCATATTTCAGCATCCTTTTCAATGGAATGTCATACAGTACACCGGCATCATACTCACGATATAGATTATTAGGCCGTCTGTCTATCAAATACACTTGTTATTTTCGATTTGCGTAATTTAAAAATGAGCAGTTTAAGAACTTCGAGAACGCTGAACAAACAAGAGACTATAGAGGATTCGCACATGCTATGAAAACGACTTTGACTTATGGCCGTCGCGACACACTTGAGACCCCTGACTATACCCAGTTAGTAGCGTTGGCATGATTACCAAGTCCAAGTTCTATCATCTTATAACAACACAATTGTTGGGTATGACCAGAATAAGTTGTATGATACAGTAGCTGCCCTTTTGTATATTAAGGCATAACTGTACTGATAGTGCGGGAAATCCGTTGATCAAATTAGAACGTCTGCTTTCCAGCACGCACACTTTTTGAATTGCAATCGCTTTAAGCTAAAATGAGATTCTGCAGACAGCAATAGGCTATTAGGTCAGTGTGCTCAAAACGAGATCTCGGACTCCCCTGTTTGCTCTAAATTGCCACTACCTAGAGCATGTTCCTTCCGCCCATTCATATTTCAGCGACCCTTTCAATAGATGTCATGCAGTACACACCGCTATACTTACGATAACGATTACTAGGTCGTCTGTCTTACGAGTGTACCACAGCCCACAGAAACGAAATTTGACGTTTAGAAATAGCTGAATTTCAATTGAGACATCGAATGTCGTTCGCATTGAATTCGCAAGGAAATACACGGTTTTCCCTGCCGGACTATGCCTAACTAGGCTAAATAGCATAACACGTGCCCAGATTTGCTTATTTGGATAAGATATCACATTTTGAGCTACCTATAAGATCAACGTCATTAACTGGTCAAACCGCAATCAAGTTAATGCTACAAATGTCGTTCACATTGAATTCGCAAAGAAATATGCTGTTTTTCCTGCCGGACTACAATCCTGGAAAAAGTCTTGGAACACCTGCGTGTCACCCCCACTCCCCCGTACAATGTTGACCAAGGCCAGTGGCTCCTGCAGCTTGCCAGAGTGTCCCAACATTGATCGATGGGGGTGGGGAAGGAAAAATCTAATTTGAACAATTTCCATTTATAACAGAAGACACTAAGTATCAATACATACATGCAATACCCAGCACGTGTGCTCAGCTCAGCGTTTGCGTTCCAAGGACTTTTTTCCAAGATTGTAGGCTTAACTATGCTAAAAGCATAACATGTGCCCAAATTCACATTTTGAGCTACGTATATGATCAACGTC
The DNA here is from genome assembly GCA_035610835.1 of Ophiura sarsii. Taxonomy (NCBI): domain Eukaryota; kingdom Metazoa; phylum Echinodermata; class Ophiuroidea; order Amphilepidida; family Ophiuridae; genus Ophiura; species Ophiura sarsii. The sequence goes on along the minus strand of CM069452.1, from coordinate 40,855,453 downwards.
ATTAACCGGTCAAACCACAATCAATGTAACGCCACAAATGTCATTTGCATTGAATTCGCAAGGAAATATACTTTTTTTCCTTGTCGTACTAGGCCTAACTAGACTCAAATAACACGTGTCCAGATTTGCTTTTTTGTATACAATATCACATTTTGAGCTACGTATAAGATCAACGTCATTCATTCGTCAAACGCTAACGCTATAAATGTCGTTCGCAGTGAATTCGCAAGTAAATATGCTGTTTTCCCTGCTTGACTAGGCCTAACTAGGTTAAATAGCATAACATGTGCCTAGATTCACATTTTGAGCTACGTATAAGATCAACGTCATTAACCGGTCAAACCGCAATCAACTTAACGCCACAAATGTCGTTCACCAGTTACTACAAATGTTAGTAATATTGTGTGAAAGCATTTTTCCTGTAATCAGAAGCGTTAAATACGCTACGGAAATTCGAATTGTTTAATCAATGCCTGTATTCAGGTCCCAATCTTTGAACTTTTTATTTTTATATACCTCTAGACCGCTCTGACGCGATTGTTAATTATGTGGAAAAAGGTCAAATAAAAACGCATTCATTTGAATTCGTTTTTATGGATTGTCAATTAAGGCATCATATCCTGAAGTTTACTTTTCACTCACGGTTAATGCATACCTGTGCCTATGACTTATCTGACACACATCCATAAGTTTGTTTAACATTCATCATACCTGTTGTTTGGCGAACTGTGATCCTAACTTTATTGTAATTGACTCGTGATGTTGCATGATGAAGCGCATAAAAGCGAAGACAGGATGGTGTATGGGTTATAATTCCACCATATTCAACATATTCAGTAAATAACTTGTTAGAAGGTTAGCGGTGTTCAATTGGACTATATGAATCAAGCCTGTATTTAACTGTCGTTTAGCATTGTTTGACAAAGGAAACGGTGCCATAAGGCAATACTGTCTGTTCGCGTTTGTTTGTAAGGGTTTCATATAGTCTAAGGTGAATAGCGGAGGTTCATATGTAGGTGTTTGGGGCAGAATGCCACTGTCTAAGTATCGAGATAATGAACAGAACAATATAATGATGAGAAATAGGGGAACCACCTGCTTTTGTTTCTAGATTTATATATTCCATAATTGAGTTTCAGTTAATGACAATCAATTGAAATAGCAACCCCATATAATAAACAATGTTTGTTTAACGATAATTGCAATATCAAAATTGTTCATTAAAAATGATGTTTTTCTTCTCACATTTCATTAATAAAATTCTGAAAAAAGAGGTCAACGACAGGGTAGTACATATTATGCGACACAATGTGTTATTTCAACATCATTTCAACATTTACTGTGCAGTAAGGCGAGTTTCAGCTATTTTCATCGAAACTGGAAATCTATGAACATATTATCTTATATTGTTTTAGGATTCAGTTTTCAATTTCAAGCGTAATGACACGAAAACTAATATAAGTTTCGATGAAAGTATTTGGTCAAAGCATGAGTGTTTAATTCTTTTTCGAGGATGTATGGTTTAACATAAGAGTTGACCGATTTACAAAAGCAACTTTACACTTTTAACAGGACGAATCTTAAGTATAATAGACGTAGGTACTATGCAGTGGCGGCACTACATGCCAAATTAGTTAGTATATGACCAAATGTGACAATTTAAGCGTAAAATGCCCCCCCTAACACCATTTCTTTTCCCCTTTTGCCCCCCCCCCCCCAAAAAAAAAAAGATTCATGAAGGCTGGTGTCGCCACTGGTAATATATATGTAAAAGAATGGTGCGACAAGTTCTCTAGCAGTTAACTAGTTCATTTGGATATAAGTGTATTTACCAGAGGAATGCCATTATCCTTATTCAATCAACAACGGACCCTCCTTATTACATTTAAGTGAACTGCTGTTATTCGTGTTTCCTCATATAAATACAAATACATATATAGTTGCCAGTTCTATGAGGAATTACTAATAAAAACATATGAAACCGATATTTGCTATTATCATTCATATTTTGTCACCATAATTTGTCATCTTATTCTCAAGATGTTGTTTTATTTAACTATAATATTCATTCAATATTGTCAATACGGGAAAAGAGAGCTACATACCACTAATACCCCTGAGGATGAATGAAATGGGAAAATATTCTAATCATATCTTATTAAAGTGATACCTCCTTCCTTATATTAAACGTAATTAGTTTTTAGGTTTATTGTTAAGTTACAGGTCCTATAAAATGGTATGGGGATTGATGAACTTATAAATGGGTGGGGAAAACCCGTGTAGTAGGAGACACGGTCCCCAGGAGCCATAGTGTGCCCTGTACACTAAAGTATAGCTTGGTACAGGGCCACTCACCCCTACATGCACATAAAGTTTCACGCTTTATTCGGTGTATGTCTATGGAGGCCGGACTATGGGTCCAGTGCTCCTTGCACACCGGCAAACAAGGGTATAACTATAATAATAACAGCTTGGAGTATCTCTTAACTTTTACAATGATCCCAGAGTAAAATTTCGCATCTATCCGAATAGTTTATGAATGATATTAAGACCAAGGCAACTATTGCTATATGCAAAAGATCCATCACAAATATTTGTACATTGGGTGATGAAAAGCTTACCCGGTGTCACAGTAAAAGTCTACAGTATAAGTCACGTCTTCTCCCGGGGCCAGCGTATTAATTCGCAAATCCACTTTTAATACTGACATCAGATTCTAAACACTGGATGATTGATGAGCAAGTAAAGTTATACTTTTAGAAAGAAACTCTAAGCATCGTATGAACAGCGCCCTCTAGTTAGGATTATAGTTATTTGATTAAGGTAATCAACTAGTTCGCTTGGATTTGTATCTCTAATCTCTGGGCAGTGTTATCGTATCATTTTTCATTTAGGTTTTAGTGATAGTGAAATATTCAAGTTTTCACAATTAATTTTTTGAATAAATTCAAGATTCAAAATCAATGTGAATAATACATCGTCGGCAATTTGACAGGTTAAAACAAATAAGCTTCTAACTAAATTGCTTATCACTAAATGACTTTATGATTATACACGATTACCTTGATACCTATGATTCACTATTAATGCTTTTAACCTTTAATCTGCCTATTCAACATCTTTGGAAATTTCATAAAACGAAAGCTTAAAAGTCACATCAAAAGTCAAGATAAAACCTAAGGCTAGAGTACTTCGATAAAACCATTCTCTGTCTTATTGCATAACATTGCACCAACAGCAAGTGTATCAGATCTACCGCTAGCGTTACTAACTCTGACACCTAACCTTGCCAGAATAAGTATTTAGATATGACTATGTAGAAAATAGCTATAGGTTATATCCACTTGAACGGTTGAAACCAGGATTTGGTTGTATGTGGCATCACTATTCGGGACGTTATCGGGGATGATATGGAATATTCTAATGACTTACATAAAACACGCTTTACTCTTCAGCTTTCCTCTGCGATTAAGAACATATTACTCAAACTGTGGGGTGATAGTATGGCCCAGCGATAAGGAAAAGATCTACAGGCTCGTATCGAATTGATGCCTTCGTTTAAAGAAGGTTCAGAACTAGTCTCTATAACAATTGCGGAATATCTTGAATATTTGGACAAATTATTAACCACTTTTGAATTGTGAAAATATTTGAATCATTTGGAAAGAAACTATTTAAACATTTGGACGGTATTGGAATGTTAACGAGTTCTTTAAACAATTTGTAATTATTAGAAATTCTGAGCATGTTTAAAAATGTAGTTCTTTATCGTGATATCCAAGCAATTAAAAATGAAGGGGGGAAAAGATAAAATCATCAAACGATTTGAAACCTTGTATACGTTACAGTAACGCATCCTCTGCGCTGAAAGGAAATAATCACAATGTTACACTATTCAAGTATAGAATTCTGGAACCAAAATGCCTCTCATGTCTAAAATGTTAACACAAAATAATCTCCTCGACGAGAGTGCTCTTGAATATGATATTAATCGCCGATCATACTAAATAGTTTGCATTTTATAAAATGTTGTAAAAGGTCTTGATTTTACTTATTTTAGAAGAGGCAGAATATAAAGTATTTGCTTTTGAATGTGATATCTATTGTCACTTAAAATGGATAGGACTACTTGCATTTTATTGAAATCCCTGACATGTTGACAACCATGAACCCAGTGACGCTCTACGGTCCTGACATAGTTGTTAATGAAAGCCATGGTGACAAAAATGTATCGACCTCCTCGCTAATTAGGTAAACAGACAAGGTGTGGTAGATGCCTCTTATTCCTCTGGACACAAAAAGATTGTTGATTTCCTATTCGATGGATAGCCCCCTTGCTATTGATTTAGAGTAATCCGAATTCATATTTAGATGTGTACGCCCGCTAGCATTGGCTAGCGCGTAGTAATGAAAGTGCTTTTTGGAGTAGTTGTAACCCGGGGCGGTTTGCTCTTTTTTAGATACGCCTTAGATAGCACTAGTGTCGGACACTGCTGGCCAGGCGCAAAAACTCCTGGAAAGAGTAGAAATGGCAGCTCTAAGTGTTGGCCTCCACATGAACGCCAAGAAAACAAAATACATAGTATTTAACCAACAGGATCAGGTGACCATTAAAACTACCGATGGAATCAGTCTGGAATTAGTCAAAGACTTTAAATATCTGGGATCATGGACATCGAGCAGCATGCAAGATATCAAAACAAGGAAGGCACTAGCATGGAAGGCGTGTAATAAGCTCAACAAGATATGGAGATCCAACCTACCAAGATCAACAAAAATTAAGCTATTCCAAGCTACAGTAGAAAGCATTCTTCTCTATGGCTCAGAAACATGGTCAGTAACAACTAAAGTTCGAAAGCTATTGGATGGATGTTACACCAGGCTTCTTAGATCAGCCCTTGATATAAGTTGGAGGTTACACATCACCAACAAAGAACTCTATGGTGATCTTCCTAGAGTAAGTGAACGAATCAAGAAGAGGCGACTACAGTTTGCTGGACACTGTGTCAGACGTTCTGGAGATGTGATATCAGACCTAGTTATTTGGAAACCAGTTCATGGCAAAAGAAATGTTGGACGACCGATGTTAAGCTATGTGGATATTCTATGTCAAGACACTGGACAAACACCTGCTGAGATAAAGACCTGCATGGAAGATAGGCGTGTCTGGAGAGCCATTGTTAATGCCCGACAGAAGTCGCCGGAGTGAGTGAGTGAGTGAGATACGCCTTGCGTTTTGCAGCTTGTGCGTTTGTCACGATACCATCATCCTATATATTGATTGCTAGTGTCTTATAATATTCAGTATAGCACGGAGATTCATAAGTTTGATTAATTGATGTCGTATTATGAAACAATTATTGAATTTGCTGTATAAAGTACTTGGGGGTTTTTCTCTCCTTTTCTGTTGAGAAAAATACAGTGACTAGACATCATGGTTTGGAGGTTTAAATACTTCTTAAATAAAAAGGTCTTAATTTGTATTGTTTTAGAAAAAGCAGAATATAAATTATTTGACTTACGGTTGTACCAAATAAGGTTCGTACGCCGTCAAACTGTTGTGTTTCAACTACATGCGCCCGCAAACTATATTTAAGAATCTGAGACATTAGGATGGGGCGCATCCGAAATACATAAGTGATTTTGAATGTGATATCTATTGTCGCTTAAAAAATGTAAAATGGATAGGAATATTTTGCCTTTGATTGAAATCTATGACATGTTGACAACCTCGATGAACTCAGTGACTCTCTACGATCCCAACATAGTTGTTTATAAAAGCCATGGTGACAACAATGCACCAACCCCCTCCATAATTAGGTAAACAGACAAGAAGGTGTGGTAGATGCCTCATTTTCTTTGGACATAAAAAGATTGTTGATTTCCTATTCGATGGATAGCCTCCTTGCTATTGATTTAGAGTAATCCGAATTCATATTTGGATGCGTACGCCCGGTAGCGCGTCGTTATGCAAGTGCTATATGGAGTAGTTGTAACCCGGGGCGTTTGCTCTTTTAGGTACGCCTTGCGTTTTGCAGCTTGTGCGTTTGTCACGATGCCATCATCCTATATATTGTTTGCATCTGGTTTCGTGGAGAATCATGTTTGATTGTTGGTGTCATATGACGAAATTGATGCATTCGCTGAATTAGCTTCTTATTTTAATTGCGAAACAAATTTAAAGTCGTTATATTTCAAGGTTTTACGTTTGGAAACTTTGATTCATTTTTGTCAAAAGTCCTTATTTTAAGATTATTCTTTTTCTTTCCCCTGAAATATAATTCAACTTCGTCATATATAACCTGCGAAATTATCTCTTAAGAGTAGATTTACAAACCTCAACTTTTAGCAATGTTTTATGATAATTTGTTTTATTCAAACTAAATACATATGTCGATTCGCATCTACATGTGAACGTTTAACACGTTTTGATAAGACATTTCATCGAAGAAAATACATTACATAGTGCTTTACCTTCTGCTTGACATCCAGTTTTGCAAAACACTTCTTACAGCATATTTTCATAGATTTATGTTACCTAAATGTATTTATAAGGAATTGTGTACAATCTCATTTCTTAAAGACAAGCGTTTTGGATCCTGAAAGAGGGACTTAAGGAAGTTCTTTTTTTAATTTTGTGAGTGCTGTAATTTTGAACTATGACTCAATTGTATATAAAAGTATGCCTTTTTGGAAAGGAAATAGATCAGAGAATCCAAATTTGGCATCATTTTTAACCAAAAATGTTGATTTGATGACCAAAATGTTTTGAACAAAGCTAACAAAAATATGCCAAAATCGCTTGATGATGATGTTAAGACACTATAACTTATGGACTTTTTTTTTAACCTAATCTAATATTTTTTGAAATTTTTACTAAAAAGTGCCAAAAACAAAATGTTTCCATTTGTTTTCACTTTTTGGTCAAAATTTCAAAATACATTAGATTGTGTAAAACAAATTACGCGTGAGGCGTAACATGTGTCCTCTCTGACATAACACTTCTTTACCGTGTTCTTCTAGTCTGTTGCCTGTGTACGCTTTCATCAACCATAAATATTTTGGCTGATATCTCCCAATTAATCAGGTTAGTACAATGTAATAGTGTTTCAGTTAAAGCTATACACTTTTTGCAATCTTTTTTATAACCTTTACAGGTTAAAGTTGTGTTCTTGGATTGGCTACCATGGCTGGTGCGTGTGGAACGTGTGAAAAGCCCGTCCGATAAGGATGATAAATCAAAAGATCCCAAAAGGCGGGAATAGAACTCTTGGAAAGATCCCCGCTGCGCGGGAAAAGTCACACGCAGAGCTACTTCCCCGGAAACGGAATACGTACAGATCCACGCAATTTTTACAACTCCCAGGATCTTATCGGAATCAAATATGCCAGTTACGCGGAGGATGAACATGATCCCATGGTCCATGTTAGCAATGACCAATTAAGACAAAGCAAAGAAGGTGGTAGAGGACTTCCCTCTAACGATTGTAGCACTATTTTGGCGGAGTTGCGTTTTATAACGGACCGCTACCGAGAAGAAGATCAAGATAACGAGATCGTGGAAGATTGGAAATTTATCGCAGTGGTTATCGATCGATGCTGTCTAATTTTCTTCACTGTCTTTACCGCCGTGTCGACGGTTGGAATTCTCGCGTCTGCTCCGAATCTAGGCGTCTCCTAGATCATAAATATGATTTATTTTTTATAAATGATTGTTGTTGGTGGTGGTGTTATTTGCAATATCTTTTTGATTTATTGATAATACTATAGTTGACATGTTGAGAACACTGGGTGTGTGTTTTTTAAACAGTTACGCGACATACCGGAAGTAAACATTCCATACGGAGAACATGTGCGTGACTGAGGTATGTAATCAAACATGAAAGTGAGTTAGCCATTAATGTTAGCAAATAATGACGAAAATATTTTGTCGAGTGATTTACCAAAACGCATTCGGTACACTTTTCTCTGAAAAAACCCACTTGGTCCGCTTGTGATGAAAATCCAACAAAGCACATAACACCCATGCATAAAGCGAGTATTAAGATATTAATTAATATATTCTATTTTCCCACAATTCACTCCATTCCTAAACCAAAGAAATGTCCGTCGGTTTCCAAGATAATACTCAGTGCTTACACCCTGGCACTGCGAATCTCACTCGATCAATTGATCATCAGGGGATGATGTTCATTTTTGGTTGACAAATATTTTTCAATCTAAAAATTTGTAACAAATATAAATAAGTAAATAAGGTAATTTTCGTAAAAGGTGGACTGACCGTGTTTTGGAAAATCACTCTCCAATGTTGCTGTTACTCCTGTCCTGAATGTTAAGCTGTGATCGATAACCACTGCGACAAATTCCCATTACCACGATTACTCGAATATTGACTACCATGATTACTATCGAATATTGATTACCATGATTACTATCGAATATTGATTACCATAATTCAGTGTTTTATTCTCCCTCCAAAGTAGCAGAGTGTTGATTTCATGTTTTAAACTCATGACTTCTCTCTTAAATGGATTGTTGAAATGCTGAAAGTCTGAAATGTTGGTACTTGACAGCACAGACAATGCACTCAAAGACACTTATTTTAAACACTGAACTAATGTTGCCTCACATTGCCTCCACGATAATGTCCATACCCCTACGAGCTCGTAATTTAATGTGTTTAATTTTGATACAAGTGAACCATTATTGTGACATTGTTATATTGTTAAACAATGCTCTTTTCATTGACAAATATCTCCATTTCATCCTTAACTGACCCCCACATTCCGCCCCTATCCCCCTGGTTCTACCTCTTATAATATTGTACCCGAATAACACTTTTCAAAATGCCCATAATAGTTGTTTCATATTTTTCCTTCATTCAGTTCCTTTTGAAAGCTTCTAAATCCCTTTTACATTTCCTTGTCTCTAATTTCCTTCTATCTCTCCTTGGTAGAACTTTGAAAGGCATTTCTAACGCATAGTAACATCTTGCCACGTCCCTCTAGCATACCCTAGGCGAACATCGCTGAATTACTAACCTCATTTCTTCAAACGTCCCTTTTGATTTTAAGATTCTGGGCATGATTGCCCTAAATTTTGAAGATCCATTCATTCAATGCCTCCCACAGCAATTTCATGTTCTCATCGTGATTTCTCACATCCCCGCCACTTTCGTGATAAGTGCCTCCTACCTCGGGTGTTATGACTAAAAATCGAGTTCAGAGTTAAAATCACAGTTTTCTTAATTTTATATGTTACCGAATGTAAAAAATTTATCTGTGTCATGCCCGACACATGGAGGAGGGTTGGTAGAATTTCGAACGTTCAATTAGCGGCCATGGGGTGTACGTACAAATGTAAAATGCGTATTCAATTATAATATAGGCTAACATATTCAAATCTTAATTGGTTATGATTAGGAATGCGACAACTACGTGATGGCTTTCTTTTTTACTTTCTATTAAGAGATCTATGCTGATTTGTATAAGATAAAGAACAACTAGGCGAGTTATCCATAGCGGATTACTACATGTTGCATGCGGTACAAACTTCAATCCTTTTGTATATGGGTGTGGGTTGTCATAAAGTTGTGCACGGGAATGCTGAAGAACAATTTCAACTTACATACATGTAAATTCTTAATTATAATTATATAACTATAATATTAATTGTTAAAGCTAATTACCAATATTCGTTATACTCTTGTGAAAAGTACTTGATCAAGTATTTACTCGACTCAAATAGGTATAAGTGTTAAGATTTCAGATAATAGCATAATATTGATCAATACTAGTCAGCCTATTGATTTATATTTCTGGTTTCAAAACCCATTGTAGATGGTTGTGCATGGGATTGTTTGTGAGATCACAACTATTGTTGTGTTTGGCTTTTACACTCTTAACACTTTCCACGGGCTATTGTTTTTTCCATATACAAAAGATATTTTTCCGAAACCTTTCAAGGTCTATTTCAAAGAACAATACTAGGGGTGTTTGTGCATATTTGTAATGCATTCCTCATGGTAACTCCAAATATGGTAATGAATTTCAATAATTTTGACATTTTTGAAACGTTTGGTGCAATTTTGCCGCGTTACTCCGTGCGTAACATATGGGCATCCGGTACGTAAGCCACGCCTTACATACCTTTCAGAAACGTCTATTCACAATATTGATCCAATGGTTTATATCTGTCTTCCACTATCCCTCATCAAAACCCTATGATAATCACTTTGAGCTGCATATGAAAAGACCGTGGAGGTAGAGTGTAGATAGAAGTTACGTGAATGCTCCAGAATTGCCGCGTGAAAAATGTGAATATCACGGGGAAAATCGTAAGTGACATTCTCGTGTACAAAATCTCAGTATCACGTTAAAATCAAGCACATATCACGTGAAACAGTATTGTGTGAGAAGGGGAAGCCCATTATGAAATCAAATCTCGCCTTTGTTTGCTCCATCCCTTGACAACAGCCATGCTTCTTTGCACCCCTCCCTGACCCCCCCCCCCCCCCCCCCCCCCCCACCCCCAGAAAAACAACCTCGCTACCACTGTATATGACTTGTGTTTCAAGATTCGTGACCTTATTGCGTCTACTGTATAATCAGTGACTGGTAGGATATGAGGCTGCACTTTGACCCGGAAGATATTGTTATACCATGTGGCTATAGCAATATTACACGTAGTATTAAGAAAGGGCAAAATATGATTGTGAATCAGCCTCGCGCTTCCAATAAATTCCCGTCCCCGTTGTTTAACAGTGTGTTATTTTTGTTTCAGGAACTTCACCTCTATATAAATAATACGCATAGTATAATAAATATGCTTGATATAGGACAGTTTTACCATCGGTTTGTGCACTTAAATATGTAAAGATTCATAATTCGTGTATGGTATTACATAGTGACATACAGTTTGCACGTCAGTATGTTGAAGGGGAAAATTAGCATATTTGTACACCAAATTCATTTCTGGGCTTTGGTACTCTATAACTTAAATAATTAAGGAAAAACTATTTCAAAACAATAGGTAATGCGTCACCAAAACGACCAAAGTTTACCATACGTCACTAACTACTGATCATACGTCACTATGTAATACCACCGATGAATTTTCACAAACAGTATATTCTGAGCATTATCCTACAATATACCAATAAATTAAAACAAAGCAAGGTAGCAATTGTTTTTAATTACATGTGATTTACATAGTAGAACAGCTGCCTTATTCTTTTGCATGGAGATCTTTTCTACGGATTTTAAGTTTAGTTTGACTCATGTGTATCACAATTTCCGGAATGTTTAATACAAATACTTATAATTGTAATGTGTAGGAGAAATAAGGAGGTATAAGTATGTATAACTTTTGATACTGTATTTGCTATTCAGCGGAATGAGCTGTCCGTGTGTATTCTATCAATTTGTTACAAACTCGTTGTTCTCTTGATAGTTCTAATATAAGCTTATAATGACGTTGAATTGGTCAATTGTTATCTCGTTTGCAAAGTGGCATTTACCATATTTACGTGACCATGAATGAAGAGGCGCGTTTTGTGTTTTATTTTTTTGGAGGGGGGGGGGGGGGGGGGGGGGGGGGGGGGGGGGGGGGGGGGGGGGGGGGGGGGGGGGTGTCGAGATAACTGTTTTCATTATTCATTATTTGAATTTTCTTTTATGACTATATATCACGAGATCTTCCTTTAAACAATAGAAAATAGGTGGATTAATAATTTCTATTGTAAGAAATATATAACTATTCAATATCATTAACAAATATTAACTGCCAGTGAGAAGCATATTAACGCGTTTTTACAGATTTTCAAAAGGGAGTTGTTCTCTCTAATCCTTTATGAAGATCAGTTAGTATTTTTTATACACTGAGATTGTTTTAGCAGGCAATAGTAAAAACTATTGCCCGAGTAAAATAAGCCCGGTCGTTTACTTATATAGTGAATATATATGGGCGGTAATGCCAGTTGTAAAACCGTTTTTAAACCATTATTAAGAACCTACCTTTACTAGTAAACGATATGGCTTATATTTGCATACGGTGAATATGCAAAATTGCATATTTAAACGGATTTTTTTCACAAAAACCCTCAATATTTATACTTAATATTATAGGAGGATATGGTACAAAAGAAAGTACTAAGTATATATATACTTATTATTCCAAAATAAAGAATGTCTACTTTAGGTATATATAACGTATTTTAGTAATTTTTAACAGTTAGTCAAATTAGAAAATTCGACATTTAGCAAAAATTATGACGATGATGATACGACCTCATAACAATTACGTTTCTATTGTTCCAGAATTGAAAATTTGTTTAGATACATACTAGTATACGTATTATGTACAATCACCTTAAACATTAGACTGTAAGGAACATTCGTATAATTTCGAACCAAAGTTATTTCAGTGTTACTTTATACGATCAATGAGACACGGAGATCATGAAGTAATAACAGAAGCCACATCGATACAATGTGAGACGCAGCCAAGAACAGGTTGACCATGTAATCCGATATTGGCCTGGTTATACCAGCCCATTTCTGCATTTAATCTGTTTTAACGTTATAAAGATGTTGAAAACGCTTTTATTTCGATTTTCTTTTTTTACCACACGTACTATTTTAATGACCTGTAAGCTTAATTTTGCAGTTTATTCAATGAAATTCTTCACTTTGTTAAAGAGGTACTATTTAAGGTAAAAGGGGTGACGAATATTGTCTCGCTTTTATACCTGTCAAATAAATGACTATGTAAATTAAGGGTGTTAGATTCATTATTATAATGGTTTTGCCGCTAAGAATTGAAACTTGAAACACCTTAACATGTTAGCTCTAGATCAATTTTTTAACGTCCTTCCTTACTCATACCGACCAAGCGCAGATGGAACTTACGCAACGAAAGACGGTTTTATGCTGTAACGTTGAACAATGAGGATTAATTTATTAGGTATAAATAGATAGGTAATCATGTAAGTAATGATCAATATAATGTATACATAAGGTTTTCAATTGATTCAAGAAAGCCCTAGGAGAAATCCTTTTAAAAAGGTATACATGTAGTTATCCAGAGATGCTCTATAGGCTAGTACTTGATAAGATTTGAAATGCGCACTGCTAAAGGATTACGACTGAAATTCAATGAATTATGTATTTTGGTGTGTGGAATCCAATTTCAGGACTCCATTAAATGCAGACATTACGACATGCGTTTGATAATCGCATTCATGTCATTATCCAAAACGACCTACTTTAAGAGTACAAATTCAAAAGGAAATGAAATACTCGTCAAAATCTATGGCGCGCTAGTGTAGCCTCGGAGCATTTTGACAATATTAGCTAGGCTTGTTTAGCAATATAGCCCAATACCAATTTTAAAATCGGTCGCTTAAAATAATGGTGTTTGATGTCAGTACTAAATATTGATTCAATTGATTGATCACGTTGATCGAATTGCCCGTTAGGCCTTATCATATTAACGGATGATTAAATTAGGCGTGATATTCTAACACTCAAATTGAAACATTTATCACATAATGACGTTAAACTTTGTCAATATATATATAGGTTGCAACTACTGCACTTTTATGTCTCTCCACTTGTATCATATGGGATATTGGACGGGTTTTTTTCGTTCGATACATTTGATCTAAGCGATATATTCCAGGAACCTTTTCTGGTAAAATCGTGTCATTTTTAACAACTTTTACTAAGCGACACCTGAGTAATATTTTATCATCGAATGCTCTTTGTCAGAGTAAAGCAAACATATATATAAATATACACGTGTTCAATATCATAAAGTTGTATTCACACATTGTGTAACGACAAAAACAAACCCTGCTCTCCCGGCAAACGGACCTCTCACGTTGGGTTCCGTTGGCCGGGATTTTTTATTTTAAGTTGGTTGTTTGCTTTCAAAATTGTTTACAAATCCGTTACAAATGTTGCCCTTTTTCATGAGCCATTTAAAAATGGGTCGGGCAGGCCCGTAGAATAGGGTTTTCTTTTGTCGTTGCCTAAACGTATACTGTGTGTAAATCTTGGCTTCCATAAAGTAAGAAATATTATCGATAAATACGGACTGTTGATACTAATTTTTCAAATATTATGTACTAATTTATTCTAACAAATATCGCCATATAAAAACTGCGATTAATTACGTGTGTAATAGGGATTCCGTGGATGGCCGCTCTGTCATGAATGCTGTTAGTCTTCATGTCTTCAACCTAAGCCCTATATCATCATCACGTAGAAACCTTTCTTCAGGGTGCTGGTAACAGCTTGTTATGCCGTTAGAATTGGTGGTGTTACTTCCCATGTCGATCGGCTCTTTTCAGAGCCACTAATATTCTCAAGTAGGAAATTGGCGTCTACTTTCAAATCATCGGGTAAGTGGCAGCCCAAATCGTCGGGTGCATAGTGACGGATGTTGAACAATACAAAAATAAGTTTTCTGAGTAAATTTATTGAAATTGTGAACTCTACAGAATTGGTACGCATCAACATACACGGATTAGATTATTAAATTCGATTTTACAAATTAACACTTGGAAATGTGTAGTATTATTCCAAACTCATGCAATTTTACCTGATAAAATAGATAAAATGCAATAACAAAGTTATCAGTTCTATCCGTCACACTCTAAAAAACATTATTTGGCGATTATTGTTATTATATTGACGGATGTTGAATTCTCGCTCCCCTAACGCTTTATTCAGCATCCGTCAGTATGTAATAAAGCAGTCAGTGATTTTCGAATACCCGTCAGAATCGCCATCCTTCACCTCCGATCTACTTGCTTATGTTTATTACATAGTTACGGATGTTGTGTCGATGGCCAAGATGTGCCGCTTTGAACTGTCAATATTTTGTACATTTCTCCTAATAACAATAATTAATTTCATATTTCGTTTGCATTAGTAATAAATTTAAGTGTTGCAATTTTGATTCGAAAAAGTATTTGAAATACCCGTCTTAACTTCTATGACTGAGGGCTTATCATCCGTCACTATGGAAAACACCAACGTCTTTTTTCATATTTCGTTTGCATTAGTAATAAATTTAAATATTACAATTTTGATTAGAAAAGGTATTTGAAATACCCGTCTTGAGAAATACTATACTTCTATGACAGAGGGCTTATCATCCGTCACTATGGAAAACATCAATGTCTTTGTTCTCAACGTACGTTAAAAGTGGTCACATTTTTAATTAAGATTATTATTTAACTATATAAGTAATTGTGAGCTTCGAAACTTTATTAGTTTGACGAATTTGATATTTAGTACCTCGTCAATTAGGACACGTTAAACAACACAAAACACGATAACGAGTGCCGTCAATTGCTAAAAGAGTGCATATATGACTATTAAATGGTGATTCAACCAACCGTTGTTTACAATGATATATAAATCTTATGTATAATTATATTTCTTTGGTGTTGGAATGTTGAAAGTTAATCTATATCTATCCATCAAATGGAAAATCATGTTTCAACATTGAACCAGCAGAGAGTTGGTAAATTTAATGATACGGTAAGAAGGTTTTCCATCAAAATTTGCCGGGATTGTAGGACGTTCATTGACAGGGCTGTAACTAGAGGGCGACCCCAGTCCTGCCAGAAGGCTCACCCCCCCCCCCCCCCGATGCTCCCAGATGAAACGACAATCTCTATGTAATAACAAAGAATAGTCGGTTGTGCCCCTGATCACAGCCCCCACCCTGATCACAGCCCCCTGATCACAGCCCCCCGGATCACAGCCCCCTGATCACAGCCCCCCGGATCACAGCCCCCTGATCACAGCCCCCCCACCCCGCAATTGAAGACCCTAGTTACGCCACTGTTCATCGATATGATAACCTTGAATTAATATACGCTCGCTATAAGAATGTTATCATTACAGAAACTGCTGTTTAAATTAATACTGTTTTCATTCTTTCAAAATCAGTCCATGATTCATTAGTAGTTCGAAATAGAATTTTGATATGATGATAGTTATACTATCGGGCCAATGTTTGTACAGAGCCATCAATGCTGTTTTTACAGTGGTCTCCTTTTGTAAATATTATGCCATGGCATATTAGGTTATTATAATACGGACCGTGTAAAGCCAATAGTTTGGCGAATCATAATATTGCACACTTTTTGGAGTGAATAATCTTAACATATATTGGTATTGGTCTGCGATCAATCAAGCACTATTATAGCTCGATTATAATTGTATAGTAACGTGGGCTGGTACCATTTAATTGAATGTTGAATACTATATTATTATTAATCATATTAACTTGTATAAATATTTTTATTTATAGCCACACAAATTACTACACATGTATCATAGGGATTTAACGAATATTATATCACACGTGGTTTATTAACTCATGAGTTTGGTATGTCGCCCAATGGTTACAACAAACTAAGTAGAATACAATTTAAGGGATGTGTTAAATAAAACATTTGAACAATTCAGTTGATAAAATATATTATACCATACGTCAAAATCAAAACCCAACTATTGCCGAGACATATTCACTTTTTATCTCTTCGCGCGCAAAAGTAATTCAAGCCTACGCCCGCGATTATGGCCACATGCACGCGGTATTGGCGCACGCACGCGTCACGCATATGATGCACAATGCGATTTGTTGCCTTCCTGCGCGTCCGCATTCTTCTCTATTCATTCGCTGCTGCAAAGCGGCTTCGCCAATTCGGGACTGATCAAACTAATACATATTTTTTTCATTGACAAAAATCTTAACAATCTGAGTTTTTAGAATTCACATATTGATCCTGGTGTGACTAGAGGGTTGTTGCAACTCCCCAAGCATGTTTTATCGTTATGTTCAAATGCTCAAATTTATTTACAAAGAAAAGAAGAAAAAGGGAGATGAATAATGGTATCAAGCATACGTAAGAGCACGGCACGTTTTATAAAGCTGTAGGACTGCAACAATTCCTCTTCCTTATTGGTAGTGTTGCATGACATAAATACGTTGCATATTTAATTTCATCCCGAAGATTGAATGTTCTGTCTTTGTACAATTGCAGTAGAAATCGTTCAAAACGTTTAAGCTTTTGTATGAGATTTACATGGTATTTACAATAGTTTTAGTACTTCTTAAAATTATATTTTGTTTAAGCCTTTTAATTGGTTACTATTAAATATTAACTTTTGTTGTGAATTTCAATTATGTGTATTTTGTGGTTTGTTTGTCGCGTCCTTAGAAGAAGTTTACATTGCAACGTAACATGGCTTAACAATGTTTTCCACGGAATCGGATTATATAGTTCAAACGTAACATTACATGAAAAATGACGTGTTCCAGAAGAACGCGAAGTATTCACACATTCTATAACGGGATTCACCTTAACATAACTCTATAACACTAAGGTGAAAAAGTGTCCTTTAGGTACCAGATTCTGGACTGTACTGGTATAGTCTGATAATTGCATATTCATGTTAGATGCGTTTGTTGGAGAAAAGGAAGTTATTATCACAACTGTGCGAAACCCAATACCCAAAGCTCATCCATGTCATCAATACGTTATAAGTGAGTGACGAATCTCAGATTTTAGTTTTATTTTCTAGACGCCCATCACGCCAACATTGTGAGTGAGCCGTTGCTTTGTAAATAAATACCCATAATGTATGACAACTTTTCACGCGTTATAAACTTATATCTCACTGACTTAAGAACTCAATCAAAAGTAGCGGTAGTATGATATCACGTTCAGACGGTGTGTCTGGTCAATGGTCCGGTCGTTCATTGTTTACCTGGGTACGCGACTTGCGTTATTGGCCATAGAGTAGGATGATCATATTTTATCGTAATCAAAGGAAAACATCATATGGTCCTCCACCACCAAATAAGTTCCCTTTTGCATTGTGTGTTGGACAAGTTCATGTTAATTTGTTTCACCTTTAGAGCAAACTGGCTCACTTAAATCATTGTTTTTATTGGATATATCATCATAATCATCTACCTACAGGGTGAGTCAGAAAGAACGGGCACTTTTTTTACAAAAGCGTCACAAAAGATGTAGGCATGCATATTCCAATTTAATGGTAGAGCTTTCAAGACCTACAATTTGGCTTTCATTCAAAAGAAGAATTTTTAAATTCGACCATTTCGTTATCATGTTACACTAATTTGAGTAAAGCTTCAAAATCTGAAGCAAATCCACGGAATGGTCGAATTATCAAGCCATTCCTAAAAGTATTCTACTGGGGTTTACCTCCTGAAACAGTAGATATGCCTCCTTTTACTTTTGCTTTTTGATTTCAGGCTTTGTATTACTCATAATTACACAGTTCTATTTATTTCCAGTCATTTTAAGATATTGTATCCAACATTCATGTGCCTTTTCAGTTTTTTCACTAGTTTCATTGATCAGCATCTCTGAATCAGGCAACCAACAATACTATGGGTTATTGCCATCCGTGGATTTGGCTTTAAAATACCGGGTTCTTCTCAAATGGTTGCAAGCCAAATATGTGTTGTTTGTAACACTATATTTGGTTTTGCATATGAAGGCCTAATATTACTTTGGTGCTTTCGCCAAAAAAGTGCCCGTTCTTTCTGACTCACCCTGTATACCATGCATAAACCTCTTATTGAGTATACTCGCACAATGTATCCCTGGAACCTAGGAATACAAACATGAGCGTACAGACACAGACCGGGATGATCCCCTACTCTTTAAGGAGTTCTTTGACCTTTTAACGGGCTCGGGTATCACCATTTCTACGTGACTTCCGAACCACGAGGCAATTGAGACTAAGTATCTTGCCCAAGGATACAAACATGTTGGCGATAGCGGGGCTGGAACTCACAACCTTTGTATTATGAATCCTGCGTGCTATCCACTAGACCACACATGCTCTCATAGGTACGACAGGCTGCCTATATCCTTAGATAAGGGATTTTAGCTTTAAAATGGTGGAAACAGTGAAATCGTGTAAAATAATTCCAGTCAAGAAAAAGCTAGAGATTTTGGGCCTAATGTGGAGGATCTACATATTATGTCAAATTATAAAAGGTACATTAACAGCACTTTTTACCTTTTCTAGGACGTTAAATTTAGATTTATGGTGGGGTCTATCTTAATTTCGAACACTGCAAGGTATTGCCAGTGTGCAAAATATTATTTGGTGGTGTGCACTCATATACTCTGTCTTATTTGATCAAAATAAGATATACATTATAAGACCTTGTCCCATTGCAAACTCAACAGAAATCGGTAGTTTATATATTGGACAAAGTCACTTTATGTTTGAATAGTCAGCTCTAATATGTTGAAAATTTGAAAATTAATATATAGTATGAAATATGTTGGCATTGAATGTCAATCGAATACAACGTAATATCTATATATTTTAGCGTTCTACATCTTGTAGACAAATGGCGACATAGAGTATAATGCATAATATCGACTTACAATGCATTAGTGCTCTAGCACATCTACTGTTAGGGTTGATTGAGTTTTAATCAAGTTATTCTTGCGGAAAATAGTCGTGCTAAATCTCAAGATTGCATCGTAAGCATATCGGACAGTGGTCGACCATACGGAACATCAAAACATATTTTCTTATTAATTTGGGGCATGTCTTGAATAGCGTCAAGAGACGCGAGACAGTACTCAATTGAACTGTTATGAATGATGACGATGTCCTAGATATTTATATGGGTTGCCTGTAGATATTGATAATGTCAATCTTGTGCTTAAAATGTAAGGAACAGATCTTAAACTTATTTGGAGACTTATTGTAATTAGGTAGCATTGTTTAATCGTTAATATTCTCGTCGGTTATTCCATTATTATGATCACAAGCGATATTATTAAATGACGATGTGGTAGTGTTGCAGACATTGACCCTCGTCTTACTATTAGGGGTGGGGTGGGGGGGGGGGGGGGGGTAACCCTTAAGGGGTTTTCTCCGATGGCACCAAAATGCAACATAATCATTTTCATTCCGACCCTCACGCGCTACTCCCAAACAAACAATTTAAAATGCTCGCCACAATTAAAATATCCTTTTTGTTCGCAGCTTCCCATACTTAGTAGCATAATCCAAGAAAACACGAAATATTATCACAACTTTCAAGTTAGGCTGTAGTTTTGTTAGGTCAATGAAAACCATTAATGAAACATTGGGACAACGTTTAAAACGACCCATTCAGTAGTTTGATACAACGTTGCAACATAACATAACGTTGCATAAATGTTTTCAGCACCTTCGAACGTTTTAACAACGTTGTAGGAATGATGCTAACAAAACGTTTGAGCACAAAATGTCTTTTTTATAACGATGAATCATAACGTTTTCGAAACAAACTTGCAATTTTATTTCAATGTTGCTTACAACGTACCAAAACGAAGAATTGTTAGCAGGGATTAACCCGTCAGTTTTCAAGATCGATTCAGTGATAGATGAATGATTATACACGTATACATGGTATAGATAAAAGGTTGACATATTCCGATGGTATACAATTGAGCATGACTGACCATCTTCAATTGCTCGACCATACATTTTTTCGATCTGTTATATTGTTGCTCAATCTCTAATCATGTTGCTGACACGATGACGGGGCTACGTGTTTTGTTCTCCAGAGTCAGTTGAAGAATGCATCTTTTCACCATTCAATGGATAATTTGTGTGGACATGTTTCGAGAACTGAGTAACAACTACAGTTGTGATGCCTTATGGTACTCCCCGATGACGCCTATTCTGTCTGCTAATACACCATACATGTAAGATTTTCTCGCTCAAATCATCTTGAACGCGAAAAACATTTAAGATTGGAAAATAGCATTCTGCTCCTTGAAACCATTGGTTAACAGCCAGTTTAAATGAGCCAAACAACTCATATGTCGGTTTTCTTTTCGTTTTTTAACGAAATTAGTGTTTCAGTTTCTAAAGAAATAATAATAATTCCAAGCTGTAAAGGCTTTTGTGAATCCTTAACTAACTGGATGTTGAACCCAGTAGTAACAGCCCCTTCCACCAGTTTTTGTTAGGATATGTGGTTCAATGTTGTCCTCAATCTAATTGAGGACCCTAGATCTAAAAGAGGGTTAAGTCACAATCTTGTGAAATTGTAGTTAGTATCAGTTTTCTGCTACAAAGAGGATCTCTGCACCCTCTGTTCAAATGTTAAAGTTAAGCCATGCGTTAAAGCTGTGTAAGAATCCATGGGAGGTCAAACCCGAGTGGGTCAAGTCCACACATGGACACAATGAAACCCAGTTTTTGCCATTTTTCTCAATGTGACTTAACCCTCTTTTAGCACTAGGGTCCTCAATTTCTCTGTTAGGTAATGTTAATGGTTAAACCATATATATTCATTTTAAGCCTCTGAAAACATAGAATGACCTAACATTGGTATCAAATTCGGATCATGGTCGTGTTGTCGAAACGGAATTGTGTATCCGTCACATGGTCACATATCGGCACATTCAATATCCTGACCCTATTAAACGCTCCAATAAACCATCTTGTCTTAATGTTAAATACGGCTGCAATTAAAGAAAATATTTACTAGTTCGAATCGTACTTTTAGGTTTGACATCCGTTATTTCGTCTGCTGCAAGTACTAACCCTTTATGAGTATCGAGTTAGCATATTCATTTGTTTAATGGCATACAATGTCTGACTGACATATGAACTCTAATTCATTCTTATTTCGTACAAGGAGAAATTACATTAACACTACGCCTGCAAAGTTTTATAAACAGGTATGCTTGATGCATAAAGTACATAATAAATTACACCAAAAGGAGATTTCTTGAGCATTACCAGTATGCTTCACTTTCATCACATGACCACTGATTTCTGTCACCAGTGGTTACTGGTTCCCATTGACATTACATTGCTATGAAAGGCTTATAACGTTGTTAAATAAGGGTCTTTAAGAAAATCCTGCTGCAAGTTGTGAAAGTGGTGTGACTTCAATTCAATCCTCTCTTGTTTTTCTTGAAAACCCTTTATTTTTGGAAACACATTTTAGTTGATATTCAACTTCTTTTGACCATGATGACTATCTGTACCATTGTATTATGATGGTGGAAGTCTGACCATGGTCTGACGATCTCCAACTGTTAATTTAATACTTTATCACATGTTTTGCAGTTTGTTTTAGGAAACATTTCTGTTGGTACCGTAGTTGTACTAAGCATGCTGGACTACATAAGAACTCTTGAAATTACACCAATCACGTAATGGGAGGAGCGGAAGGTTTGGCTGACATTTGACCATTATTTCATTCTTAGTCTGTAATAGTCTGAGAAAATTCACATTAACAATCTGCCTGCGGAATTTTCGGGCACTCTGGATTCCGAATACATCTATCTCGCTTAATACGATGTCACATACAAAACATATCGTATGTCAGTATACAGAGTGTCCCAGAAGGATTTATACCGGGAAAGGTGCATTTATCTAGCTATGAGTACCATTGTTATCAAAGTCAAAGTTCTTATGATTCTAACATATACATATACTTTTTGCTTTTTTAGGAATTTAACATTTTTAAAATCGGACGTTTCTGACGGAAATGATTTGATAAAAATGGTAAATTTCAATTCAAGTTTGATCAAAATTACCTCTTTTATCAATTGAAATACGCTAAGAGTGAAAAATATGTTTTCACCGATTTTCAATAGTGTCATGCCATATCGGAACGAATAAAGATATGAAATTACGGGAGTAAGTAGAAAACATGTTCCTCATTATATTGCAGGCATAGACTTATACTGCAATATATTTGTATTATTTTTTCAAACACTGCATTTATCATTCTGGGACACCCTGTACACATATGTGTAATTACCCTGTATTCAAATTTCATGATTGCAAACGCTTAAGCTGAACAAGATTTTGCAGACAGTCATATTGGATCGGTGTGCTCAACGAGTCTCTTGACGCATATGTTTTCTCTGTATGCTACTACCTAGAGCATATTCTTCCGCCCATTCATATTTCAGCATCCTTTTCAATGGAATGTCATACAGTACACCGGCATCATACTCACGATATAGATTATTAGGCCGTCTGTCTATCAAATACACTTGTTATTTTCGATTTGCTTAATTTAAAAATGAGCAGTTTAAGAACTTAGAGACCGCTGAACAAACCAGAAGATTCGCAAATGCTAAGAAAACGACTTCGACTTATGGCCGTCGCGACACACTTGAGACCGCTGACTATACCCAGTTAGTAGCGTTGGCATGATTACCAAGTCCAAGTTCTATCATCTTATAACAACACAATTGTTGGGTTTGACCAGAATAAGTTGTATGATACAGTAGCTGCCTTCTTGATATTAGTGAATAACTGTACTCATAATGCGGGTCTCCGTTAATCAAATTAGAACGTCTGCTTTCCAGGGCGCACAGTTTTTGAATTGCAACCGCTTTAAGCTATATGAGATTCTGCAGACAGCAATAGGCTATTTGGTCAGTGTGCTCAAAACGAGATCTCCCCTGTTTGCTCTAAATTGCAACCACCTAGAGCATGTTCCTTCCGCCCATTCATATTTCAGCGACCCTTTCAATAGATGTCATGCAGTACACACCAGTATACTTACGATAAAGATTACTACTAGGTCGTCCGTTTTACGAATGTACCACAGCCCACAGACGATATTTGACGTTTAGAAATAGCTGAATTTTAAATGAGACATCGAGACCACTGGAAAGTTTTAAGGATTCACAAATGCTATGATAACGAGTTTGACCTACGGCCGGCGTGCCACTCTCGAGACCGCTGACTATGCCTAGTTGGTATGATTCGCAAGTCGAAGTTCTATTATCATAATAGTACAAGAAAATTGAGAGGTTTGAACAGAAGAAGTCTTATGATACAATGTCAATGTTAAAACGTTTGCTTTCCAGCACGCAGTACGCGTATCACGGCTGTTTGAACGCGTGTAAATTTTCCGTTTTATATGCTGCCCTCTGATGTTGATATTGATGTAAAAAACTAATCGATATATCGGCAAAACTACCCGGGTTGCCGTGTTGTCCAAGGATTCTATATAATAGGGACGTGCACCTTGGATCAATGATAGATCCCGTTTTCTATTGTGCTCTGTTCAAGGGGCGTGAACATTACATTGAAATTGCAAGTAAAAAGCTGTTTTCACTGCCAGACTAGTCCTAACTAGGCTGAATAGCATAACATGTGCCCAGATTTGGATACGGTGTCACATTTTGAGCTTCGTATAAGTTCAACGTCATTAACCGGTCAAACCGCAATCAATTTAACACCACAAATGTCGTTCGCATTGAAATCGCAAGGAAATACACTTTTTTCCCTGTCGAACTAGTCCTAACTAGGCTAAATAGCATAACACGTGCCCAGATTCACATTTTGAGTTAAGTATAAGATAAACGTCATTAACCGGTCAAACCACAATTAATTTAACGCCACAAATGTCATTCACATTGAATTCGCAAGGAAATACACTTTTTTCCCTGTCGTACTAGTCCTAACTAGGCTGAATAGCATAACACGTGCCCAGATTTACTTTTTTGTATAAAATATCACATTTTGATCTACGTATAAGATAAACGTCATTAACCCATTAAACCGCAATCAATGTAACGCTATAAATGTCGTTCGCATTGAATTCACAAGGAAATATGCTGTTTTTCCTGCCGGACTAGGCCTAACTAGGATAAATAGCGTAACATGTGCCCAAATTCACATTTTGAGCTACGTATAAGATCAACGTCATTAACCGGTCAAATCGCAATCAATTTAACGCCACAAATGTCGTTCACCAGTTACTCCAAATGTTTAATATTGTGTGAACGTGATTTTCCTGTAATCAGAAGCGTTAAATACGCTATGGATATTCGAATTGTTTAATCAATGCCTGTATTCAGGTCCAAATCTTTGAACTTTGATTTTTATATGCCTGTAGACCGCTCTGACGCGATTGTTGCTTATGTGGAAAAAGGTCAAATAAAAATGCATTAATTTGAATTCGTTTTTATGAATTGTCAATTAAGGCATCGAATTCTGAAGTTTACTTTTCACTCACGATTATTGCATACCCATGCCTATGACTTATCTGACACACATCCATAAGTTTGTTTAACATTCATCATACCTGTTGTTTGGCGAACTGTGATCCTAACTTTATTGTAATTGACTCGTGATGTTGCATGATGAAGCGCATAAAACCGAAGACAGGATGGTGTATGGGTTATAATTCCACCATATTCAACATATTCAGTAAATAACTTGTTAGACGGTTAGCGGTGTTCAATTCGACTATATGAATCAAGCCTGTATTAAACTGTCGTTTAGCAGTGTTTGACAAAGGATAACGGTGCCATAAGGCAATACTGTCTGTTCGCGTTTGTTTGAAAGGGTTTCATATAGTCTAAGGTGAATAGCGGAGGTTCATATGTAGGTATTTGGGACAGAATGCCACTGTCTAAGTATCGAGATAATGAAAAGAACAATATATGATGAGAAATGGGGGAACCACCTGCTTTTGTTTCTAGATTTATATATTCCATAATTAAGTTTTAGTTAATGACAATCAATCGATTATTACACTACGCTATTGCGCGATCAACCAACAATATCAAAATATATGAGCATTTGTTAATATCCCGACAATTACAATATGATCCACTCGTTTATAAATGTATTACGAAATAGCAACCCCATATAATAAACAATGTTTGTTTAACGATAATTGTAATCTCAAAATTGTTCATTAAAAATTACGTTTTCTTTCTCAAATTTCATTAATAAAATTCTGAAAAAAGTCAACGACAGGGTAGTACATATTATGCGACACAATGTGTTATTTCAACATCATTTCAACATTTACCGTGCAGTAATGCGAGTTTTAGCTATTTTCATCGAAACTGGAAATCTATGATCATATTATCTTATATTGTTTTAGGATTCAGTTTCGAATTTCAAGCGTAATGACACGAAAACCAATATAAGTTTCGATGAAAGTATTTGGTCAAAGCATAAGTGTTTAATTCTTTTTCGAGGATGTGTGGTTTAACATAAGAGTTGACCGACTTACAAAAGCAACTTCCTACTTTTAACAGGACGAATCTTAAGTATGATAGACGTAGGTAATATGTAGTGGCGGCACTACAGGGGGCAAGGGGGGGGATTTCCTCTAAAATATTTGTTCCCCCCCCCCCCCACCCCCATTTTCTTTTTATAGTATGCCAAATTAGTTAGTATATGACCAAATTTGACAATTTAAGCGGAAAATTCCCTTAACAACATTTATTTCCCCTTTTGCCCCCCCCCCCCCCCCCCCCTCCCCCCA
The DNA here is from genome assembly GCA_035610835.1 of Ophiura sarsii. NCBI lineage: Eukaryota > Metazoa > Echinodermata > Ophiuroidea > Amphilepidida > Ophiuridae > Ophiura > Ophiura sarsii. Next base: position 40,829,119 of record CM069452.1, on the reverse strand, counting down.
AAAAAACAAAAACAACAACAACATGAGGCTGGTGCCGCCACTGGTAATATGTAAAAGAATGGTACGACAAGTTCTCTAGCAGTTAACTAGTTCATTTGGATATAAGTGTTATTACCAGAGGAATGCCATTATCCTTATTCCATCAATAACGGACCCTCCTTATTACATTTAAGTGAACTGCTGTTATTCGTGTTTCATCATATAAATACAAATACATAGTTGCCAGAATTACTAATAAAAACATATGAAACCGATATTTGCTATTATCATTCATATTTTGTCACCATATTTTGACATTATTCTCATGTTCTCTTCTTGTTTTATTTAACTATAATATTCATTCAATATTGTCAATACGGGAAAAGAGAGCTACAAACCAAACCCCTGAGGATGAACGAAATGGGAAAATATTCTAATCATATCTCATTAAGTGATATGATATCTCCTTCCTCATATTAAACGTAATTAGTTTTTAGGTTTATTGTTAAGTTACAGGTCCTTTGAAATGGTATAGGGATTGATGAACTTATAAATGGATGGGGAAACCCGTGTAGTAGGAGACACGGTCCCCAGGAGCCATAGTGTGCCCTGTACAGTAAAGTATAGCTTGGTACAGGGCACTCACCCCTACATGCACATAAAGTTTCACGCTTTATTCGGTGTATGTCTATGGAGGCCGGACTATGGCTCCAGGGCTCCTTGCACACCGGCAAACAAGGGTATAACTATAATAACAGCTTGGAGTATCTCTTAACTTTTACAATGATCCCAGAGTAAAATGTCGCATCTATCCGAATAGTTTATGAATGATATCAAGACCAAGGCAACTATTGCCATATCCAAAAGATCCATCACAAATATGTGTACGCTGGGTGATGAAAAGCTTACCCGGATGTCACAGTAAAAGTCTAGAGTATAAGTCACGTCTACTCCCGGGGCCAGCGTATTAATTCGCAAATCCACCTTTAATACTGACATCAGATTCTAAACACTGGATGATGGATGAGCAAGTAAAGTTATAATCTTAGAAAGAAAATCAAAACATCGTATGAATAGCGCCCTCTAAGTTAGGATTATAGTTATTTGATTACGGTAATCAACTAGTTCGCTTGGATTTGTATCTCTAATCGCTGGGCAGTGTTATCGTATCATTTTTCATTTAGGTTTTAGTGATAGTGAAATATTTAAGTTTTCACAATTATTTTTTTGAATAAATTCAAGATTCAAAATCAATGTGAATAATACATCGTCGGCAATTTGACAGGTTAAAACAAATAAGCTTCTAACTAAATAGCTTATCACTAAATGACTTTATGATTATACACGATTACATTGATACCTATGATTCCCTATTAACGCTTTTAACCTTCAACATCTTTGGAAATTTCATAAAACGAAAGCTTAAAAGTCACATCAAAAGTCAAGATAAAACCTAAGGCTAGAATACTTCGATAAAACCATTTCTGTCTTATTGCATAACACTGCACCAACAGCAAATGTATCAGATCTACCGCTAGCGTTACTAACTCTGACACCTAACCTTGCCATAATAAGTTTTTAGATATGACTATGTAGAAAATAGCTATAGGTTATATCCACTTGAACGGTTGAAACCAGGATTTGGTTGTATGTGGCATCAATATTCGGGACGTTATCGGGGATGATATGAAATATTCTAATGACTTACATAAAACACGCTTTACTCTTCAGCTTTCCTCTGCGATTAAGAACATATTACTCAAACTGTGGGGTGATAGTATGGCCCAGCGATAAGGAAAAGATCTACAGGCTCGTATCGAATTGAAGCCTACGTTTAAAGAAGGTTCAGAACTAGTCTCTATAACAATTGCGGAATATCTTGAATATTTGGACAAATTATCAAACATTTTTGAATTGTGAAAATATTTGAATCATTTGGAAAGAAACTATTTAAACATTTGGACGGTATTGGAATGTTAACGAGTTCTTTAAACAATTTGTAATTATTAGAAATTCTGAGCATGTTTAAAAATGTTAAACAATGTACATGTAGTTCTTTATCGTGATATCCAAGCAATTAAAAATGAAGGGGGGAAAAGCTAAAATCATCAAACGATTTGAAACCTTGTATACGTTACAGTAACGCTTCCTCTGCGCTGAAAGAAAATAATCACAATGTTACACTTTTCAAAATGCCTGTCATGTCTAAAATGTTAAAACAAAATAATCTCCTCGACGAGAGTGCTCTTGAATATGATATTAATCGCCGATCATACTAAATATTTTGCATTTTATAAAATGTTGTAAAAGGTCTTGATTTTACTTATTTTAGAAGAGGCAGAATATAAAGTATTTGCTTTTGAATGTGATATCTATTGTCACTTAGAATGGATAGGACTACTTGCATTTTATTGAAATCCCTGACATGTTGACAACCATGAACTCAGTGACTCTCTACGGTCCTGATATAGTTGTTAATGAAAGCCATGGTGACAAAAATGGATCGACCTCCTCGCTAATTAGGTAAACAGACAAGGTGTGGTAGATGCCTCTTATTCCTCTGGACACAAAAAGATTGTTGATTTCCTATTCGATGAATAGCCCCCTTGATATTGATTTAGAGTAATCCGAATTCATATTTAGATGTGTACGCCCGCTAGCATTGGCGCGTAGTAATGAAAGTGCTATTTGGAGTAGCTGTAACCCGGGGCGGTTTGCTCTTTTTTAGATACGCCTTGCGTTTTGCAGCTTGTGCGTTTGTCACGATACCATCATCCTATATATTGATTGCTAGTGTCTTATAATATTCAGTATAACACGGAGATTCATATGTTTGATTAATTGATGTCGTATTATGAAACAATTATTGAATTTGCTGTATAAAGTACTTGGGTTTTTTTCTCTCCTTTTCTGTTGAGAAAATTACAGTGACTGGACATCATGGTTTGAAGGTTTAAATACTTCTTCAATAAAAAGGTCTTAATTTGTATTGTTTTAGAAAAAGCAGAATATAAATTATTTGACTTACGCTTGTACCAAATAAGGTTCGCACGCGGTCAAACTGTTGTGTTTCAACTATATGCGCCCGCATACTATATTTAAGAATCTGAGACATTAGGATGGGGCGCATCTGAAATACATAGGTGATTTTGAATGTGATATCTATTGTCACTTAAAAAATATAAAATGGATAGGAATATTTTGCCTTTGATTGAAATCTATGACATGTTGACAACCTCGATGAACTCAGTGACTCTCTACGGTCCTGATATAGTTGTTAATGAAAGCCATGGTGACAAAAATGGATCGACCTCCTCGCTAATTAGGTAAACAGACAAGGTGTAGTAGATGCCTCCTTTTCCTCTGGACATAAAAAGATTGTTGATTTCCTATTCGATGGATAGCCTCCTTGCTATTGATTTAGAGTAATCCGAATTCATATTTGGATGTGTACGCCCGCCGCTAGCGCGTCGTAATGCAAGTACTATATGGAGTAGTTGTAACCCGGGGCGGTTTGCTCTTTTTAGATACGCCTTGCGTTTTGCAGCTTGTGCGTTTGTCACGATGCCATCATCCTATATATTGTTTGCATCAGGTTTCGTGGAGAATCATGTTTGATTGTTGGTGTCATGACGAAATTGATGCATTCGCTGAATTAGCTTCTTATTTTAATTGCGAAATAAATTTAAAGTCGTTATATTTCAAGGTCTTACGTTTGGAAACTTTGATTTATTTTTGTCAAAAGTCCTTACTTTAAGATGATTCTTTTTCTCTTTCCCCTGAAATATAATTCAACTTCGTCATATATAACCTGCGAAATTATCTCTTAAGAGTAGATTTACAAACCTCAAATTTCAGCAATGTTTTATGATAATTTGTTTTATTTAAACCAAATACATATGTCGATTCGCATCTACATGTGAACGTTTAACACGTTTTGATAAGACATTTCATCGAAGAAAATACATTACATAGTGCTTTACCTTCTGCTTGACATCCAGTTTTGCAAAACACTTATTACAGCATATTTTCATAAATTTATGTTACCTAAATGTATTTATAAGGAATTGTGTACAATCTCATTTCTTAAAGACAAGCGTTTTGGATCCTAAAAGAGGGACTTAAGAAAGTTCTTTTTTAATTTTGTGATTGCTGCAATTTTGAACTATGACTCAATTGTATATAAAAGCATACATTTTTTGACCAAAAATGTTGATTTGATGACCAAAATGTTTTGAACAAAGCTAACAAAAATATGCCCAAATCGCTTGATGATGATGTTAAGAAACTATCTAATATTTTTTGAAATATTTACCAAAAAGTGCCAAAAACAAAATGTTTCCATTTGTTTTCACTTTTTGGTCAAATTTTCAAAATACATTAGATTGTGTAAAAAAAATTACGCGTGAGGCGTAACATGTGTCCTCTGACATAACACTTCTTTAACGTGTTCTTCTAGTCTGTTGCCTGTGTACGCTTTCATCAACCATAAATATTTTGGCTGATATCTCCCAATTAATCAGGTTAGTACAATGTAATAGTGTTTCAGTTAAAGCTATAACCTTTCTGCAATTTTTTTTTATAACTTTTACAGGTTAAAGTTGTGTTCTTGGATTGGCTACCATGGCTGGTGCGTGTGGAACGTGTGAAAAGCCCGTCCGATAAAGATGATAAATCAAAAGATCACAAAAGGCGGGAAATTGAACTCTTGGAAAGATCCCCGCTGCGCGGAAAAAGTCACACGCAGAGCTACTTCCCCGGAAACGGAATACGTACAGATCCACGCAATTTTTACAACTCCCAGGATCTTATCGGAATCAAATATGCCAGTTACGCGGAGGATGAACATGATCCCATGGTCCATGTCAGCAATGACCAATTAAGACAAAGCAAAGAAGGTTGTAGAGGACTACCCTCTAACGATTGTAGCACTATTTTGGCGGAGTTGCGTTTTATAACGGACCGCTACCGGGAAGAAGATAAAGATAACGAGATCGTGGAAGATTGGAAATTTATCGCAGTGGTTATCGATCGATGCTGTCTAATTTTCTTCACTGTCTTTACCGCCGTGTCGACGGTTGGAATTCTCGGGTCTGCTCCGAATCTAGGCGTCTCCTAGATCATAAATATGATTTATTTTTTATAAATGATTGTTGGTGGTGGTGGTGTTATTTGCAATATCTTTTTGATTTATTGATAATACTATATTTGACATGTTGAGAACACTGGGTGTGTGTTTTTTAAACAGTTACGCGACATACCGGAAGTAAACATTAGGAAGTAAACATTCCATACGGAGAACATGTGCGTGACTGAGGTATGTAATCAAACATGAAAGTGAGTTAGCCATTAATGTTAGCAAATAATGACGAAAATATTTTGTCGAGTGATTTACCAAAACGCATTCGGTACACTTTTCTCTGAAAAAACCCACTTGGTCCGCTTGTGATGAAAATCCAACAAAGCACACAACACGCATGCATAAAGCGAGTATTAAGATATTAATTAATATATTCTTTTTCCCCACAATTCACTCCATTCCTATACCAAAAAAATGTCCGTCGGTTTCCAAGAGAATACTCAGTGCTTACACCCTGGCACTGCGAAACTCACTCGATCAATTGATCATCAGGGGATGATGTTCATTTTTGGTTGACAAATATTTTTCAATCTAAAAATTTGTAACAAATATAAATAAGTAAATAAGGTAATTTTCGTAAAAGGTGGACTGACCGTGTTTTGGAAAATCACTCTCCAATGTTGCTGTTACTCCTGTCCTGAATGTTAAGCTGTGATCGATAACCACTGCGACAAATTCCCATTACCACGATTACTCGAATATTGACTACCATGATTACTATCGAATATTGATTACCATGATTACTATCGAATATTGATTACCATAATTCAGTGTTTTATTCTCCCTCCGAAGTAGCAAGAGTGTTGATTTCATGTTTTAAACTCCTGACTTCTCTTTTAAATGGATTGTTGAGATGCTGAAAGTCTGAAATGTTGGTACTTGACAGCACAGACAATGCACTCAAAGACACTTATTTTAAACACTGAACTAATGTTGCCTCACATTGCCTCCACGATAATGTCCATACTCCTACGAGCTCGTAATTTAATGTGTATAATTTTGATACAAGTGAACCATTATTGTGACATTGTTATATTGTTAAACAATGCTCTTTTCATTGACAATGTCTCCATTTCATCCTTAACTGACCCCCACATTCCGCCCCTATCCCCCTGGTTCTACCTCTTATAATATTGTACCCGAATAACACTTTTCAAAATGCCCATAATAGTTGTTTCATATTTTTCCTTCATTCAGTTCCTTTTGAAAGCTTCTAAATCCCTTTTACTCTTCCTTGTCTCTAGTTTCCTTCTATCTCTCCTTGGTAGAACTTTGAAAGTCATTTCTAACGCATAATAACATCTTGCCACGTCCCTCTAGCATACCCTAGGCGAACATCGCTGAATTAGTAACCTCATTTCTTCAAACGTCCCTTTTGATTTTAAGATTCTGGGCATGATTGCCCTAAATTTTGAAGATCCATTCATTCAATGCCTCCCACAGCAATTTCATGTTCTCATCGTGATTTCTCACATCCCCGCCACTTTCGTGATAAGTGCCTCCTACCTCGGGTGTTATGACTAAAAATCGAGTTCAGAGTTAAAATCACAGTTTTCTTAATTTTATATGTTACCGAATGTAAGAAAATTATCTGTGTCATGCCCGACACATGGAGGGTTGGTAGAATTTCGAACGTTCAATTAGCGGCCATGGGTGTACGTACAAATGTAAAATGCGTATTCAATTATAATATAGGCTAACATATTCAAATCTTAATTGGTTATGATTAGGAATGCGACAACTACGTGATGGCTTTCTTTTTTACTTTCTATTAAGAGATCTATGCTAATTTGTATAAGATCAAGAACAACTAGGCGAGTTATCCATAGCGGATTACTCCATGTTGCATGCGGTACAAACTTCAATCCTTTTGTATATGGGTGTGGGTTGTCATAAAGTTGTGCACGGGAATGCTGAAGAACAATTTCAACTTACATGTAAATTCTTAATTATAATTATATAACTATAATATTAATTGTTAAAGCTAATTACCAATATTCGTTATACTCTTGTGAAAAGTACTTGATCAAGTATTTACTCGACTCAAATAGGTATAAGTGTTAAGATTTCAGATAATAGCATAATATTGATCAATACTAGTCAGCCTATTGATTTATATTTCTGGTTTTAAAACCCATTGTAGATGGTTGTGCATGGGATTGTTTGTGAGATCACAACTATTGTTGTGTTTGGCTTTTACACTCTTAACACTTTCCACGGGCTATTGTTTTTTCCATATACAAAAGATTTTTTTCCGAAACCTTTCAAGGTCTATTTCAAAGAACAATACTAGGGGTGTTTGTACATATTTGTAATGCATTCCTCATGGTAACTCCAAATATGGTAATGAATTTCAATAATTTTGACATATTTGAAACGTTTGGTGCAATTTTGCCGCGTGGAAAGTGTTAATACTCCGTGCGTAACATATGGGCATCCGGTACGTAAGCCACGCCTTACATACCTTTCAGAAACGTCTATTCACAATATTGATCCAATGGTTTATATCTGTCTTCCACTATCCCTCATCAAAACCTATGATAATCACTTTGAGCTGCATATGAAAAGAATGTGGAGGTAGAGTATAGATAGAAGTTACGTGAATGCTCCAGAATTGCCGCGTGAAAAATGTGAATATCACGGGGGGAAATCGTAAGTGACATTCTCGTGTACAAAATCTCAGTATCACGTTAAAATCAAGCACATATCACGTGAAACAGTATTGTGTGAGAAGAGGAAGCCCATTATGAAATCAAATCTCGCCTTTGTTTGCTCCATCCCTTGACAACAGCCATGCTTCTTTGCACCCCTCCCTGACCCCCCCCCCCCCCCCCCCCCCCACCCCCAGAAAAACAACCTCGCTACCACTGTATATGACTTGTGTTTCAAGATTCGTGACCTTAATGCGTCTACTGTATAATCAGTGACTGGTAGGATATGAGGCTGCACTTTGACCCGGAAGATATTGTTATACCATGTGGCTATAGCAATATTACACGTAGTATTAAGAAAGGGCAAAATATGATTGTGAATCAGCCTCGCGCTTCCAATAAATTCCCGTCCCCGTTGTTTAACAGTGTGTTATTTTTGTTTCAGGAACTTCACCTCTATATAAATAATACGCATAGTATAATAAATATGCTTGATATAGGACAGTTTTACAATCGGTTTGTGCAACTTAAATATGTAAAGATTCATAATTCGTGTATGGTATTACATAGTGACATACAGTTTGTACGTCACTATGTTGAAGGGGAAAAAGTAGCATATTTGTACACCAAATTCATTTCTGGGCTATGGTACTCTATAACTTAAATAATTAGGGAAAAACTATTTCAAAACAATAGGTAATGCGTCACCAAAACGACCAAAATTTACCATACGTCACTAATGTAATACTACTGATCATACGTCACTATGTAATACCATCGATGAATTTTCACAAACAGTATATATTCTGAGCATTATCCTACAATATACCAATAAATTAAAACAAAGCAAGGTAGCAATTGTTTTTAATTACATGTAATTTACATAGTAGAACAGCTGCCTTGTTCTTTTGCATGGGAGATCTTTTTTACGGATTTTAAGTTTAGTTTGACTCATGTGTATCACAATTTCCGGACTGTTTAATACAAATACGTATAATTGTAATGTGTAGGAGAAATAAGAAGGTATAA